>JAOXYF010000025.1:2341447-2371337 GCA_028565775.1 Sternarchorhynchus goeldii
CAGGCACAGGCTGAGCTGTAGGTCCCAAAGCCACATCAAGCCAATGGAAGTTCTGTTCATCTGATATTCCATTTTTTTCTCTGTCTTATTTAAGCTTCAGCTGTTGGGGCGTTGTATTTCATTTGGGCAATATAGTCACCGAAAGTTTTTTTAAGTTTAACATATATTGTATGTGAAATGGAACTTAATAATTTGTCCATTCTATGTGCATAATCAGATATATGTTGGTTGGTTTGGCAATGTTTTCCCAGTACATTTGGTGATATGCTTATTTTTCTTGGTTGATTGAATACCATCTCAGAAAAGTTCGAGTAGACATATGTTATTGTTATGGGAGGATGTTGGTCAGAGTATAGCATCCTCATACTTAAATGTTTAAAACACAGTAACAGCAACCACACCTGGAGAATTAATGGAGTAATTATTTTACTCCACTTATAGACTACCTTAGAATTATTTAGTATTAGGATCGTTTTTTTTTTTCTCAAACCCATTTTAATCATTTTTTCTCAATGAAAATGGTTATTTATTATTTATTACTGTTCTGGATAGAGGTACTTCATCAGTTTGCAGTTCATCAAAGTGCTTGCAGACCTGACAGACTGTTGTCTGAAACATCCTCTTTCTTTGAAAACATTGTGTACTACAAAGACATGTTTACTACCTCTATATTTTTAACTACAGTACATTGCAGAGGTACAGTATCTGATCATGATGATGATGAAGAAGAAGATGATGATGATTGTAATGATAGCAGCAGTACTAGTTTTAGTGTAATGTCGACAACACTATGACAATATCATATTATTCACAGATTTTAACAAATGAGGTTTGGTGAATACGTACTTCACATTAGCCAAGACTAATGTCAGTAGAGTATTGCTGTCACAATATGGGAGCTATGCGATGTGTATTAAAGCTGTTTGCTTGCACAGCTGATGAACGACCTCTGTCTGAAACATCCTCTTTCTTTGGAGACCTTGTGTACTTCTCTATTGTATTTTTTTATTGTGGAACCGTTTTATTATGGAACCATTATGTGTGCTGTGCTGTACTTGCAGAAGTCCACATTTAAATTCAAACTTCTCCAAGAGTGCAGATCAGCTGTTTTGTGCTTGCTTGTGTTATTACTTCAGAATCTCTCTGTTCTTGCACGTTACTTCAGATCAGCAAGTCATGCAAGTAGCAGTAAAGCTTCTCAACGCCTAATTCATGTTTCCTATCCAGCTCAGTTACATTTTACTGGTCAGTCAAATAGTTTAAATACAACTTTGACCAAGATGTGGAAAATGTGGGTGCAGATGAATCTAAATGTCTGATCTAGGAAAGTAAATGTCACTGCACACAGACTTCCTGTTCCGAGGCAACACCAACTAGCTGAACACCTGAAGTGAAATGTAAAACGTGTCCATTTGAAAGTTTTAATATTCGGAGTAGCAAATGTCAGAAAACAAATATTTGTGCACCTATTTAAGCATGTTGATGTACACGCCATAGGCCATGTCCAAATTTCTTATTTGTCTAAACAACTGACAGTGTACTGCAGTCTTTAAAAACCAATACTGTAAAAGTAATACTGCTATTAGATTATTATGCTTTTTTAAATTATCATTATTTTAACAATGATCATTTCAACCATCAAAGAACACAAAAACATCCCAGATAAAAACAAGATGATCTAAGATGGTGTTCCAGTGAAAAGACCTAAATGATTTGCTTGTTTATGACTAATACAGTGCTCCACTGTGAAAACAGAGCTTTGGAGCTTCATCACATTTGCCTGATCCTTCATGGTTTCTTCTAAAATCACACAGCAGCAAAGGCACATTTCCTAGGAACATTTAGTCACTAGTAGTGAAGATGGCCCTACTAGGCACTACTTTTGTTCTCAAATCTAATAATCCTTCTTCCAAATAAACATTGTTTTACTTAGTTTTTTTTTGCTTAGTTTTAGTTTTACCCACCTTGGTGTTTGACAGCTTAATGTTGTGTTATCTTGGAAATCTGTAGCTGTCGTTATGATTTTATTATGCATGGCTAAGCAAGTTGATTATTGCTGTTGAGGGAAAGCCTTGACAGAAGATGACTTATTTTATTTAACAGCTACTGTAGAAAACATGTCAGTCATGAAAGTGGTGTGCTTTTATTTTTTGTATGAACAAGGCTCATGTTATGCCTCAGTACTAGATTAACACAGTGGAAAAATCACACTAGTTCTGTTGATTGTTTCTCATTGAACCTCCATTAAGTATACTTCCACACCAAGCATAAGAAACAAAATGGCCTAGATTATCCACATTTGTACATGTACAATTATTGTAGATTTACCTTTAGGTTGTCAAGTGAAAAATGAAACATGCATTTAAATTATTAATGATTAAGTATTAATTATTATACAGTATAAATAGTACAAATGCCAGAGGAGATGATTCAGAAATGCCTCTCACCTGTTTTAAATATTCAGTGGTACAGAGATTGTGAAATTATTGAGTTATGTTGATTCCCGTCGTATTCATTTTGATTGTAGGTGTCTCCTCTTACAAGTCTAATGGTCTCGTGTAGCTGCTGTAATTGGTGACTGCTGTGGCGCTATCAGGCTCTTAATTTGAGCAGCTGTATCAAATGGTTCCTGCAGGAACTGACAGTGAAGTGATTTATGGAACACTCAGTTTCCTCTTAGTCATTAAGAAACTCTAGCACCAGGATGGCGTTGGTCAATAATAGCATATTAATGTGAATTAACAGTATAATTTTTAACGCTATAAACTATATTTAGAGAGTTTCCAGGGCACAGTGGTGCTCTCATTATTGAGTCTCATGTGGATGACAAAAGAAACCTTTAGAGTGTTTCATTTGCTCTGTTGTGAAGTGTGTTAACCTTTAACGCTAAGCCAGACTCAGCTCCTTTCTCCTTGGCAGTAATTGCTTGCACTGCGTAAGCACATTTGGTTGAAAAGGTTAGTATGCTCTGATCCAGATGTCGTGAGAACTAGGCAGTCTTCTAGGATTAACGTTTTATGGGGGTAAAGGGGAAATGCATTAGCATTTCCTACAGAGCAATACATCAATATAATATAGCAACAAATAATGGAGTTAAATTACTGAAAACATTTAAAAGAACCTGGACACGTTGGTTTCTGTCATTCTGCTGCGGTGTGACATTGTCATGACAGGATTTTTTTTACAACTGGGTAGATACACCTGCAAAATGTAAGCATATGAACAGATCATGGATCTAATGTGTGCCTTCAATATTTTCACATAATTGTCTTGATACAGTAAAATTATGGGTTTCTAAAATGTTTCCAAATAGTCTTTACTCTCTTATTTAATTCACATATCCTGGTCTTTCAAGCTACATCTCAATTGTTTTATTTATTTATTTACTCTTTATTTGGTGGTATATAAAATGAAAGGATTGCAGTTTACGACAAAAGGTAAGGCTCTTTTTATAGAATACAGATATCAGTGATATCTTTAAAACAGTATAGTACACATTGTTTTTGCATATTTAAAACATATAGCTACATTCCACCAAGAGATGTACACAGAAAAGATTTGCCCACACTGTCTCTCTCTAAGAACCTCTAATCAAGACAGTACATAATTAAATAACAGATTCCTAATAAGGCGTGAAACTCCAGTTTAGGGTTTTGTGTAAATAACTTAGAAATGCATAATATTTGAACAAGTGGCAACACATTGTTGGATTGCTTATTCTCACAATGAGCACAGCAGAATATTACTAAATGGATCCTAAAAACAAACACTGGGCAACCAAATTTTAACTTAAATAAAATAGGTGGGCCTGTAGTACCTTCAATATGAAGTTGAGTATGTTTGTGAATTTTTCTATCACGTATGGCTTTTAAGTGACTATTTTTCCTGAATTATATATTACATTTTCCATAAATAGCGGTCTGATTAAATTTTAAATATATACAAAATTTACAGTGTTTAATTTTTGTCTATATTGGCGCTCAGGAACATTCCTCTTCAGTGTCCAGCGGTAGTCTGTCAGCGTAGAAGAAATCCACTTTCCTGGGTACCACTTTTCCATACTAGACAGAATGACATATGAGTTTACTGCAGTGAAAAAAGACCTATGGGTGACAGAGAAATTCTGAAAACATAATTGGATTTAGTGAGAAAAAATACATAATAAAGTATTTTTGCCGCGAAGCAAAATTATTGCGCAACCTTACAGATATCACTGTTTGAACTTTCTTTGCAGTCTGTTTTAATTAATACTGCCTGATTGTTTATGATTGGGTGGGGGGGGCAAAATGCACAAATTAGGGTATTGTGAAAAAGTTTAAAACCACAGTACATTTCTCTTGTAATCCTTCCCTTCCTCAATCCTTTTACATTTTTTTGGTCATGATTATTGAGAAAAGGTTCTAGAATCCAATAACCCTCCCCATGTGCAAGAAAGCGGCAGTTTCTGGAAATTGCTCGCAGGGAGGGCTCTCCCCCCGGCATGGTGTTGATAAGTTTAAGGTGGAAGGTGAATAAGGGGTGAGGGCTGTTATCACTGGTAGCTGCTACTCGCCGTTCTTAGCAGCACTGCTTGCTGGAGCCTGAAAATTCATTTTGACGGATGCTTCTCCTCTCTGGCTACCAGAGTGCAGCAGGAAGGTGGGTAAGGGACTTTTGTAGCAGCAGTTCTCTTGTTGAATGTCAGGTTGTGAAAACCAGCAATTTAAACATTCACATGAGGCACGAGGTTGTCCCATGATATGTAGAGTGACCCGTTCTAATCATTGTACCCCACAGATTCCCAGCATACAGATGCAATGGTGGTAGCTGAATGTGGGTTTTTTTTTTCTGTGATCATGGCTCTCCAATGGATTCCTTCAGGAAACTGACAGATTAATGAGCAAGGAACTGTATACTGTACCAACACTAACTAAAGCCCACTGTGAAGAGGTGGCGGAGGGCACCATTAATAAATGAGGATTAAGGTTCCTCCACGCACTGTGTGGATAACATCAAATCTATTTCCACACCAGTAGGAGATTAGCAGCGTATTAAGTTTTAAATCCTAGCCATCCAGCTTTATTCATTCCACGTTTCTCTCCTTTTCTCTTTAGACAACAGAGGCACTGGTCTGAGGAAGCAGGTGTCCTTCAGAAGGGAACTGCCCTGAAGCATGACCGCCTGTCACTGGAGAGAGTCAGAAAAGAGTGCCCCAGTGATCCTCGTGGGCAGCGTGTCATCCCCCTTCTAGCTCCACCAGGGGCCCGAACACACCCATCTGCCAGCTTGGATAACCCTCGGGCTGCTCATAACACATGTTTGACTTGATTGGATGTGACCACGGCACTTTCCCGAGCAGCCCCTATCTGCATCATGCAGTGGCGAAGACGGCACTGCTGCCCCATCAAGGTGACCTGGAACGTCAAGCGGTCGCTCTTCCGCATGCACATGGTGGGCCTGCTGTCGCTGGCCTTGCTCTTCGCCATCTTGCTTTTCTTCAGCCACCAAGACTGGCTGCCCGGCCGACTCGGGGTCCGAGAGAACCCAGTGGCCTACACCATGCGTGGCTTGCGTCCCCTCAAGGAGCGCGCGGAGGGCAATCAAAGCTCGCTACGCAGCGCTTGGAAGGAGGCGGCTTACGCGGCCGCCAAGCCGCCCGTGAACTTCAGCTCTCACCAGTCTGAGGCTGCCGTCCAAGGCATGGTAGGTCTGGACAACTCTCTTAGTGCTAACAACACTAACACCAACAGCCTGCACAGAGAGATGGGCGTGGGAGGACAGCTGGCGCCTCAGCCATACCGCTATGTGCTCAATGAGCCCTATAAATGTCGAGACAGCAGCCCCTTTCTGATTCTACTTATTGCAGCAGAGCCAGGGCAGGTGGAGGCCAGGAATGCCATCAGGCAGACATGGGGGAACGAGAGTGTGGCCATGGGCCTTGGCTTTGTGAGGCTCTTTCTGCTGGGAACAGTGAGCAGCTCCAGTGGCTACCCTCAGAGCGCCATTAAAGAAGAGAGCTTGCAGCACCACGATATTATCCAACAGGAGTACATGGACACCTACTACAACCTCACCATCAAGACTCTGATGGGCATGAACTGGGTTGCGGAGCACTGCCCACATGCCCGCTATGTCATGAAAACAGACAGCGACATGTTTGTCAACACAGAATATTTAATTCAGAAGCTGCTGAAGCCAGAGCTGCCATCCCGGCACAACTACTTTACGGGCTACCTAATGCGAGGTTATGCACCCAATCGTAACAAAGACAGTAAATGGTACATGCCTCCAGAACTCTATTCGAGTGAAAGGTACCCCATCTTCTGTTCGGGGACAGGTTACGTGTTCTCTGGAGACATGGCAGCAAAGATATACCAGGCCTCGTTGAGTATACGTCGTTTACACCTTGAGGACGTCTACGTTGGAATCTGCTTGGCCAAACTCCGCATCGACCCGGTACCACCGCCGAACGAGTTCCTCTTCAACCACTGGAGAGTGTCCTACTCCAGTTGCAAGTACAGCCACTTGATCACTTCACACCAGTTCCAGCCCAGTGAGCTCATCAAATACTGGAACCACTTGCAGAGCAACAAGCACAACGCTTGCATTAACTTGACTAAAGAGAAAAGCGGGAGGTTACGTCATCGGAAGCTGCACTGGGAAAGGCTCCGGTGATGAGCGCAAGCCAGGGTTCGAGGGGCCCCAGTGTGTTAGAAGCATGTGTGGAATTCAGCACTATATATAGGAAACAGCACAGTGTTTTTTGGTATTGTGTACAGTCAATTAAAGCTATTTTTTTAATTTGAGAGATGTCATGTATTGTACATCTGTGGAACTCTTTATAAAAACGATGTGAGGTACATGTTAATGTGCAGTATATAGCATGCACAAAAATATAAAAGGTGAGATCACCATTTTCAGGTGCCAAATTTTTTTTTTTTTTTTTGACACATTGCAAGGCTGTCAGATCTCTCTCTAAATCTTAACACAGGATGTTTATTGATATGGGGCCAATTTGATCATATTATTTCTGTAGAAGGCAAAGAAACTCACAACTGGTATATACTTAAGATGATGCATTTACTTCTTTAAGGTGCTGTCAAATATATATACCCCTAACTTTTAAATACCAAATGATCATTATGTCAATCTACCTAAACCAGTAAGTGGTTTACAAGAAACAAACCAAATCTCATACCATATGTAAAATTGAAGCAGAATATACAAATTATAAATTATAAATACCATCTGTACTGTTAGAGATTATTAAGATTGTATTTTTCAAAGCTTTACATTGGCCAATATTGGTCTACCTTTAATGAGGGCAAAATGAAAGTTATTTATTAAATGTATTTCCTTCTCATTGTGTCTTTGTTGTGTGGTTTCTTGTGATGTTTGGTGTTTTATGTGAAATTTTGTAGTAGAAATTCTAGTATACAAGGTTTCCAAAGAAATTAGAAGTTTTGACACAGGTTCTTCATAGGCCAGGCAAGCAGTGTTTATATCATAACATTCATTCCATGGAGTTCTAAAGGTCTGAGACTATAGATCAGTGATCCTTAAGGTTCCTCAATTAAGTTTCCTCACTTCATTGCTGCCATAGCAACAACAGGCAATGCAAACAGATACAGCATTAACACAATATCCATTAGAATTAAAAGGTCTCTCCACTGAAAAAGAGAAATTCTCAATTCTGATGGTTCAAAAGTAATCAGCAAAACGATCAGCAAGCCTTCTCTTAAGTTTCTCCAAAGTAGACCTGATTACTCTCCTAGAGGAGATACAATCAATATCTCCTGCAGTTATGCATGAGGAGAAATGGCTAACAATTTATCCTTTTGGTTATTTATATGGCTGTGCTATTATATTTACATAAGGCACATCCAGAGTTGTTGCAGACTATAGTATTACAGTTGTTAATCACTTTCATATTTTTTCTCACTTTTAACAAGCTTGTCTTTTCTCTATATATACTTCCCAGTTACATTCACCTTCAGCTTTATTATCCGATCTCAAAAAAAAATGTGTATGTATAAATTATTTATTTATTATATATAAATTGCAGGATTCTGATCGTATGTTTAATCATATTCAGGCACAATTTAGTACATGAACACAAATGATATTACTACAGTGAATTATGGTATTACAATGTTTAAAATATTTTTGATAAACAACAGTCTCCCCCAATCCTCCAGTTGAAGCTACTATTATTGCATAAACATTTAAGGAGCTTTTAGTTCAGTGTTACCAAATTCTTTTATATTATTTATGTAAAATGCATAACAGAGTTGCTAAGTATTCTAATAGGCTGTACGTTCTGGATGCTGTATCCTTTTTTTTAGCCAGCCAATAAAACAATCCCTAATTATCATAAGCCAATAAAACAATCCCTAATTATCATAAGCCATTGCTAAATATTTGTCTTGGGGACATGGTTGCATTTCATTTAGAGCACTGGCTACTTTGCTTGGATGAAACAGGTTCAAGTAAATGAAATTACATCCTTCTGAATGTCCTCTTGGCTCAGTGCTACAATGAGGTTTTGTTTGGAAGTGGAGGAGTAAGGGGGGAGGTGGGAGGTTAGGATTTTATTTAAAATGTAAAATGGAACAGGCAGGCCAGGAAAATGAAAACAAGACATCATCTACGATGATTCGTGTCAACAGCTTGTCGCAATTGAGTTTATTGTCTAGCAGGTGATTGTCCTTTTATCATGGGCTATGAAGAATAATTTGCAGATATCTGTAGTTGATACAGTTTACCTGTAAAGACCAGGTATAACCTCAACCTCACATTTATTAAATGTATGTCAAAACTATTTAGTGCGGTATTAAAAGGCAATTAAAATAATTACAGGATAAACAATAGTCAGGAATTTGATCGTTTTTCATTTACACAGAAACACAAAACCTACACAGTTACAGCATACTGGCATTTAATTAATGCTTTCTGAACCAAATTGACCATTCAAATTGACCATTGACCAGTAGCTGTTAAACCATTCCAAAGGTGCGATGTTAAGGAACAAAACTGTCCACAGACCAATCAGAAGCTGCAGGCACATTTAAAGGACGACTGGTGAGTTCATATGCTGTGCAACAGCAGGTCCAAACAATACTGAAAGCACTGAAGTAAGAAGAAATAGGACAAACGTGGCATTCCTGTGTCCACCTGCCTCTGTGCTGGGCTGTCAGCTCCTGCAGCCTCTACTAACCAGCAGCTTCCCAGCTCCGGTGTCATCTCCGCCCCCAGCTCCTCGTCAAAACAACTTGCACCTGCTCATTTCCACAAACTTATTAGGACTGATATTTATACCCCTGTGTTTGCCATTGGCATTTGTGAGGTCTGTTGTGTGCATGTCAGGTTTCTCAGTGGTGTCATCCTGATGCCTGGTATGTTTGCCATTTCTGTGTTTTGACCTTGGCCTGTTCTTCCCAACTCAGATGTAATATGTTCTCTTGTAGCCTATAGTCCAATGACTTTGGACTTTTCTGTGAATGGACTCCGTTTTTATTAAAGATTGCCCTGCTTCACATATTCTCCTGCCTCAGTTCTGTAACAGCCAAGCAGAGATGAAACAGGAAAGCAGTGGTCAAGGAGAACATTTGTATGTGTTGAGACTCATGGTACCTTCAGTTACTATGACCTTGGCTGTGCACCAAGGGATGCAACACGATGATGGAGCCAGGGCAACGAGATGTGGTTCAATTCACAGCACAATAACACCTAAACCCAGGACTTTCACAGTACAGGTCATTCACTGCTCTCTGCTGTGAAATATGCTTTTTTTTCTATATTAATATTGGCGATAAATGAGAAAATGCACTATAGTACTGTAATTACATAAAATTGTGGTTTCATATTCATATTTTGTAAAAAAAAATAAAAATAAAAATATTAATAATAATAATAAAAAAGAGATTGATGACTGTGCAGTAAATGTTATATTTTGCAGGACTAAAATATGCCAAGTTTATGGAGATAGACCACAGCTATTTTCACATTAGCAGGAAACTGCAGTTGTCAGCATGATCAAAGCTATCAATATTATTAGTCTGTGATAAATTCAGACCAGAATAATTGAAAATGAAGGTACATTTTAAGGAACTGGCAAAATCAGCATTGCAGCCACTGACTGTATCATTCAACACAAACAAGTCTAAACAAGCCTACTTCCTGTTTAAAAGAATCCCATAAGAGTGAAACGTAGTATTTGTTCTATCTACAAATAAGTCTTCATCCAACATTTTTGGTCAGTATGTTACAATAACATTTGGAACATGCAGTAAAATGGCCTGTACTGCAGTGATGTGTTTTAGTGATATCTAGTATTTTCAATATACGAGATTCACTTTTTAATGTGAAACATTTTATGTAAAGAGTGTGCACCCTTCGCTGAAAAGGAAGTATTTAACCATACCAAACTGAAAACATAAGGAAGGAATATTAGTGGCTATCAGCCTGTTGTTCATGTCAGTAACCACCATGAGGTCCTGCAACGCCCTGCATCCAGACCCATTTAACATAGCACATCTGCTGGCTCTCCTCTGTGCCATATATATATATATATATATATTTCAACAAGAGCAGGGGGAGCCTGAACAGTCATTATTTTTGAGATTGTCACTTCTCACTGCAATGCTGTGGTGTGCAGCTGGTACCCCGACAATCCTAAATTCTCCAATCTGTTTCTAACAAGTGAGTTCCCATTTCTTCCACCTCATCAGCATGGTGGTGGGTAACAAATCCATATGAGTGGAAGAACCTTCACTAGACAATGGAGGAGGATTGTGGGGACATTACCTGGGTGTCTTGCCAGGGACAGATAGGGCATACCAATGGGCACTTGCCTTTCTGCCAAGCTAAGACTAATATTACCTGAAATATATACACCATGCAGCCTAACCCCAGTCCAGAGACACAGGTGGGGCACAGAAGTGTGTTTTTTTTTAACCAACCTTCTTGTTGTTTAACATAGTTGAATACTTATTGGAACTTATTTATACTGTACTTTTCTTTTGGCATTTTTTTTCATTTACTCTTTCAAACAGCTTCAATATACTGTACTATACTGTCCCATCTATAGAGAAAATACTGAAGCATTTTTATTTATACCTGCACACTGTGTTGTACATACATTACAGTAGCAATAATGTTCAAAACATGTAGTTTTTTGGGGGGAAAGCATATCCTTCATAAACTATTGGAGTAATAGTGTTTTATATCAGTTTTGACCTCAACAGTCTTTTTCATGAGTTTATGTATTATCTCAGGCAAAAAAATTGAGAGCTGGAGTATTATTTGATTTTGCGCTAGTGTTTGTGTTTGTCCAGTCATTGTGTCTTTGATTTTATATTTTGTGTTTTGGGGAAATTACATATCATTTCAGGACATAGGTTAATGGTGTAAAGATTAAATTATCCATTGATTATAACCTACAAATATATCCTCAAAAATTCTACTTACATTTTAAATTGGCCTTGTAAACACAATCACATTGTTTATTTTCAAACTATTTTACTACTGATGTTACCTTCAAAATATTAGAAAAAAAAAACAAAAAAAAAACAAATTTATCATATTGATAGAAACAAATCTTTATTTTTTTGCTCCTAACCAAATAGAAAGCTCTAACTGTGAAATGAGATACTGTGGCTAAGGATCAAAACACATCACTTGAAGTATCTCGTCATATAAAGCAGAAGATAATCGAATTAAACTCATCCATGCCACATTTGAAGAGCTTATTTATTACTTTCATTACACATCTGTCTGACTCAGTTTAATTAAACATATATTTGAGCGACCTCAGTAATTGCATTTAGAATTTACAGAGCACTTAAATTATAGGGGTCCCTGAGGAGGTCTTCATGAAGTCCCATCTTAGAGTACATTACAAACACTCAAAATGAGATTGAGTAACAAGTGGGTACAGAGGGGCAGGCTTGTGTATCAGGCAAGATAGGAGACAGAAAAGATGCTTAGATCCCAATTAAATATTGCACCCTTACAAACTGCATGAACCTGTTCTACATCAAACTTGATCATTACGGGTAACTGGCAATTAGTCCAGAATGCATTCACCTTAAATTCAAAAGAGAACATGAGATTAAGTGGGTCTCGAAATCTTGAATGTCAAGACTGCTAAACACATTAGTGACCATGAGATGGAAAAATCGGCAGAGATTCATTATGGTATGATGGTTTGTATAAACTATGTCATGGTCATTGCTAACTGTGTTGTTGTTATTTGTTATTCAGAAGTTCTTTTTTTTCTATGATGTTTACATATTTTTTAATCAAATCACAAATCACTTTAGCTCACAGAAAAGCCTCAGGTCATCTCACTGCATCCTATGACGGAAAATGCTAAAAGCAGTAGTGTTGACAGCCAACCACAGGTACAATGTAGCTGCCTGCAAATAATACAAACATGGAGATGTATAGAGTTCTATTTTACTTTGATTCATGTCAGGTTCATTTGTTTCCATTGTCATGCTCACCTGTCTATTTAAAAGTGCCATTATTCCAGAATAATGTAACAACAGGAACACTGTGCCCAGGAACAGAAGAAATGTGCCTTCTTTATTTTGTCTTGCCTATCTTCTTTTAAGCTTTGATCTGAATCACTTGAGTGTACTGGTAAAAAAAAAACATTGTCTTCATTGTCCCAGTACAAATGGAACAAACCCTGCTTCTTCATTTACACCACTTTGTTGGTATTGAATGCTCCAGGCTTGGAATAGATGATATCCTTACCAGGGAGAGAAGTCAATATCTCAGTGTGCTATTCCAACATTCTGCAATCCATTAAATTCTTTTCACATTCTTAAGTTCTCATTTTCCACTATTAACACGAATCAAAGTTGTGGAAAAGGGCACCAGGACATAACAAACTAGGCGTACTGTAATTTTCCCGTACCACATGCAAATTACAAACAAAAATCGCTACCCCCCCTCCCCCACTATTGCTCATTGTCCCTCTAATTTAGTAAGCCATAAAAAGTGCAGTGGAAAAAATTGGCAGAAAAACAAGACTAGAAGCAGGTGATGAATGAACAGAAAAGAGGCCCTGACTGATCAGTATTGAAAACCTGTGCTGTTCTAAACGTGTGGAAAGTGAACACGGGAAACAGATTGAGATGTCCGTCGTGATGGAGTGGGTCGGCGGAGGGCACGAGTTTAGCACTCCAGGGCCACTCTGCGCAGAAATTACAGAGCAGAAATGCGGGGAGTGGCGAGGCACGATAAACAGGAAGACCTTTCCGGAAGCCTACTTGGCTCTGTAGAACAAAGTGTCTCAGTGCCTCTCAGCACGCTCTGCATGAACCCTGAACACGAGCAGAAGATCAGACGGTTTCATTGCAAGCGTTTGACATTGAGATGATCTTTTTTTTTTTCTGTAATTTTTTTCAAGCATTCTGTTTCAAATCTTCAAGGGAAAATGTTGCAAAGGCTCATGTTTGAAAGTGGTTTGATGTTTTTATACATCTCTCGTCATTTATTTATTATTTATTATAAATTCCCGTAAAATGGATGTCTTAACATCCTCTGAGACAATGGCTTCTAATTTCTGTTTATACAAAAGGCCAAGCTATGCCAGAAATGTCCAACATGTCAGAAACTCCTCCCCCTTACTGCAGTGTGTAGGGAATGGCTGGTGTCCTTTATGAATGACTCAGGTTGGGAAAGGTTATTGGACCAATGGTTGTCTCCTGAAACCTTAACCTTCTTCAATACTTTTACCACAAACCCCTTTGCAGTGGTTTCAAATGAAATGAAACACTGTTCTTTACTGCTACATATGTAGTTGTTATCCCTCTGCATGCTGCATCTTTCATCTCTGACTCATTATCAGTGAGTGCCTCCCTGGTCAAAAGCAGCTGTGATGTGTTATTCCATTAGGGTTGGAGGAGTGTCCTTAAAAAACTGTTCAGTTAATGTCTTATAGCATGTCAAAAGATCAGAGATATATGAGAAATGTGAACAAAAACAGGGCCAAAATATGCTAACTCACTTTACAGCCTACCCTGCTCAGTCCCCATATATCTGAAGCACTCCAAACTACTTTAGGCTAAGCAAAACTCCTTTAGATGTTGAAACACTAGAAGGATTTCAGCCAATTCCCAAGAGCTTTCTGATAGGGCCAATGGGAGCAGGAGCAAACAGCTAATTATAAACTTCAGTGGAGTGTGACCACTACTGAACCTGACCACCTGGACTGACTGACACAATCCAACATACCAAAACAGTGCTTGCTCATTCAGTCATATGAGCTTAATGGTGACGTGAAAAGGCATGACTAAGATGTCCACACTAAAAACAGTCACATCAGAACATAACATCCACAAAACCAGCCTTTTGGACCCTTTTGAAATAATTTGAAATCAATATGCATTAAAGGAAACTGCTCTGTCTACATTTTATTTACCATTTCTGATGTGCATGTAAGGATAATGAATGGATTAAGTGTAAGAGAATAAAATTGCTTCAGTGAATTAACTAAGGTGTACTATCCAGAGTTTTCTGTAAGCTCAAAATAGTCTTGAAAACAATCAACATTTCCTGAGCAGAAAATACTATATTGTGGTATTTCTGCCAAATGCCTAATGCTAAATAATCTTGCAATGTATTATTAGCTATTACTAGATGAGGATTTAAGGCCAGGTAACTAAACAGACACTATGTAATTCTGCATTTAGATCAGCAATCATCTGCTAGTTTCCTATCATTATTAATGTAATGTCATTAATAATTTTACCACATTTGAAATTAAACGTAAAATGATTGGTTGTGTTACCTTCAGGTTGCTTGTTTTTCACCGAGTTTCTGTTTCATGCGCTCCAGATAGAACAGGTGACAAGAAACCTTGAAAAAAGTGAGATTAGTGTTAGAGAACATAGTGTGTGCTACCACTACCAAACACAGCAAAGATTCTCACTGACAACATATTATCTACAATTAGTGCAATTGCTTGGTGCTTACCTGTGTAATGGTGAATTTCTGCAAACTTGAAACCAAAGTTGTTAACTACACACCACAGCTACTAGATGGAAAATATGCAAGGGATGATGTGGGTAGACACTGTACTCTTCACACAATTAGAAAAAAACGAGAACAGTCTTGGAGTAGCTGCCCTGTTCCTGCCAGCCTCAGCATTTATTAGTATTCCTAAAGCGTATCTGCTCTCTCATACCTGTAACTGCACAGCACAGTTTTTGCATCTGGGAGCTGTTTTTACTCTCGATGAAGTACTCCACCCCTCTTCTACCTCAAAAAAGAAAAAAGTCCTCAGGAGTGCAGAAATGCTTCAGGAGAAGCTTCACATGCACTGAAAAGCTTTTTTTTTCCATTAGAAGACCAGTCTAAGAAATCTAAGTTCTACAAACACTCCCACATCTCTACGAATTCCTCTGTTCCTGTAACTTGACATGCTTTAAGAGCCTTTTAAGATTCTTCAGTTGAACGTCAACTGTGGATTGCAGTATGTATAATGTTCACACACAGGTTCACACAAGATGACATGCTATAAGATGCACTGATTCAAGCAAGAACATCGAGTAATATTACCATTACTGTTTTTTATTATTATTGACCACCAAATAGCTGTTGGAGGTTCATATCTTTAAAAGCGTTCAGAGCAGGTTGATCCCCTGACACAACTACTTTGGAATGACATGAATTGCTTCAGAATTTCTGTTATCAGCTCACTTTCTGTCGTTTTATGCTTTTACAAGCGTTGCCTCTATGTGTGCATAGTATTTCTGTAACTCCATGAAGTGCAAACAAAATATTTTCTTCATTGACGTGTAGCTTTCCATTTCTGGGGGACAGTGACTTATCAAAGAACACCATTTACCTGATACTAGATAACAATAGACAAAACTCTGGTGCTTCTCATCGGAAGACGAGAAGGGAGTCAATTTTCATTTTTGTAACATCACTTCTGAACATCTTCAATTCTCTCAGAAAAGTACTCCTTGTATTCCTGATTGTTACTTTGATCAATCAATGGAACCAAAACCCAGCAGTGTGGTATGAGAACATTAACATTTTCTACTTCATGCTGCCTATAGATACTTCAACATTAGTCAGCAGATTACAAGATGCCAACTTTTTTAAGGCAGCTTTCTTAGACGAGGTTTCCTAAGGCTGTTCCCAAGTTTGTGTAATAACCCACTAGACAGCCGAATTTGTTGCTGCCTTTGTGGAGTCTGAGTTGTCTTAAGGTTTCTACTTTTCACATTTTCCACTATGAATGGTGCTGGGCTTTCACCTGCCTGCTCAGAGCAGACCACAAACAATGAAGAACCGTTTTTTTGATTGAGAAATGATGGGCCTTGAAGATGGAAAAAGGCTTGCCAAGAGACACCAGTACCTGATAACACATATCTGGATGCAAGCCAACAAAAGCCAGCTGAAAAAGATCTTTGGAAAACAACTCATACCCTAAACCAACAGTTCACACATAATGAGGTTCACATGTGTACATCTATGTTATGCTTCTTTTTTTAGCTCTCGTGCTTAGTAGCAGTTCAGTTCTGCTTTAATCTGTCTTTTCATTTTATATTCTTTCTTGAGGTGGTCTGTAGTTACACGAAATGATTAATTTACTCTGTCCTCACCAAATGGAGTCCCACAAGCTCAGAGAGCTGAGCACAGGCCAAGCTCATTTCTGGACCTCTCCTATTCACTAACAGACAAAACCCATTATCATGCACGGTAACCTTTGCTTCGCAAGGTCAGGCTTCAGGTCTGCTGGGGAACTCGGAGTTCATCCTTGTTCCCTCCCCTACCTCCTGCAGTTCTCTCCCTCTCCACTCTGGTGAATAATTAAGTCAACTGTTTGCTGAGGAAATGGCATCGTTCTTGGTTTTATTATAATTGGCCCATCTGTCATTCCGAGAATAAAGCTGATCGGCTCAGCTTGCAGAGAAAGAGCTGGTGAGAGGCTGTGCACTGAGCATCCAGGGATGGCTGAAAAAAAAAAACAACAGACGTCCTCCCCCCAATCTCTGGCGTTGCCCGAACCTAACCTACCACCTCCAGCACCATCACCACCCTCTGAGATCCACACTTCCACTGCCTACCTTCCACATGCACATGCCATTCATATTACATGGAAACAACAACATCTCCCAGGGCGATGCCTGCGGTTTGCTTCACCTCTTGCAAGCTGCCAATGTTGTTTTATTGCGGTGTACTTGTTACAGGACAATTCCGTAAACATTTCAAAGATTAAAAGCTACATGGCTAGAATGTGAAGGAAGAGCTGTTCTTTAAGTTCAAGAGTGCTCGTAGGTGGGTGACCTAATCAAAAAGATAAGCTTCACTGCTTTGACTGAGGGGAGGGTGTAGTGGGCTGCAGGTAGCTTTAGACTTCTGATACATGCTAGGCACCCATGTGGCTGGGCTGTTTCATTGCCATGGTAACTGGCCATTGATCTGTGGAGTTGTGAAATGGGGGGAGTGGCAGTGACAGAGAGAGAGAGACAGCGAGCGTGTCACCATGACAGAGGAGACGCAGAGGCTGAAGGGAAAGAGAGAAAGAGAGAGAAATAGATGAGACTGAGACCGACAGAGGTGCTGGAGAGAGAGAGCAAGAGAGAGAGAGAGAGAGAGAGAGAGGACGGAAATTAAGAAGAAACTGAGAGCAACAGGATGGAGGAGAAGCAGGAGAAATACGATCACTCCACAGTCTTCTTCGGTACTGCAATCATTTGATGTCAGACATCCAAGGTTTGGTTTTAAACATGCATGTGACTCAGTAATTAAAGGTCAGGTCCTTGTACTTCCCACATGTGGTTAAACACACAGCAGAGATGTTAAACAGAAAAATGTCCAGGGCTTTGCTTTTGCAAGGCTAAGGTTTGTATCACATAGCCGCTGATGCGCTGATGCTGATGTTTACATTGGATACCAGCAGGACGAAGAAATGGCAAAAGCTGTTTTAACCAGCAAAAAAGGCAGTAGACCACAAACTACTGAATCAAGAGCACATCTGAAAAACCTTCTCTGACCAGTATAGGATATAATGCAAATTATTTGTGTTCATTAACACAGAAACATTGCAACCAAACAAGGAACAGGTGCGCTCAATTAATAACACGGGGACAGAGAGCGAGAGCCTGGTTTAGTGTGTGCACATTGGTGAAGTGGCGTCTCCCTTATGCTGCATGGCTGGTCACCCGTGCCAACACTAAACATTAAGAACACAACATATGAAACTATTTCAGTTTCTTCTCTATAAACAACAGCACACTAAATGTGCCATTTAGTGACAAACTGTTTTCTTTTTGAGGCATGCGTGGCCTCAAAAGTCTCATTCATCCACATCCATGCAGTTATGCACCCCACTAAGAAAGAAGCCATTTTCAACAATACCACAGCACTCATTGTACTAGAAGTGTGAAACTGCAGGGAAACGTCCTGTGACACTTGCAGCTGTGCCAGATGAGGTGGACTGTAACTTGCCTTGGCATTTGACGTGGACGTGCTTTGCTGTGGAGCAGATTATCGCCGTGGCGATAAGGAGACACTGCAAGGTCAGTGTAATTCTTGACTGAGATAAAGGTGTGGGGCTGTAGGCGAACAGTGGAGGCCCCTGGGGGCCCATGTCTCAGGTGAAGAGGCAAAGCTAACACGAATAGACCATGGGGTAGATCTCACATATCCAGGGCAGATGTGTGGAATTAAAAAAGAAGGTGTGGCATGCATGGTGGCAGTATAGTCACTGGCAGTTTCAGAATATAATGGAACTGAAAAAAGATAAATATATAATTCCCTGCTGAGCTGATGAGAAAAGGTCTCTCTCTGGGGAGCAGATCTGAAAAAGGCAATCAGAAGGGGGTTACTACTTCTTACATACACACACACACACACACAAACACACACATATAAAGTGGTGGTAATAGCCTGTTGTCAGAAGTGAACATGATAGAGGGTAGCTGACAGTGCTGTGCATGGCAACAAGTGAGTTACAGTTTGTCACTGTAAGCCGGTAAAACGAATGATAGGTCATATAAGATGGCTGTATACCTAATAAAGTGCCAGATGCAGAGTGCAGATTCAAGGAAAGTGTTTCTAATAAAGTGACAGGTGGGTGGAGTATATGCTTATATACATACATGTGCCCACACAACCAGCCCTTCCTGGTTTTTTCTTTTTTTCATAGCACATTCCCCAATTATAGCAGTGATACACTTCGATGGAGGTATTCTATTTCCCTCCCGTCTCTCTGGGGTGCGTTTCATTTGCCATCTTGAATGGACACCAGTGGATTACTGTGCTCAAGAAGCTGTGAAATCCCTTTTGAGACCTTGAACAGCCCAGATCACTGGCTTGTGCCCCTCCTGCAGTGGCTCCGAAGGGCAAACTATCCTTCTTGAATACCAACAGGGAGGTAAAACCCTACACCCCCCGTGTAGCGGCTCACTTCCACTAAAACGCAGCATGCGAAGAAACACTTAGGTGGCCGTCCAGGCTGTGTGTTCCAGCCACTGCTGTAGCCCGCTCCGTGTGGAATACACAGCCCGACTAGAGAAGCAATTTACGCTGACAGCCTTCAAGATGAGGCCTGATTGGGCGAAGTGCGGTAACTTGCCCTAACACTGTGTCATCGTTGATAGCAACCCACATCCTGGCCTAGGCGAGCCTCCTACACAACCTTTCAAAGGAGGCATCATATATTACATGGTACAGCAGAATGAGAACATCAAGGCATGGGGAAATTATTAGAATGTTCGCCCTCTCGCCCGGCAAACCCAATTGGTGCAGCGTTCCGGCACGAACCTGTGATCGTTTATGAGTTACTCCCTACGGGAGGCTTGGAAAGACAAATCATAAGGGGAAGGGGCTCCTGTTCTTGCAGCAGGAGCGGTTTTAATAAGCCGTTGAGTGTAATCAGTGGCTTTGCTGGTGCCTTCCTCCATACAGCCAAGCATGATTGTCCGCCAGGGATGGTGATTTATGAGGGCAGCCACAGCGCAGGCAGCCGCAGCTTCCTGCTTGATTACATGGCCAGCTGCAAATGCATGCGGCAAACAGATATTAAATCAACGGGGCTTACTGCAATGACACCGTACTGAGGAGCGTGTGGGCGAGCTGCGTCTCCCGCTCAGCATTAAAGCTTCAGTGCGGGCGGATCATATTTTCAAAGGTTTGGATGAGTTAGCCAATACTGGCGCCTACGAGAATCATTGATCGTCATGACCCAACAAACTGTGACGTAGGTCATGTTGTAGGACGAAGGTAAACATGGTGGCAGATGGTCACTCCTAGAAGGGGGGAAAAAAAAAAAGATCTTGGTGGGAAAAAAAATAAACTTAATTGTGACGCGCACCTCTGGAGGAATTGACTTGGCTGGCGAAAAATCTGATTGGCAATGTATCTGACTGGGAAGAGGTATGGATTTAAGAGTTAGAACATAGAGAACATGGCTAACGATGAATGATTATCCACTCGAGTAGCTACCCGCAATGTCTACACAAACAAACACAAAAAGCAGGAGGCAGACGAAGTTCTGATCGATGCAGTCTTCCAGCAAGACCTTTGCCATAGTGTATCCACCCAGAAGTACAATATAGTGCACAATGGAAAGTAAAAGGAGACAAAAGGTGAAAAAATAAGACAGAGACATTGGAAAAGAGAGAGAGAGACAGAGAGAGAGAGACACTACTACACCACTCCTTTCACTGTAACACTATTAATGAGGTTCTAGGCATTAAACTTTAAAATATGTAACCCATAAATAATTCAAAATCTCTTTCCGTCCCTGCTGAGAGGATGGGTGAGAGCATGATTTTAACAGTGTGGTTCCAACAAACAATACGTTGGCCAGTGTCATCACTTAGTCTTTTCTAAAGTGATGAATTTCTCAGTCAATTATTTTTCACAGTGCTCAGCAAGCCACCAAGTTATTGTTAACCTAGCTACCTAGCTGGGGAATATTACTGATGTGAAGGTTATCAAGCAAGCAAGAACTTGGACACCTGTGGGGTTATTGAGGCGAAATGAAAGCCCCCTACCCAGACTTGCAAGCCAATAGCATTGTTGCGTAAAATATGGAAAAATTCAATATTTTGTATGGAAAGATAAACAAATACAAAACACAGATTTATGTGCTCATAAAAGAAATTCTGTGCCAAGCTTTCTTTTGCCAATAATCTTCTAGAATGATGCAGTGCCATCCTGTGGGTAAGAAAGCTAAATGCACAAATGCAGGCTTAGACCGTAACCATAAACCAAGTAGTGCCTGCCACACTGAAACATTTCATGAAGCAGTGGTTTAGGATCTTTAGAAGTAGTAGTGAAGTGATACTTGCTTAATCATCCTGTCATTATATTTTTTTATCACTATGCTTTACGAGAAATATCTAAAAAACACATGAATATCTCAAAAAGTATTTTTCAAAACACAAAGGAGCATTTAGAGCAACCCAACAGTACAACATCCAGAAGCAACCGTGGTCTAAAGGTCTGTACCGTGGTCTTTAAGATCTGAAAAATGGACAAGATTACAGGCAAATACTGAAAAATGGCTGCCGAGTTGAACTACGCAACATATTGTCCTAGCACATGATCAAAATCGATCAGAGTGGCTCGGAAACAAGGAAGACACCTTTTCTTTTCATGAAGTCTTTAGCGAAGTAGCCTAGACCTAACACAGGCATACTAGTGCCATATTTCATAGATTTGAGTTTTGCCTCCATGTCACAAAGTGTGGATTATTACCTGGTTAGTCAATAGAGAACTTAATCACCGCACCAACTCTACAACAAAGGTAAAGTGTTTGCACCATTGGGTATATAAAGCAATAGTAGATTGAATGCTCTACTCTAGCCATTCTCTTTTTCTGTTTGAAGTAGTTACAAATGAACAATTCTGACCTTTAAGTTGTCACGCAGGTCTCTTTTTCAGCAGGACATGAGCTGATCTGTATTCCATTAGTTCATGGGCTAATTAGTGACCATGAATCTTAAATACTGGCTGTGCTACTCTCGTATCTCCAGTGCAAAAACCAAAGGAGAAAATGAGCACATCAAATAGTTCTTGGCTGATCAATATTTGGGGTAAATTTAAATTTTATATGAATTAGATTTTTTGCTAAATTATTCCTTTTCTTTAAGACACCATGACAATCACTAAATCATATTTTTTCACAGACACCAACACTTAATCCATTCACCCATCACTTCAACTTAATGCTGAGTTCACCACCCCCTCACTGCATCCGCCATCTCAGGCCCTGGCAACCTCCAAGGATCATGCTACCCCCTGCAGTTTGTCCACCCACCTCTGGCTCAGTTTATCTGCAGAGATGGGAAAAATCAACCCCCTGCCTGACCCAGCTATGCTGCCAGAGCTGCAGCCACCTTGTCTTGAGAGATAGCTTGATTTGTAAGCCATAATTTGTAAGCCATAACATAGTAGACCTTCTGGAATGGCTTTCATATAGTTTAGTTTAGTTAGTTTCATATAGTTTCGGTATCAAGTTGTTTGTTGAGGGCTTCTTATGCTTTGTGCATACATCTGTAAAGTGACAGTAAATTCAATAATATGCAGTTATGTTGTTCATATAACAATGCATGCTTTATGTTAAATGAATTATGTGTTTTCATAATCATAAGACAGCTGCATTCATATTGCTGTTGTGTCTTCTAAATTTCATTTAAATTGTTATTCAAAGGGGGTTTCAATCTGCAGTCCAAGATGAAAGAGAAGACTTGTCAGATGATTCTTGCTGAATCCTTTCGGTGTGCTTTTGTTTTTTGATAATAATAATAATAATTTAAAAATACAAGAGAATTTAATTATAATGAAATAAAATAATTTAATAAATGAAATGATAAAATCATAGTTCCTAAGCTTTGGGCCATAATGACTAAAAGCACCCTCTCTAATGTTTAACCGGGTTTTGGTTATCACCAGTAGATTTTACTGTTTGAAGACCTGAGAGACCTGACAGGAGCATATCTAATAATCATTCCACTAAGGTAGAGTGGAGCAAGGCCATAAAGACATTTGAAAACCATTACTAGAACCTTATAATCTATTCTAAATATATGGATATATATGGGTAACACATGTAGTTCTACTTAACCTTTGTCCATTGGTGCATATTGATCTATTATTTGGAATTCTCTTAACTAAACTATTACAAAGACTGGGAATGCAACATCAAGATATCCTTTTGAATTTAACTGCTGCACTGCACCAATACTTTACTAATTGTTTCAAGGAGACCAAAAGTACAAAGCCAAGTTAAATACTAATATTTTGTCCCGTTAAATTATTAGTATTAGTATTATTTTAATGGGCTTGCTCTGAACTTAACTAAACTAAACTGAAAATTACTCGCTGTACATATTTTTAAACAGTAATCCACTAGCTGATGGAAGCGAAACATCTGCCGTTTGCTTCCGGGTCGCAAAAGAAGCGGCTTAAAGACGTTTGAGCGTGTTTCTGCGCTCAACGCAGATCCGGTTGAATAGAAGGAAGAATCAAGTTTTTTGAGCATCGTGGTCTGTTAAACCATTAATGTTTACAAGAGGATATCTTTGCAAGTTCTTACAGGCTTATTGCCAAATTCAAAGGTCATTCTCTTGACAGTTTACATTAGCTATCGCTAACTAGCTGGGTGTCTTCATGCTAGTTTAGCTAGCTAACTAACTTCTGTCCGCTGTTATGTCTCGTTTATGTGTCAGTAAGAGCTAAAGAACCATACAATGTAGTTGAGAAAAGAGAAATAGAGTTTCATTTTTCCTGCGTGTTTGACCTTCATAGAACGTAGCTAGCTAGCTAACTAACATTAGCTGATAGGTTTGACACTTGCAAACCTGACACACAGGTACTGGGGATATTTAAGTTTAAATCTCCGCTTCTCTATTAGCCACCAAATCTTGTCGTGTTGGCAGTTGCCCTGTCTTGCTGTGATAAGCTAACTAACTAGCTAACGTATACCTGGCAACTCGACCAAAAATTGTGCAGTTAAAAAAAATGGCTTACAGGCAGCAGATGTTTTCTGTCTCAACTAACCTGCATGTTTCGTGTACCGATCAGTGATCATCACAAAAAACATAATAATTATATATGCTGATTTCTGACATAACCATAATGTATGTTGTGTTTACAGAATGGGGAATTTCACATCCTCTAATGCTGGGGTTTTGTCAAGCACAGCATGTACAACCTTTGTACAGGTACCAGTCTACCAATCTTAGTTATTTATTGCTATAATCACTGTTTATGTTTAGTTAACATGTTTGTTTCTGTGTTTTGCTTTTGTCAATTTAGGATGTTGTTTCCCATAACTGTGTTGTGATATTCTCCAAGACAACATGTCCTTATTGCAAAATGGCCAAAAATGTTTTTAATGAAATAGGAGCCACATATAAAGTAATTGAATTGGATGAACATAATGATGGCAGACAGCTTCAGGACACCTTGGCACAGATGACTGGTGCTAGAACGGTGAGGAATACTTTGTTCTTACAACACAACAGTAAGTCCTGAAAGAAAAATTAGCCAAAAACTTTGCTACCCTTAAAAAGGTAAAACATGCATTATCAGTATAAGCCATGGGCATCAAAGTCTGGTCCTGGGGGGGCTGGAATCCAGTTTGGCAATAGCTCTGCTCAGACACATCTACTAAACCTGGCCGTTGATTGAAAATTTTAATAATGTGCATTTAAGCAGCTCAATCACTTAACCACACTGGATTCTGGCCCATTTGGACCAGGGTTTGCCACTGTGCTACATTAAATAATATTAAACGCATCTTAGTCAACTCATCTCTGACCTGCCTGAACCAGACTTTGACATCCCTGGTATAATCTTTTAATATAGTGTAATATAAAATATAATATAAAAACAGCTATATATATATAGTAAATGTGTACATGTTCATTATGCTTTTGAACTCCAACGCTAGCTGTCTTATTTATTTTAGGTACCAAGAGTCTTTATCAACGGGCAGTGTGTTGGAGGTGGTTCTGACACACGACAGCTTCATCAACAGGGAAAACTGTTGCCACTTATTGAAAAGTGTAACCCCTGCTGTTTGAACAGGACTCCAGAGGGATTAAGGAGTGGGCAATGCCCTTCCACTCAGTCTTGACCAGTTTATGGTTAAATTAATTTTTTTGCACGATTGTCCTTGTTGAAGCCTACAGGTATTAGATTTGTGT
Organism: Sternarchorhynchus goeldii; assembly: GCA_028565775.1. NCBI lineage: Eukaryota > Metazoa > Chordata > Actinopteri > Gymnotiformes > Apteronotidae > Sternarchorhynchus > Sternarchorhynchus goeldii. The sequence continues at coordinate 2,366,617 of JAOXYF010000025.1, forward strand.
CTGTGAGCTAACCAAACAAGAAGTGTAGTGGCTTGAAACAATTCAGGCAACAAATACTTTTTTTATTTTTCTAGTTGACTTGGTCTAGAATTGGAGCTATTAGTTCTTATAAATTTATTGTTTCTTCTTAATTGTATAAGAATGCATGTTTTAGTTCATTCTTAAAATTGTCTGTATTGTACAGTATTTAAATTAAAGTGTCTTTTCAAGAAGCTTGAAGAAATTAATTTTGTACTGGCCTCAAGCTCTAATGAAAATGGTTAAAAGATGGCAGATATGCACAGAAAGACCTGTGTTTAGATAATTACAGTACACTGCCCTTTGACTGCATAGTGGGTTCCTAACTGTCAATTTGGATACCATCAAGTTTCATAATGGAGGGAGAGGAGGTTCACCAGTATATTCTTCAAGCTATTACACTGATACCAAGATGCTACAACTGAATGATGTATCGTGCTAAAGAGATAGTAATTGTAATTGACAAATTACTCTCTCTGAATTAATTACATGTATCAGCATCAGGAATCCATAAACAAGCTCATCTTTGTTATCCTTTCTCACCACAGCCGTGTTGTGGAATAAAATAGTCTTTCTGACACAATCCAGACAGACAACAGTGCAACTATACAGTAAATACACTGAAATATCACTGTACAGATTAAACAACCAAGGATGATTGTAGGCTAGGAGGTAGAGGGGTGGGTACATTACCATTAATATACAGTGCACCATGATGGCTGGTAATACACATTAGCAAAATACAAATGGTTAGATGAGCAGAGAATGTTTACAGAATGAAGTGAACAAAGTTTAATTTTAAGTATAACGATGAATACAGCTTATAAAGCTTAGAACAGAAGTAACCTTTCAAGTTTGAATATACATTTGACAGGTCATTTCAACAGTGTGACAGCCTGCAGGAAGAGGCTGTAAGTCTAGAGGACTTAGCCTGGATACTCTGTAGTCTATGTCCAAATGGGAGTGTTGTAAACAGACTATGAGGGGTGAGAGAGATCCTTCCTGATGCTGCAGGCCTTCGATATACACTGCTTGGTGCAGATGTCCAAGATGGCTGGAAAGCTTGACCCAGTAATGAAGAAAGCAATTCTCTCCACCTGCTCCATTGCTTTCACCATCTCTCTATAGTGTCGTGATTTCCAGCTCTTCAGCAGACTAGATTGATGAAGCAGCATGTGTTCTTTATTTGTTTTGATTTTACCTGCCATCACCCCCTTTGGAAGATGATTACAACTTTGTTATACATAATTCATGAATTAGGTTGTCCCATAAAGAGAGAAAACATGTACTAATTGTCTGGGTGAACATTTGAGGTTATTGATATGTAGTATGTAAGTGTGGTATATCTATAAAGGTCATGTCTTGTAATTGGCTGTTCTTTGGTAGTAATAGTTGTTATGGATGCAGCTGGTGTAAGAAGGTAATAAGTCTAAAAAGTAATAAGACAGAAAATCACCCCATTTCTCCCCATTTCTTTTCAATTGCCTTGTCCCTTCAATAACACCCACACTCAACTCCATCAACCACCCAACAACAATAGTTTTATTTTCTATTTTTTTAGTCCTCCTTATCTCTGCATCATCACTTGATTTGCCTATCTTTTTTACCTCTGCTTTTCTTTCTTCTAGATAGAAAAGGAAGACACACAGAAAACGGGAAAGCTCTGTTCTGTTGCTCTGTGTGTGATGATTACTGCCTGAATGTCTTTCTAAAACATTTGGTTATTTCACTCATCTGCTTGTACAGGTTTTCATACATCCACTATGTGCGTATTTGTTAAGTCTATTTCAATAAAATAACATAATGGATATGTGTTTGTAATTTGTTTATTAATTCTGAAATACTTTTGTACATAGTTGTAAACAATAATATAAATAGCATATCCTGAGAGGAGAACAATTAGTACTAATTAAAATTGCAGCGTCACACTGATGTTAAGGGATCTAACTGGTGAGCTTTGTAGAAAACAGCTCTGTTCATGTCTGTCTACTCCTGTGCCTTACAGGGCAATGAAAAATGTGGAATATACACTCTCAGATATGAAAAACACTTTAACTGCACTACTGAAAGGGATTCATAGCATGGTTAAAGATAAGCTATTCTTAATCTTGCATATCTCCAAAATCCTATTACTCACAAATCATAGTTCTCTTCTCAAAATGTTTTATTAGCTGGATTGGTAAAATACCACCCACCAACCTTGTCTATAATAACATTATTTTAAACATTATTCATGGGTATTTGAGAGCTAGAGTTAAAGGTAATAATGCAGAACTCAAAAGCATTTTGTCTTGTCTCCCACTATACCAGATTTTTGAATAAGGTGTAGCTGTTAGCAATTTTATACTTGAGAGTATTATCTAGCATTAGGGCTCGTAGTTATTAAAACTGATGTGTGTGTTCATGTGTAATTACACATTTGGTTGCATTGTCTAGTTTTACTGACACATCAAAGCTTGTAATGGGGGCGGTGGGATCTAGTTTTAACCACAAAACCCAATGGGTCAATGGGTTTTTCTTTGTCCCCACCACAGTACAGAGACCATACCCCACATAGAAATATGATATGCTAAACTATTCATTTAATGACAGGAACTAAAAAAGAAAAATGCTAAATAAAACTGAATTTTATTGGTTGCTGGAAACGTGACAGTCAAAATAAATAATAGAAATGGGAGTTCAACATCACGTAAATTTAACCAGTACAGCGCGCCCCCAGACAAGACGATGGCAGACTTGAGCCAAGCCTTAACCAATATTTCCAACGAAGAAGTAATCATATCGAAAAGAATGCCGGGAAAATGTGCGTGTGAATGAATGTTTGGAAGTGTCAAGCTATTTTATTAGCCTAACGTACCAGCTCTCTCAACTGAATTACATGGTGTATTATTATTTATATATTTAAATAATAAAATACAAAAATGTCGGGAAGTGCTGGAGAATGGTGTCTCATGGAAAGTGACCCTGGAGTTTTTACAGAACTGATAAAAGGATTTGGTGAGCAGTGCATGTTTTATAGCTACATTAGCATACTGTGGCTAACATAGCCAGCTAGCGAAGTATTGTCTTCAGCGCAATATATAGCTTGCTAGCGATATCTACATAGCTTTCTAATGTTTCGTTTCATCGTGTGATGAAGGTATCAAAACTCATATAAAATTACATTCTAGCTATACCTTACCTGATGGATTGCTAGCCTTTATTAGCCATACCTACCCGTAAGCTTACAGAATGAATTTAGCTTGCTAGCTAGCTTATGAGTCAGCTTTGCTTGGATACACATCTCCCACTACAGAATTCAATATGCGTATAAATTAAGATGCCTTGTAAATAGCTTTGCGAGAACACCTAGACCGACCACGTTACAGTTTTGTGTACCGTCAGCCCAACTGAATTCCGTGTCTTTACTGTTAAGCTTAAGGGGCGTGTGTGTGTGTGCGCGTGCGCGCGCTCCCGCGCGTTTGTTTGTTTTGCCAGGATGCAAAGGAGCACAAGTTGAAGAAATCTGGAGCATGGAACCAGAGAACTTTGAAAATCTCAAGTAAGGAATGTTCTGTGGCGCACGACAAAGGGCACAATGTTAAAACAGTCAACGAAATTGCCAACAATTTACCTCTACGTTGTGTATTCCAGACCGGTTCATGGTTTAATTTTCCTCTTCAAATGGCAACCTGGTGAGGAACCAGCTGGTTCTATTGTACAGGACTCAAGACTCGACCAAATATTTTTTGCAAAGCAGGTGGGTATGCTGTCGATATGAAGATGTATGCTGTAGATATGAAACTGTCCTTGTGTGGATACAGTGTACAACACACACGCACTGGTCTGTACATTAGAGTTGGTGGGCCCAGCAGATGTCGCTGTTGAGTAGTGCACGGCAGTATTATTGTAATTTGGGTAATTTTTTTTAAATTAAGATTGTATAACATTTAATATGTAGGATGTATAATAGTAGTATTAACCAATAAATTCAAAATATCATCCTGTATCTGCTAGGTAAAGACCAGTACTTGTTCTGGCATTTAGTGAGCATTGGGCAAGCTCATATGCATTCTTTAAGCCAAGAGAGAGATGGGTAACACTAGGAGACATGCACAAAACACTTTTATTATGGTTGATTGCATTGGCCCCATGCTGAAATCATCGGAAAAAACAGGACGTTTATTCTATGTGGTGTTTTGCTGTTAGCCCTCTTTTGCCTGTATCACATTTCCCTGCACTGGCATGATGCTTTGGAGATGTTGATAAATTGCAGACCACAATGATCATACAATATTCAATGTCTTTTTTCTCTTCATGTAGTTCTATATAAAGGTTGGGTTGGGTGTTGGGTTGAGTTGGATGAGGTTAAATTACTGTTACTGGAGATGTCCTTGCTTCAGCTTCCACTTACAGCTGCACCAAGTGATGCTGACTTGCGTTTGTTCTCCGTTTCATTGATAGAATGCATTTGTGTTAGGTTTTACTGATGAGGCAGAATCTGCCCATTCTGTCTCATATATATAATTTTTTTCTCTCTTTATTAAAAAAGACAAAATGGACACACACACATTGTGGCAATAAGCACATGTAGAAGTCTTTAGCAGAGACTGTCCTGAGGTGTTCTGAAGTAAACTTTTGGTATAATATAACAGGCTTTAAGAGACTTGAAGAGAGCCTGGTTCCTACTATTGCTCAAGTGTAAGAGGAGGTCACAATAACTA
>JAOXYF010000025.1:2371437-2403512 GCA_028565775.1 Sternarchorhynchus goeldii
GGAGACTGAGAAGTAATTATATATGGTCATTATACCATTGTTACATCAATAAAACAATAAACTTAATGGTTGCCTAAAACATTTGCACAGTACTGTATACATATATATATATATATAACCTACACACACAAATTAAAGGCCTTAAAACTTATTACTTTTCTTATTTTGAGTTTTCAGGTCATTAATAATGCTTGTGCAACACAAGCCATTGTTAGTGTGCTGTTAAACTGCTCACATCCTGACATGCACCTGGGTGAAACCCTGACGGAGTTCAGAGAGTTCTCACACAGTTTTGATGCTGCAGTAAGTATCTTCTCTTTGTTACATTTGGACTGTCCTGAATTGTGACGCTTAATACTAGAACTGTATTAATCAGTAGGTGAGAAACTTGTACATTGTGTTTCTGTGTTCAGGATCTGACTGAATTTTAGCTATTGCTTATTGTAATGGAATTACCATGTGTTAAGACGAGCAAAACTATTTTATTCTACCATTGCATATGAATGTTACATTTAATGTATATAAAATGTAATGATGCATATAGCTTATATTAATGTTTTTCTGCGTTTGTAAGATGAAGGGGCTTGCTCTCAGTAACTCTGAAGTGATTCGACAAGTTCACAACAGCTTTGCCAGGTAGAACGGATGAATTTGATTTTAACATTAAACCAGCAGTTTTTACTAGAGTATAGTCTATTATGTTGGCTGTGTAAGAGTTTGTTCCTTTCATCCACAGGCAGCAGATGTTTGAGTTTGATGCAAAGTCATCAGCAAAGGATGAGGATGCGTTTCATTTTGTGAGCTACGTGCCTGTTAATGGTCGACTGTATGAACTAGATGGACTTCGTGAAGGACCTATTGACCTTGGTAAAAAGCACCGCAAGGCTGGTGGACTTATTAGATCCTCGTTTTACTTTTTCTGTGAAACTTGCCGAAAAGTACATTTGGTTTGAAACAGGCCAACTGAACTGGAACTGACATAGTTAAATGCAAAATTAAAGAAAATGAAACATTTAAGAAACTCTTTAGTTGTTGAAGACTTGACACATATTTTGGAATGTCCTCAGCAAGACATTTCAGGTTCAGAAAACGAGTCATGTCTGATTTCAAATTGGCGGTTTTCTTCAACCTACAGCTGATTGTTTTCTGAGCTGTGATTTTCTGGAAATTTGCGCTTTTTCAGGTGCTTGCAACCAAGATGACTGGATAAGTGCAGTTCGACCAGTCATTGAAAAAAGAATACAGAAGTAAGTACCATTTAGATTTCCATCATATAAAGGTATAATGTTCCATAATATAAAGGTTGCATTTGTTTTTTGTTGGTTATCAGGTATAGTGAGGGGGAAATCCGTTTCAACTTGATGGCCATTGTGTCAGATCGTAAGATGATTTATGAGCGTAAAATTGCAGAACTTCAGACCCAACTAACAGAGGTATTTGCTCAGAGCCACTATGGACCAATATGATCAGCAGTTGAAGCAGATTGGATCATTTGACGTTAGAATGCCTTTGTGATTACAGGAAGAGCCAATGGACACAGACCAGAGTGGTAATCTCCTCAGTTCCATCCAGTCAGAAATTGCCAAGTACCAGCTTCTGATTGATGAGGAGAACCAGAAGCTTAAACGATATAAAGTATGTCTATACCTTCTCATTCTTGTTTGGTTGATGTTGGTTTTATTTAGTGCAAAAGTCATCTTTTTGACGTTAATTGGATTAGTAAAAAAAAAAAAAGTGAATTGGAGTATAGAAGACACACTGCCTGCTTTTTCACATAAACTGCACTGTGTCCTGTGGAGAAAAGTTTAAGGCCCATATATTGAATTTTATAGTGATGAATATTATGAAGCGTATTATGAATAAACATTTTAGAAAGTTCTTTTACAGTTACTAAGCAAGCCAAAAAAAGCCACAAACACTGACTTTCTGAGACTGATATGCAAACCATTCTACACTGGTCAAAGTTCACAGAAGGAAATGGAAAACTGGCAAGCTGCTGGTTTTCTCTCGTGTATAATGTCCCTTCTGCTTCATTAAAGTAATACATTTTTTCAATTTTACAATATTACAGAAGTGTGATAATTTCAGCATCACATTTGCATCTTTTTACAGATGATCTTGAACTGAGCACTTTAGGTTCATTACAATAACCAGTGAGGGTTGTTTTTGTTTGTTTGTTTGTTTGTTTTGGGGGGCTTTTTTTGACATTTTGGTTCTAGATTGAAAATATTAGAAGGAAGCACAACTACCTACCATTTATCATGGAGTTACTGAAGACCCTTGCTGAGTATCAACAGCTGATACCACTGGTGGAAAAGGTATATTTTATAATAATCGATTATTTTCAATAGCGGAGCGAGTGAGTCACAACTGGTGACTTTGTGGATATATGTAATGTTTTATATTATAATTAAACACACTGTATTGTTTAACTGTAATATTTCTTCAAATGCACCACTAGGAGGCAGTGATGTGTTAAATTAATAGAGGAAGTACATCTTTCCCTGTGCCATGTTCTCATGGAAGCTAACTTTGGAGAAATCATTAGTCTGTTGATGTTAGCGTGTCTGTGTCAAACAGTTGTTTACAATGCAATATGTTCCACCATAAGAGAAATGGGTTTTTTTTTATAGGTAAAAAAAAAATGTAGGGAAAAACATTTCCTGCTTCCATATAGTGTGTGATTACAAGATGAGGAGTTCAGAATAATTCATCCCTCATCTCTCTTCCTTCCTTTTTTTTTTCTTCCATCAGGCTAAAGAAAAACAAAGTGCCAAAAAAATCCAAGAAGCAAAGTAGTAGCTGCATGTTTGTCGGTCTTTTTGTGTAATTTTTGCCACGGAACCTTCTGATATCCTTTCACCATCTGTACTAAGAGCACCTCATAAAATGAACTGGTGTGGTGCTTTCTGTCCTATTGTTGAGAAGGGCCGATGCTTGCATGCAGAGGGGCCGTTTAAATAAACCCATCTTATTTTCATATAAATTCCATTGCTGGTCAGAACTACTCTGGGTGAATTGTTGTTGTTGTTTTTTTTCCCTTTCCAGTAAATAGGATAAAATCAGACTTAGGTTTGATTGATGTTTTTAATTTAGTCTCAAATGGGTTTTCCGTAAGTATTTAAAGTTATTCAGCGATATTCATTTAAATCATGTTCATACATGGAGTGATTTTGTCATGCTCAAGCAAGAAGAAAACAATTACGCATCAAAATGCTATTTATTTATACAGAGCCTAAGAGGTGTATAATAGAAGAACATGTCTACATTATTAATCTGTTCAGTATATGGTTAAGAGAGCACATCGGTAGAAAATATAACATGTTTGGCTAGTTTTCTGCTCTGTGTGTGTGTGTGTGTGTGTGTGTGTGTGTGTGGTATGTAAGCAAGTAAAATATGTGTCTAAAGAAGCATTATTTGGCTCAGAATGCAGCAGACAGGTTGTTTTTTTTTTCCCTGGTCTAAGTCAGTTTGTACTCAATAAGTTCCGCATTGACTACTGAGTCTTCCCTTCCTCTTGATGTTAAGGCCCCTAATGGCCTAGGTCCAACATAACTTGCTGTTCCCCAGGATTGGGGTGTGTGTGTGTGTGGGGGTGGGTGTGTGGGGGTGGGTGTGTGTGTTCTGAGAATGCTAACATAGTGAATAGAATTCTGCAGATTCCTTTTCGCCACTTCACGTTGAGTTTTTGCCATGCATCATCTGTGCCATTACTCTTACACGGTGAATGAGATTTACATAGTGACGTGTGCCTTTTGATTCTGTTGTTTCCACGGGTTTTATTTAACACTTAATGCTCCAGGAAATCTGTTCTTGCCTTGAAGTTGGTGTAGTTACACACTTGTCTCTGAGAATAGAAAGTCCACACAGTCTTAATTTGCTTTTCCAGAAATAGAAACTTGATTCACAACCTCCAGGTTTGTGGTTAAAGGCGGTGCTTTTGAGAACTAGAGGAATTCATGGTGACAATCTTCTGAAATGTGTAACATTTGAACTGTTTTAGGACTATGTATGTTGGATTTACATTGCCTTGTGGTTAGAAGTACAGGCCCTGTGAATTCCAAGAAAGAATGCAATGAATAATTAGTTATATTTGAGTGTTTAGTAAAAGCTGTTGTGTAAGGTACAGTACGTCACGTCCACCTGAGCATAACAATAAAAAGGAAAAAAAATGTTTGAGTTGTCACAGATGAGCAGACGAAGTTTTTTTTTTTAATGAACTTATTGGCTTCTGGTAATATTGTAGTGCAAGACAGAGATATTTTAATAAACAGATGTTATTAGTGTTCCATCTAATGGTAAAAATCAGTAGCTTAATATTTAAATCAGTATTCATTTTAAATCAACTGTACAGCAATCTTGAATAAAAATGTCTTGACCAGACTGCAGATATGTAGTTGAGGCATTGGGAAATGTTAAAGCAGTAGAGGATCACTGTGTAGTCTTGTTTTTGGCCACATTTAGAACAGTCAAAACAGAAACCATGTCTGTTCAATATCAGATACACTGGTGAGATCATCTACTGGAACAAAGCAAAACCAAGGGCCTCCTTTTCGTTTCTTGCGTCTTTACAAATGTAAATGATAGTATATTACGTACATTATGAAATGCGTATATGGTCTTATGCACAGACCAGTTAATGGTAAGTATGTTTGTAACATTGTGTTCTGTACCATAAATGGAGCACTTTTAACATACCAAAAGAAGAGTCCTTTTTGGTTTACGATCATTATATCACATTGTAGTACTCATTCTGACCAGTATAATGTTTTGATTGTCAATTTAAAGATATTCTATCCGTGCTTTTGTTTTAATATTTTATAAGAAATGTATATCTGTAGTAGCACATACATTACATGTTAGCACGTATGTACCCAGCACTATTTGTGCAGACAAGTATGCTCAGTTTCTTGGACACAGATCAAACCTAATTCAGATCTGAACATTTTCCAGCAGAGCTTGGACATTAATATTAAAATCTTGAGAAGAGTAGAAATCTGTCTGCCAGCAGCAACAATACAATTAAAATGTATTCTTTAAAAATAAACATTGTATGACGTTTGTCAGAATCCCATATGTGTCTGTTACTTAGATATTATTAACTTCGTTGATCTTTGCTGGATAGCAGCGAGAGCTATAAATCAACAACTTTTTAAATACGTTTATTCAATATTAAAGTATATAAAGCCATATACTTTTTTGAACCAGCCAAAAGTATTTGGCCAATTGCACTTAAAAAAAATTATTCCGGTGTCAAAACACATCTAAACAAATATATTACATGTATTTATAAATAGGTATATTGTATGCTTCATGGTGTTAAATGTTTTAGTTGAAGCATGAATTACATGCTACTGATGTAAAACTGTGCTTTTTAGTCCTAACATCATTACATGTATGTATGTTTTCTACATAGATGCACCCCATTTGTTTAATGGATTAATTGTGTAGTCCAGTGGTGCTCTGTTCTGTTGCAAGCTGACATATCCGACTATAGAGCTGGGAGTGAAGAAAGCGTGGGTAAGAGTTGTGCTCCATGAGGCTGTACACTTTACTCTGTGCCACAGTGAAACTTGTCTGCGTTGAAGCCTGAAGATTTTGGAAGATATTGTCTTTCGTGTGTAAGTCCAAGAGGATCTGAAGTTACAAGAAATTAATGTGAGCTTTAAAACAAACTTTAAAATATCTTGAATGCAATTAGAAAAAAATGACTTGCTAAGACTGGTGATGTGTAATGCTGTACTCTTATTGTATTACTTGATGCCAAAGATGATAATATGATCACACCTCTTTAGGAGCCTCGGTTTTGATGAACTTCTTGTAAATAGCTTTTGCTCTGGAGAGGCGCTTTGTCTGTGACTTGATCTGTCGAAACTCTTCGCAGGCCAGCCAAAACTCAATGTTCTCCTCACAGAACTCGGACTTCATGAAGAGGCGAAAAGCAATTGTCCCATCTGGAATGGGAACAGAAGAGCCAGAGAAAAACAGTAAGGCTTTTCTTAGGATGCAGCGCCCTCTCTGAGAGTGCTCCTGTCAGCATATTGCAATCAGTGCAAAGATCTACAAAACCAAGATGGTACTCACATTTACTGCTCAGCAGTTTGTCCAGAGACTGCGCCCACTGGTGCACCTCCCCAGGTGTCAGGCTGTGTGAATGGTACAAATGTTTCTCTGATTCTGTCCCAACTTAATGTTTTATACACATGACATTAAGTGCTTTTAAGATGTTAACATGCTTACACACACTTAAGTCCTATAGTTAATATGAAAGTGAAGCTGAGAAAGCCTCACCAGTAAGGTTTTCTATGCGTTTTGGCTGGCTGTTCGAGAGAAGAGGTCTTCCGAAAAATTCCTATTCTTGATGTCCAGTTTTTCCTGCTGCTGAATATAGAATACAGGACAAAAACATGAGCTAGAAGGTCCCCACAGCTTAAAAGTCAACTTTATATCACAAATCATAAACCTCAATGCTTAAACATAGAATTAGCCTATTAAAGAAACTCACTGAATTTTTTGTTGTTCCATGACTAGATCAAAATTCTCCAAACAGGTTAAGGATTCTGTGGAATTCTCACATAAGGTGTCTCGCATCTTTTCGAACTACAAGCAGATGCTGCTGATTGAAAGATAATTCCTCTGTGTTTTGGTAAGGGACTTTTATACTCTGCCAGAGCACTCCACACTGGGGGTGGATCCTTGTCTGATGAAGCCGTGTTGGATTGGTTGTTTTATGCATCTAACCTCGTGTTTTAGTTTGAGAACACACTTGGCAGTGACACTGAACTTTACTGATTCAAGGAAAGAGTAATGAAAGCATGACTTGAGTGTACTTGGGATGGATTGACTGTCTAAAATTAGACTCTTAAGGAAATCTTATATAAGTCTGGTCCTTATCTGAATGAGCACTTTCAAAACATTCACTTATTAATGGAATGGGATTTGTATGAGAGATTTTGTGGTGAATGGGGTGGAGTTAGTATATTTAACACTATATCTCTTGTGTCTAATGCAACAAAGCTAGTCAAAAAGGTTGGAAATAATTTCAGAAAAGTAAAATAAATGGTTAAGTTTTTTTTCCCCACAATGTGGAAGTTTCCCTTGCCTTTATACATGTACTAACTTTGCTAAATGTATACCAGTATTCACCATTAACCAAACACAAAGGATTAAGAAAGGAAATGATAAGAAGCACGTAACTTTGTACCCAGCACCCTGAGGACAAAGTAACACAATATCCAGCTTACAAATGATGATAAACTGAACTGGAATGTTCTTAGCCAACAAACTGGTTTTTGTTCTTCCATGAAGAATGTCTTATTTATAGAAACTCAAATGTTTGTATCTCATGAACTTTCCTGGTCCTGTTACTTAACACAAGTGCATAAAGACTAGGCAGTGTTTGTTATAGTGTGTTCATTTTTAACCCCAGTTATGAATAATGCTAAACCAACAACATTGCCCTTTTAACAGTGTTGCCGCCAGCATGTTTCCTCTCATCCAGCTGAATTGGTGGCTTCAGCTGGAGATTTGAATTGTCCCAACAATGAAATTCCAGCAGTGCCTTTCCAAAGAAAATGGCTGAATGTGCATAGATATGAAACCACTACAATACTTGCAAATTTGATTGTAATGAGGGTTTACACCACAGGTTATTCTGAGTTAATGTACTTGGGTTACGTACTACCCAGTTTGTCAACAATGTGTGTTAGGCAATATCTAAAAGTATTTGCTATTATTAACCATATACTTTACACTTAGTAATTTATGCCTACAGCTAATGTGTAGTCACTGAATGTATATCAAGTGCATGGCGCTAATGACACATACTTGCTAATCATCCTCATCTGAACATTTTGGAAAATTCAAGTCATCTGTAACACAAAGCCTTGAGGCCACTTCCTGTTTGTTGTGTCATGTCTGTCAACACTTTCCTGTTTGATGCCAGCATGCATGAAAAGCACATTTCATCACATGCTGCTACTAGTGGTGGTTTTACATTTGATGCTAAACTACCTTAACGGGACTTCAGTCTGACTGTGTACCGGGCACCAGGGCCTGATGCTCCACAGCCATGTGAGCTACCATATCTGTTATGATGTCCAGACTGTAAATAACTGTCTGTCTCTTAAATGGCTCACCCAGGCAACTGTTGCTAAGGTTTCATGAAAACAGAGAGCGCTACAAAAGCCTTATGAGCACTGCAGTTCCCAGCAATGAGACACACATTGTGCTTCGGGTATAAAGTATGATACTGTATTTCTATTTGGATTCCGTTTTTCTTTGGCCGTCTGATCACTGGAGAACAAGGTTCTGCTTCTTGGGCCGTATGGTTATTACCCACCAGCCTTCTTGAATCCTTACCAGCCTGAAAAAGAAAAAAAAAGCCTACTTTCACTCTTAAAATGGTTCTTTAAGAATTAACATGCATCCATTGTATGTGGTAAATAACCACAGGTCTTCAGAATGTGTTGTTGGTTAGTTTTTGTATTAAGGAAGTTAACTGAAATGCGTTAAATTGCGACACCAATATGTTGCAATTTTTTCAAGTATTTTTCTCACTGAATTCAACACTTTTGTCACAATAGAACGCTTACATTTATGGAGATTTTGTACTTTCTCTGGTTGTAATCATTTACTGCCATTCTGAGAGTAGCTCATCTGACAGCGAGAGCACACTGTCAGTTCCTTCACAAACCAACGTGTCAAGTGGTGTCAAGTGGTGTAAATAACGATCTACATTTACGTGCCCTTTATGTGCCTGTTTTAGTAACTAGTGAACAAAAGAAGTCAAAATCAGTGTTAATCCTGAAAATTTGAAACTTTGTACTTAATTCTGAAGTCACTACTTAAGATGATCGAAGAGTTCTGACCAGCAATTCTTTGGTGGAAGTGCAATCACAAACATTTTTGAATTTCGAGACCTCATGACCAACACCAACTTTTACCTAACATGCTACCCTGCACCTCGTGAAGTCATTTCTTTCTTAATTCCCTGTTTTGGGGGAACTGAAAGCGGACTGTTCCCTTTTCTTGGGTAATTGTCTTTACAGAAAATGTGAGTTTCAAGACCTGCCTGTCTCAGTGCAGATACCAGTGTGTGACTCTGTTCATGTAAAAGGAGAAGGGTTACTGTTACAATACTGCTGGTGTTCAACCCTGTTTGCAGATTGAAATCAGTCAGCCATTTAAAATTATTTAAACTTTATTTAATCATCTGATATTTACATTTTGCACTGCAACACCCAACCAGTGGCTGTGGGTAATAAATAGTCTTTATTACATCTGTACTTAAATTAAACAATTGACCATTTCTCAGAGGCTGAATATATTGAAAAGGTAAAACTTAAGCATTTGCATGCAAATTTGTTGCTATTTCAGGGAACAGTTTAACCTGTCTTCACATTAACCACTTCACATTTTTATTCCAGTCGCACCTCTTTCATCTAACTGCCAATTAAAGTAGCACTGTGATCAGATGCTAGTGTTCCGCTCACTCTCCTGCCCTGCTAACCACCGGATGGTGTTAACCATAATCTTTTGCACACAAAGTCTTTCCAATTATGAGGCTAATATTTTTTTCTTTCTTCTACTGGTTTAATATGCTTACTACATTTGTTTGCATTTTCCTATCAAAATTCTTTAGTACAGCACCAGTTGAACCCCAAACACGTTCTCTTTTGATGACGGGTGGGAGTAGTGCTGGGAGCCGTCGTAGCGGGGCCATGTGGGGAGTCCTCAACTCCATCGCTTTGTGCAGGAGTAGTGGACTAATGGGCTCTCTGCAGATGACCTTATTCCAGTTTTAGTGTTGGTAGCACTTCTCTGTCTGCTCATCCATCGACGGCATTGGCAGTGAACGATTTCAGAAGACCATTGTACATCTCAGACCTCAAAAACCTGGGATAAGAGTCACGCTCCATGAGCCCGTACACGATCTTTTGGGCCTCATCAAAGCACTCAGCTGTTGGGCTCATCACATTCTTCTTGATTTGCTCCCGTGTCTGGTAGTCAATGTTAATCTGCAATGCAAATCAGAAAAGGTAAACTATATATACTTCAGTCAGGCTGTGACATGTATGGAAAGAATTTTGAGGAGTTTCCTAGGATACCACTTACCTCTTTGGGAGACTCTGCTTTGACAAACTGGCCATAGATTTGCTTTGCCTTTGATGTCATTTTGAAAGATGACTTAATTTTCTTATAGTCTTCACACGTCAACCAGAACTCGATATTCTCATCACTGAATTCTGCTTTGAGAAATCTGCGGAATGTTGCCAGGCCATCTGAGAAGGCAAATGGGAATCTCTAAATGTGACAATAATGCACAAACGATCCATGCTACTTTGTTAAGTAAAGACAGCAGCAGTAATTTGTTTCAAACAGCTAACGAGCACCATAACGGAATAGATGAATGCTTACATTTTGATTCGAGGAGCAGTCCCAGTGACTGGGACCATTGCTGTATGTCCTCTAAACTTAACCTGCTGAGAGATGAGGAGGATGAACTCGAACGTAGTCATTCAGATAAAAGATTTTAAAGTGGCGATTTTTACTTGAGATCTCAAGATCATATATGAAAGTCATGTGAAAAAAAGTTTACTGTTTGTGTTCTGCCAGTCCTTTGATTCTTACCTCGCTGGAGCAGATGAGTGGAAGAATATAAATTGTAGTCGGCACATGAAGTTTTTTCCACTATGGAGAGAAAGTTAGCTGTTGTCTGTAATTCGCTCTTCACACATGTATTCCTATGCTATGGCATGCAGTGACACCATGCAGCCGCCAATGTATATTCCATTTTACGGAGGCACACATCGCAAATAGCCGAAGATTCTGTACGACTGTAGTCAGTTCTGGACTTACAGGCTCTGGCTTCTCTCGCAGTCGTCCATGACCACGTGCAAATGCTCTGTAGGAGGTGCAACGATTAGGCCGCTCATGTTCGAGAAGGCGAAGGGGAAACGCTTGGATTAGACCAACGAACTCCACGACATGGCAAGTCTCGTTTGTGGGCTTATTGCACTTGGCACTCAACAGGTCTTCCCAGCGGTCGCTTTTTCTATATATGCCCTGCCGCGGTTGCTAAGGGCTGGTGACACTTGGAAGGACTCAGCAAACCACAGCAAAGAGGAAGCCTTCTAAGCCCCGCCTCCAACTCATCATACTGCGGCCTGTTGGAAGCAAGTGCTGCTCATGCACTCAAAGTGCGCACTGTTTCGCTGTATTTTTAGCCATGTAAATGTATGTGCGTACAGCGAAATAGCAGATAAGCAAATGCCAAACTTTGCCTGCTTTGTTATACGTGCCCCTTCTTTTCCACTCAGGTGACATCTTTACCTCTGAGCAATAGCACCTTTATGGATGCCAGATCAAATTTGAATGTCGGCTCATTTATGTGAAGTGAAATTATGTAGATCTTATCCACACCATAGCTGTGTAACTGTGTCACTTCATTAACCCTTGAGTGTGTCACACCTCCTGAAACTCTTTTGCCAATCTAGGGATTAGGGATCATTTATAACATTCTAAAGACACCAAGTACGTGTTTAGGAAATCTTGCTGGCTCTCTTCACTTGTTGAAAGCACAGCATATGAACAATAAACCAATCAACCAAGTTGCAGATTCAGCCCCGACCCAAGCAGTGTCAGGCACCACCATTAGAGCAACAATGTTAAGCACCTGAGCTGTGCTGTCTGAGAAAGTCACAGCACACAGGGTATTACTCATTTCCCTTTTGCTGTCATGGAAACAGTATTTTGGCAGAGAAAGACAGTTGCAAATCATATGAGTGATTGGCTGGTGTCATGGCTGCCGAGGGCTTGATTAACTGTGGTTGGTGAGACCTTCTTGACCAATTAAGGATTTCCAGTTTAGCCCCCCTCCCCCATCCCATACGTTCATAAGGGCTTTCATCAAAATTTGTCCACTTCCCAACACGCAACAAATCTTGTGCAAGTTCATTTCCTTATATTTTGGAGGAAATGGCTGTAGAGACAAACACATCCTGTCAATCAGCAAACGATGGCACCACAAATAAATGACAAGCACATTAACACCAACAAGAAAGTAGATGGAAAGTTCAACCTTCACTTTGGGATGAAAGAAATGGTTTCGGGATTCTGAAAATTATTCTTTTAATATAATATAAATATGATGAATTTCATAATGAGTGAATTTCTGTACACAGAAGTTGAGAAACAACTCTTTTACACTACACATCACACGACAGTAAATTATGACTATAGTAAACATAAAATCACTCTCAAACACTATCCATTAAATTCTTCATTCAGTGTCCAGATTAACCACCACTGCCTTGATCAGATTACTTTTCCCAAGAAGAAGATGCATTATGTGTGAACAGACCATTTAGAATGTCCACATTGTGGGTGGAATTTGAGGTCAGTCCAGTGAGTTATTGTTAGTCCTGCAGAATTACCTTTTTAAGTTTCAGACCTCTGAAACATGGCCATTTCCAGGCAAGGCCAGTGGTGGGGTTTTTTTTCTTATGTTTAATAACACTGTCCCCAGATTAAACTGTACTAACAAAAAAAAAACCCCAGTACAAACACTCTTACTCAAAGTAAGTTCTTGGCACATAATTAGTCAATGTCATGAGAACTGTATAGCCTCACTGTTGTGTATGTTTGCAAATGGGAAGCAGTTTTTAATCAGTATCACCAAACCATGACACTGCATTGCTCTTAGGCATGTGAGAATATTAGAAATAAAGTAATATAATGAATAGTGAGATCAATCATAAATGCAAAATACTAAAAGCATTATTATAAAGTGAAAATGGATTCTACATTTTTGGTTTAAAAAAACGTTTTCCTACAGGCAATGGTTTTATTTACTTTTGGTTTTGTTTGATACGTTACATTTTAAGGGTAAACCACTCATTTACCTTGCTATTGTGCTTGATGTTGAAACTTTTCATATAGATCATACAAACTTTCTGTTCTCCTCAGTAATTTCCCTCAAGCCACGTGCACAAATTCTCTTCCCAAAACTTTCCGGATTTATGTTCTGATGTGATATCTTTTGTTTTTTTTTATTCTTTCACAAAAAGGTATGGCGGAAGGTAATTACAGTGGCCCTATGTTTTACATTTACATTTTATGCAATTAGCCAACGCTCTTGTCTAGAGCGTGTTACAAAAGTGCTTTGTCATCTGCTCACAGAATGTATCCTAGCCAAAATAGAGGGTAAGAGTTCTTCCATGAGACTTGAAGCTCATATTCTGTGAGACCTGAACTGTGGCATTTCAAGCCAGGCCTTGACCAAGGTCTGAAGTCCACAAGGTACAGATCAGACTTTGACCATCTTCTTAGTCTACAGATTTTGTTAGGCTGTAGACTTGATATGGTAGAAAAAAAAATATTTTTCATCTGACAGTTCTGACTCTTACTGTCTTCACATTAGCATAAGCTGAGTGTGATTCTGTCCTCTTTCACCATCATTAAAACAAGTGTTCAGCTATTTCTTGTTCTGAATAGTATTCTTATTGTCCTTATCTTTTTCCTTTTAATACAGTGCTTTGGTCATAGTTTGTAGCCCCAGCAAATAAATGTTTTTTTTTTAGTGCTTTCCACCTGCAATACACAAGAAGATGGAGATGAATGCCAGAAAATGTGGGCATGTTTACAGAGGAAACCAGATGTCAAAAGCACTACAGGACCAAAGTCTGGTTTCATTTCCATTCAAAATGATTAGTGTAGATTTCACAGCCTAGTAATATTTTGTGACTGCTTTGGTTGTAATTCAGATTTACATTCTAATCACATAGAAATAGTGTAATAGATAACAGGACTAATTACAATCATGTAGCATCAAGAAATGGGAAGACATTGATTTGTATTATGTCATATCTTATGAATATTATCTCTGAGAAAAGTGTACTGGAATGTTGTGTAAGTCAGTTACGTGTTGTCTGGGAAAGAGCTAGCAGGTTAGTGATGTCATCACAGGGTAAGCAGATCTAGCAGATTAATGATGTCATCAAGGCTGGCTGATCTATCAGGTTTAGTGATGTGTCATCTCATGGCTGGGCTTTCTGCTCCTGAGTCTTAGTCATATAGGAGAAGCAAAAAACCAGATGAAGGTGCCTAACCTGAAGCAGGTTCACTGAGAAGAGGGAACTACGTTAAAAAAAAAAAAAAGAATCAGAACAATGCCATTGATAAAATGGCAAACAATATTTTATTATACACACAATATTTTACTTTTGTTTTGTTCTACTTCTCTCTCTCTCTCTCCTTGGTTTTAAGACACAGACTTGAGTTTATATTTATCTCAATATTATTTTTAGCAAAGTTTCCTGTCAGGCTTTGTTAATGTACATTGTCTGCATTCCAGCCGTCATTCCACCATCTGGGATAAATGGCACATCAATTTTATTTCACTGCAAAGAAGCTGTTTTATTTGGTGTTGCAGTTACAAATGTCATAAAAGACAGACATAAACAAGTAGGTAAAAACATTTATATATGCTTTGAAGAAAGAGCTCTCACTTACTGAATAAACAATATTTTATACCCATATGCTCATTTTAGTGACAAACATAAGTAATTATTTATGCTAATGCTAATGCTAATATAATTGCTAATGCTAAATGCTAATATAATTATGTTCCCGTAATATATTACTCACAAAATTAGTTGAGTGGTCTTCATGCAGATATAAATCAGTCAAGACAACAAAGAGAAAAGTCACCAATCTGGTAATTGCTTAAATAAAAAAATAGACTACAGTGTACCAGACAAATACACATGATGTATTGCATGTTTTTGCTAAAATTTGCCTTTCCAAATTGGCAGTCTTTTAACCAGTATGCTATTTCTAGTGGCATTCATACCCAACACCCACATCACCTTGTTAAGACGGTACAATGTATAAGCGCTGGCCATAATTAGAATAACACCAGTGACTATGATTACAATATGCAAAGACATCAAGAGTTTGCTGTGAAGGCCAGGTTCAGGTACTGTCCACAGGTACACCCAGCCTAGGTGCCTGTTATTATGAACAATATTAGGACCGTTATCGATGACCATAGTGTCATAAAATGCTCTGGAGATGCCTGACCCAGTGTTGACCTCTGTAGTTATAGGTGATGATGGGGAACTGTAGAGAGAGCTGTGGAGTGAAAGAGCTGGTGCCAGGTCTGTGTTGGGCACATTTGTGGATGTATATGGTTCCATGGTTTTTCCTCTAATGGCTGAGGACAGTGTGAGGGTTTTTTCTGGAGGTGTGGTGGAAGGAGCATGACTAATGACGTCACACTGAAGACTGGCATAGGTTAATGACACCACTGGAAGGTTTTTCAAGTAGTAAGGTTCATGGCATACTACCATTTCCAGATCTGTGACCAACTTTTGGTTTTTGCTGATCCATTCAACACCATCCATAATTCTGCATACACAGTTCCATGGGTTTTTTCTGAGGGTCACAGACTGCAGCGCACTTGCACCCACAAAAACATTTCCTGGGATGTACCTCAGAAGATTGTTATTCAGTTCAAGTTGGGCCAGATTTTGGAGGTTTTGAAAGACTGTGGTCGACAGAGACTGAAGCTTGTTATTGCTGAGTAGTAGGATCCTAAGATTGGTCAGGTTAGAAAATAGGTCTACATGTAGACTCTGAAGATTGTTGTTTTTTAAAGATAGCTTTTGGAGATTGGGCAGGCAACAGAAGAGGTTCTTAGGCAAATAACTGAGCTTTTCATTAAAGTGTAAATTCAACATCCTGAGGCCAGTCATGTTAGCAAAAAGATTTTGAGGCACAGTTGTAAGATTAGTACCATACAGGTAGAGCTCTTGGAGCCTTGGCATATGGCCCACTAGCTGGTCTGGCAAAGAGAGTAGAGGATTGTTGTATAAGGTGAGCTTAGTAAGGTTGGGTAGATAGTAAAGGCTCTCACCTGGAATGTAGCGCAGTTCGTTTCTAGATAGAGTAAGGGTCCGAAGGGAGGGCATGTGCCAAAAGACTTGTGAAGGGATTTCTCGGATTTGGTTCTTATGCAACATCAGAGCCAACATTCTATGCAGATGATCAAAACAACCTTCTTCTAGAGTCTCCAGCTGATTGGAGTAAAGCAGTAGTGAATGAAGGTGTGTCAGGTTGTGGAACAGCACCTGTGGGAGCTTTCTAAGTAAGTTCCCTGTCAGATCCAGAGATTTCAATCTCCGCGTGTGTTGGAAGACCCTAGCATCTAACTTGGCAATTTGATTTTTGCTGATGTCCAGCTCAGTGAGATTGGCCAGCCCTTCGAACGTGTCCACGCTGAGGGATGTCAGTAGGTTCCCATTCAAGAACAGCTGCTCCAGGTTATCCAGCCTGCTGAACACCCTGGGGGGAAGGGTGGAGAGGTTATTGGAGGCCAGCATGAGGGAGCGGAGCTGGGGCGCACTGTGGAAAGCTTCGGGGTGAATGGTGTTTAGAGAGCTGTGGCTGAGGCTGAGTCGCAGTAGCAGGGGGAGAGACTCAAGGCTTCGGGCATTAAGGACTTGAATGAGGGTGGCATTAAGAATCAGGCGGAAGGTCTGGTTGGACATCATTGGTGGTATATCGGTGATGGGACCTGTGCATTTGACATCCCCATCTGCAAAACACTCGCAGCTGCTGGGGCAGAGGAGGCCAAGAGGGAGACGTAATGCCAGTTGGAGAAGAAGGAGGATGAACCACATGGTTTCAGTCTGCCAAGAGCACATGCATAAGTCAGCGCAGATGTTTAGACAACAGGAAAACATTTTGCTTATGTGTCATTATGCTTATCATCTGTTTGTTTTAATTAAAACTATTTTTTGGAATACAGAAGTGAGAAGCCCTAAAATTATACATGTTTAATTAAGTATTAAATTATAGAATGAAAAAAAAGTTGCAAATATAATCTTTGTGCTTTTTGTATTGTAGTGACTGTGCTAATAGCACCATAGTGGTAAGGTCTGTTAATATTACATTAGTAATGCATACAGAATTAAAAAAAAAAGTTGGAATGATTTATATAAGATGAGGGCTTTAAAATAAATGTATTTTCATATTTGAGGAGAAATTCTGTCATTTGTAATATTTATACTTTTACAGTAATCTTCAGCAGTACAAAAAAACCAAATTAATATTTTAAATAAGCAATATTTTATATGAACAAAGTTCTGCCTACCTCTCATAAGCATCTCAGAATGTCTCATTGGAATGGAACAGCTGTTGCTTTTTAAAAAGTCACTGGGTGGAAGTATTTCCTTAAAACTTATCTAGGGACCTCCAGGAGACCACATGGAAGGCCTGCATCTGCTCTGATGAGAAGCCTTACATCCTGTCCTCTCTATCACACACTGAACTGTTTGTTTTTACAATGAATATAAAGGTATCTGCATATTTCACTACTGATGTAACACCTATTGCATTTTATAAGCAGACAAGTACATTAAGTACATTAGTTCATGAACACGTGTACAGAGTTGTCTGAAAACAGCAAGGATTGGATTGCTCCCCCCCGTCTGTCCGTCTCAATGTCCACATATGGATCATCTGTACAATTTCTGACCTCTTTTGAGCATCATCTGTCTTTTGAGCATTTGTTTAAGCGCCCCAAGAACGTCTAAAACAGTGTGGCACACTGTTTTATATCAAACACACAATCAGTCTCAAGTGCAGTTCCTCTGACATCTTCTTTCTCTTTTACTTCCCCCCTATTTTCATGCTCCTCGTGTGACTTGGTGGTTGTTTGTATGATGGAGTTCTATCTAAGCAACCATCTAGCGCTAAGCCACAGGCAGTGACTCAGCTCCCGTTAGCTGACGTAAACATTAAATGTGAGTGGAACCCTTTTGCATGCTTTTATTTGTTTCCCATAGGTAAGTGCTGAGCAGTGGGTCTTAATCACAGTCCAAGAAAGGGAACACAGTATTAATAATGTTGATTTGGTTCAGTGAACCTCTAGTAATTATATGTGACAGGTTTAAGGAATAGTGAGTAAAACCCCCTACTTATTACTCCATGGCATGATTCAAGTCAGCAGCTAATTACAAAAACCCTTATGAGCTGGATCATCACAGGCGAAACCTGGGCCTATGTGGCCCCCTAGGGCTGGGAGTAAAAAAATAACCCTTTTATGTGATGGTGTTAAAATTATTTTTTTTCATAAAGTACCCATGCTTTTGGGCCATGTGTACTACAGAATGGGGTCTTCAGGACTCATGGTCTTACATGATCATAATTAATGTTTGAAATTTGCTCTAGTAGTTTCACTTTGAAATGTAAAGAACTATTGGACGAGATGCTTTAAATGTCCACGCATGTGTAGCAGGATTAATTAGGGCTGGAATATTCCATTAGATTTTTCTAATACCTATTTATATTAAAATGGCAATGATCCAAGAGGGACATTTATGTTGAAAGACTGGTTGTGTAGGGGGGCGTTTGAAGTATAGAAGAGCGCGGCATTGATCTCGTGCGTCTTTTCTTTTTCTTTTTTCTTTTTCTTTTTTTTTTTTTTTTTGGTGACGAGTGAAGTAGATCTGTGGGGCGGTTGCCGTTAGAGTGACGCTATCTGCTTTAATCAGTGAAAACCCTTGTGTAGAATAAATAGATGCACTTTCCGTCCTGGTCTTGTGGTCATGATTCATTCAACACAAAGCAGAATGGGGCTATGAAAAAAGAATTACATGTCCATTTTGAATAAATAAAACATTTTTTGAAAGCTCAGAGAAATTAAGAGATGTGCTTAACAGCAGCAAGTTGAGAACGTGTAGGTTCAATGTCATAGCTTATTTTTGACACTAGAGGGAGACAAGACCATGTTGATGGATCGTTTTAAGGAAAGAGGGGTTTACAAATAAAGCAATAACTTGTGCGTTTTGCATGTTCAGAGTTTAACATAGCTAGGGAAAGAGAGTAGAGAGTGCTTATTGTGAATAGGGATTAGTCCCACATTTAATTTACTTCAGTTAGTCAATGACACAAATAAAAAATGCTCAGGTAAACAAACAAATTCATTTGATAATTCACAGTGGGCTTCTACTTATTAATATTTGTAAGTTCTGTAATAGACCCATGTTCCTCTGCTGTAGTGATGTTAAGGCAGTAGATATTTTAAGGTCCTCTTCCTTCAGATATTGAGGTTATACACAGTACTTCCAAAAACATGCTGAAAGGACAAAAAGAAAATATTTATGTGATCTGCTGGAAATGATCAGTCAAGTAGGAACTTTGCTTTGTAATTAATGAACACTATATTACTGTATATATAATTAAGTAGATTAAATGTTACAACTTTACAAGGACATTCTTAAAGAGTCTCCCTCACCCTCTCCCCTTTTGCTGGGCAGGGATGTCTCTCTCTCCAGTGCCCTGGATGCCAGCTGCCTCTCCATGTTCAGTCCTTCTTGTAGGGCTTCCAGCTGAAATGGGCATTCATTACACTTAGCCTTATTATACAGAAAGCATTTCACCCAGCACTGGACAGTCAGCTCTTGCAGGTAAACCCATGATCAATGGGTTGGTCTTGGTTTTCTGAGGCTGAATTTAAACCTTCAGAATGCTCAGTAGATCAGGAGGCAAGGAGGGCAGTATCCATAGATACAGATATCGGTCCGTGCCTTGCACAATCACAAATAATTTCACTAACAGTCTCTTTGCTTTAACAAAGAATATGCTATGGTACATTGGAACAAATCCAAGTGCCTGGATGCCGCAGTCACTGGCTGAGTCACATACATCCATCTATTCATTCAAACCTTTAATAACAATTTTCAAATAAAAACAATCATACCTCTTGTAGCTGTGCACTCTTGATAGCCAACTCAAGACCTATGAAGAAAAATCTGTGTTTAAGTTCTTAACACTAATGTAGTGTATACTACAGAATACTTTAAATATCTAAAATGTATAAAGCAAAGTGGTATATGCCTTGCTATACCGATATTATCATCTTGGTCTAAAATGGTGTTTTTATGAAGCAAAAAAGCAATAATTCTGTTCTGGATACTTGCATCATCCCTTGATTGGAAAACCTGGTTTCCTGCAAATAAAATTCAATTAAAATACAAATGCTGAGTTAAGTCTGGTTCATTTTTTTTATGGGGAAGCTAAACATTTTTACATAAAAAAAAACATGAAACAGGCAAGTGCTGACAGGAATCCATTCAATAACTGAACAGATGCAGCCCACCAATGTTTTTACTCACCAGGGCCAATGATGTTTCTGGACTGTACAGTAAGGATGCCGTGCAGAAGCAAAAAGGCGAGTAACCCAGGGCGAAGGTTCGAGGAAGGAATTCTGTCCATGGCACTAAAGCAGTGCACCCAGCAATAGCCACTTCTCTCTGACCAAAGGCTTCTCTTCCCAGTCTGTTTTAAAGCACTACTTTTAATCAGGTGCTCCCAAGTGATATGTCACTGCAATGCATCAATAGCTTGATGTCGCTGTACATTTTGTCAATGGGCCGTCTCTAGCAGTGGGTCCATGTCGCTGCCTGACAGATAGGAATGATGATCCACTGTCACCCCAAGGGTCAGCATCCCTTATCAGTCAGACCAAAATAAAAAGCAACAGTTCTGAAGTGAACATTAATCAGCAAGGACTATTATTTATGTGCGTGCTGTTCATCAGTGGGGATGTGGAAGCCTGCCTGACACTGTTTTTTTTTCAATTTTCTAAAAGACTTCATTAGGTAAAAGATGCAGGAGAGGTCTGAGAGGAAGATGTCTATGCTGTCTTAAGGCAAGGCTTGCTAGTTACCAGTTCATCATTTAGGCCCTTGACCTTAAGTTGTGACTTCATACTATGTACTTTGCAAGGAATTGTAATTCTTAATAAAAACGATAAACTTCCAGATTGTTATAAGCAATATATGTCTAATGTATAATATGTGAATCTGTAATCTGGTCGGGGGGGGGGGGGACGGGACACCAGACTAGTATATTAATAAGGCAGAGATGTATGTTTATTTCTCCAAGAAATGTTTTTATCTATTACAACAAAACAGCCACCTTCATATGACAGAGTGATTACACCAGTAAACATTTAAGCTTCTTGCAAGAACAACCCCAGCTAGGTTCAAGTAACTTGGATAAGATGTGTTACAGCTATGTACTGCCGTCGCAGGGTAGAAACCCTGGGAGCCATTGCTATAACAGTGGAGCATGTGGTATGCTTTGTACAGCTGACTAATGCTAACATGAATAAACTAAGCAAGAATCATTATCCTTTTCACACCCGTGCACGTATTTATGAGCTACTCATCCAAATTATACATAGCTATATTATGTAAATATAATATAGTTAATATAAAAATAATTTTATTGTAATGGTACGCTTAAGACACATGCAGTATTTGAATAACATTGTCATTTTGACTGTTTCAGAATGACTTCAGATATACTTGAACTGTTTCAGAATGACTTCAGATATACTTGAACTGTTTCAGAATGACTTCAGATATACTTGCTCTATTAAAACCTTACATAGAAAAGGGTTCAGACATGCAATTAAAATGGCAGCAATGTCGCAAAAGGTCTTATACTCCAAAGTCTCTGAATCAAATGTTCTTTAAAAATATTTTTGTGCATCTAAATTCAAAATAAACTTGATTGGTGATTTCATAAATGGGAACCACCTTCTCACTTTTACCCTATTTACATTTTTTTTAGTTAAGTGGTCGTTTAAACCGCAGTGCAGCAAAAAAAAAAAAAAATTGATGTGTTAATTTAGTGGATGGACAAACAGGATCAGTTTATCGAATTGTGCAGAAACTCTGTCCCGTTAACCTTCTCAAACAGACCTGAAGAAATTAAGGAGTCGTAGAACTGTTGTAGATGAAAGTACGAACAATAACTGTGTAGGGCTAGTTTTGTCCTAATAACCCAGCATATTTAAGAAATAATCTAAATACAAATCCAGTTGGTCTTTTTCTGCTTCTACTTTTACTATTACTTTTGAAGTAGTGTAGCTAAACACC
The DNA here is from genome assembly GCA_028565775.1 of Sternarchorhynchus goeldii. NCBI lineage: Eukaryota > Metazoa > Chordata > Actinopteri > Gymnotiformes > Apteronotidae > Sternarchorhynchus > Sternarchorhynchus goeldii. The sequence continues at coordinate 2,393,394 of JAOXYF010000025.1, forward strand.
TTTTTTATTTGCAATGTGTTGTTTCGTATGAGAGTTAAGCTTACTTTTTGTTTATTTTGCACAAGGAAGTTTACTTATATGTTTAAGGATTTCAATACTGTCTCTCTGTAGTTATTTACGTTGTTATACTGTAGTTATTTATACCTTCTATTCAAACAGTTTTCTTAAGTTCCAATATAACCGACCGTAATTAGGGTCCCGTCAAAATATGTTTATTCATAAATCAAGAGACACTGGGTACACAATAGGTACTTAGTAAAAACGTTGTATTTGGGTGTGATGCACGAATAATGTTTGTTTGAGCTCAGAGATCAGACTCTGTGAAGGAGCTAAAAATAAATAAATTGCCGCTCCCGCTGATCTTCACAAGATATTCAATTGTCCACTTCCGGTATATATTATATAAAGATCAGTACATTCGCCCAGGTGTACGTGAATATGCGTTGTGTGAACGTAACTAATGTTTGCCGCACAACGTAGAATCTCGACGTTGTATAGTGTAGAATCCAGTTTAACTTGGCCCTGTTGTGGTCTAGAGGGAGGGGCTCTAGATCCATAGAGGCACGGAGAAAGAGGGAGGGAGAGAGAGAGAGAGAGAGAGAGAGAGAGAGAGAGAGAAAAAAACCTTTCTGGCTGGTACGTTCGGTGATTACAGAAACCAATCAAGGGGGATACTACAGTCAACAAATCAATTGAACACCTGACGAATTTAGCAGTCGATCTATCAACATCAACCTTGAAAGCATTCCTCAACTGAAACCGCTCTTGAAATATTACCGACAACATGGATGATATAAGTATCGATCAGAAAAAGCTGCCTGGCGTCAAAGAGGGTAAGTCGTTGTGACTGTCCTATGCGTTGACAAGTGTTTAGAAAAGCTTTGACAGAAATACAACGAAAACAAAACAATAAAAAAAAACGCCCTGTCTGCGAGTTTGGTAAAGCAGGGTAGACGTACACGTTTTTAGCGATTGCACTTCAGTAGCGCTGGGCTTGCGTGAAAACCTGTGTTGCAGTACCAGAAACTAGATGGTCTGCCAACCAGCTGCAGTGATTGCTGTTTGGGGGCTTTGATCAACTGTTTGACCTACCTACAACTTAACTAGCTAGCTAGCTGGTAGCACATTATCAAATTATAGCTAAACGTAGGTTTCATGTTGCGCGATAAGCATCATTTCATTTGTATTGGAGTGCTAGATAGCTGATTAGTTAAAACGACAAGCTTGAAACAACCAGCTAGGTGACACGTTGTTCTTTGTAACTGGAAGCTTCTAGTGCTGGTTAATGTTGCTTTCTCTATAACATTGCATTTGTATTTAGCTAGCTACGCTAACGTTAGCTAGCTAACTAGGTATGTGTTGTCAGTTTAAGACAAAATTGCAATGGTCTGTCAGATCTACACACACTTTGGTTGTAACCAGTAAGCCAGACGTTTTACTGGTTAAAGCACAGACAACATTGCCTTAGCGTCATTTGTCTTAAGAGCAATGTTAAGTCAGCAGATTTTGCAGCGCGAAGGTTTTTCTTTTGAGACCAGCGAATAGTCCGGTACGTAAGGTCTAGAATAAGCTAGCGTTAGCTAGAGCTAGCTACCCTACGTTGGTTAGTTCAAGTGGGTGAGGTGACTTTATCGTGTATTTTCAGACATTGTACTCATTTTTATTCCATATAGATCTTTGTTAATGCAGGCAAAACGGACTGAAAACTAGCTATCTAGTTAGTAAGGTTAGTAACACTAAAACGAGGTGCGCAGTGAGAAACTGAATGGCTCTGTGTAGTAGTGGTGACATCATGACTGCAAATCTCAGTAAGATCAGTTTAACTATCAGGCATGGAATTTTTGTCACTTTTAGGCAATTAAAGTATTTAAAAAAAACTTTTTTTTTTTCACCTATCCAAACAAGTCTCAAGTCTTTTCGGAGTAGAACAAATGTTGATGCTGTAAATGTAAGATGACTTTATCTTACTATGATATTAATACAGGTGTCAAGGTAAAAACGGGTTAGAACTATCCGTGAGATGCTTGTTCATACTGCGTCCCATAGCGTCCGGTTTGTGTAGAAAAGGATTTGTTCTCGTGTGGGAATCATTTTCATAGGTTATACTATGGCAGGACATTAGGAACATTCTAAAACAATGAATGCAAAAATGGATGTGTGCTAAGCCTGTACACGACCTGCACAAGTCACCTTTATGATTATTGGAAAGACAATCCATTGACTCTATCTGCATAAGCAATGGGAGAAATGTTATAGGTGATGCTGGTGCTGCAATTTTAATCATTTTATTTCTATACACTTAAATCAGCATTCTTCACTATATTTTAGGAGGGCCACCCTCCCCAGTGAAACATCAGAGCGCAAACTATTGATTTTCATTAAAAGCTAGCAGTGGCATTGTTGATGATGCATTGCTTTGTGGTTTTTTTTTTTCTCTGTGGTTTATCACTACGTTTTTTGTAAGGCAATCCACATGTGGAATTGACGGGCTGTTTCCGTTGAGTATTAAAATGTGACTAGAGCAGAGCGTATGTCCTATACCCTGTGGAGACTTCACACCTGGACAGACATGCTGTCCTACGTGGGCCGTTTGCGTCCCACTGAGCAGCACATGGCATTAAAGGCATGTTTGTCCAAAGGCGACTCTTGTAATGTTGATGGTTGTACTGTTATTAAAAACAACAAAAAAGCCATAAAGCCCGACAAAAGCCAAAGTAGTTCACTTTTGTTAATGTTTTCTCCACCCATCATAATCCTTAGCCTTGATGTCCTCTCATTAGAATTACCAGCAGGCATGAAAGGTTAATATGAGAAGTCATAACCGGAATCATAACTGGCTAAGAAAGAAACAGCTGGTCTTTGTATTTTTCAATATGAGGGTTAAAAAAAAAAGGAACAGAGAATGTTAGCTCATCTCCAGCCTCCAGGGATGTGTTCAGTGTGGGTACAGGGTACAGTTTCCCACATTGTTCAGGTCTTGCTTTGTTTTGCTGTTTGTGTCTCTGTGCTTGTTGGTTAGTCTTGGGCGAATTCACCCATAAAGACCGATAAACACGGATGAAGTGTTTCTCCTGCAGTGTTGGCCTGTAGCTGTCGCACAATATTCTTTTCCCTCTGTCCAAACAGAAAGGACGTGGAAAGGATCTGTTACAAAAATTAATGAACGAGCCAAAGTCCTTTAAAAATATATGTGCATGGGTCTGAAAGCTTAAACGAGAATGGCTATGACCACTAACCACGTTTGGTTTCACTGGAAGTCATAATAAACTAGAGCTAAGATTCCTAATTCTGTTTGGAAAACAACTGTCTGAAGCTACAGAGTACGCAGCATAGCCTCGTCCAAGCACATTCCTGCACGGCCATTAATGTTTATTTTCTGCGATGACCATGGAAGAGTAAAAACACGTGTTTGGACAACTACCGGACCTGAAGGAGTATACAGACACGCAAGTGCTTGTGATTGAGGAATGATCGCAATAATGGCTAAAGCTCCTAAATAATCGTGTCGATGGGGACTAGACCTTTTGACCTCCTTCCCTGCCAGCACTTCTCTGTACTTGTGCAACTGCAAATGCACTTGCTTCTTGAATTTTCATTCCTATAAAGCAAGCTGTACATCTGTGGATCATTGTTCATGGAATTCACACAGGAAGTTGTGCAGAAACAGCATTTCAGTCTTAAATTAGAAGGATGGCTGAACTATTCTCAACTGCTTGAGCATATAGTAACCTTTGGGTGCCACTGAACGATGCCATATGTGATATAATAATGTTATGTATTATAATGTATTGTATTATAATTGCACTTTTATGGCCTCCTCATTGTAATCTGAAAGGTCTAGAATACATTTCTAGTACTTTAAAGAAGCTGAAAGCCAGACTGTACATCCTTGTTCAGTCTTGGATATTTCAGAAAAATGGCGCAGCTTTTGTAATATTTGCTTCGTTCGGCTTCGTTGAAGCACAGTACGCTATAAACTTAATTCAAGTTTGAAAGAGCTTGGATTTCCAGCATTTTCCTCTTGTTCCATCAGTGGGAACTTATGAGTGGCACACGTTATAACTGAACCCCTCACTCCTTGACATCAGTTGAGGTATCTGTGGCAAGGCTGTTTCTTTTAGATTGTGATATTTATAAACGTGTACATTACACAAGGTCTGTGGTGGTTTCAGGTCCTCACTCGGAGTCGCTTCTCTGTCCTGAAGTACTGCCCATGTGAGCAGCTTTTTTTTTTTTTTTTAAAAATAGCTGCCTGTGGCTAACCTTTCTGACCCATCGGGGTTGAGCTGTACACTTTTGGTGTACATAGAGTTGTAAGACATGGTGTTCGAGTGTGTTCTACTAAAGTAGTTTGCCATCGTACTAGAGACATGCACGTTTCAAACTGAGGTTGTAGCTCCTACCTCATTAACAGTGCTCAGATGCTCCTTTACACTCGAAGATGTTTTACTTCTGCTGTCCTTTACTTATGCCCCCTACAATTTCTGGACTTCTCTCTTTAGACCTAGTTATTTTATAGGTTATTGTTTTGTGGTTGCAGACTACTGTGGATGGCTTTAGTTTAATAAAGACTTACTCTATTCTTGTGATTGATAAATTCTCTAAATTGTTTAGCATGTGAGTATTTTTTATTAGTTAATATTAAGCTATCCTAGAGAAAAAGTGGTTTTTGATTTCTTGACGGATTTAACACACATGCATGTCTTTTGAGGTTTTAATTTTGTTCTAACAATCCAACTTGCCTTTGTGATTTAAAATTGAGGAAGAGCCTTACTTTTTTTCCCCCTCAACAGCTCTTTTGATGTTGGCACAAATAGGCCAGTCATTGTTCTCGGGTCTGTAGAATTCCTTTCTGAGTGCTTTTGTCTGGATTTGTGGGTTTAGTTATCCCAGCACTCAGCACCATATGGGGGTTTGTTTAATCACAAATCTCTAATCACGGCTTATTGTTTAACCCCATGCCTTAACAAGTTCCTATCCATTCTGTATGACGCAAGTATTAATCGGTGGCAAGAGAAACGAACATTAACGACATTAATGAACAAACCAACCAGTGTGTATGTATATATATATATATATATATATATATATATATATATATATGACGGGCTAATTCTTTTTCAGCAAAACCAAGTAAAATGGCTCGGTATTGGACCACATTGTCTTCATCCCTCTATGAGACCGACTGATCAGCATTGAAGAAGTGATTCTCAAATTCTTGACGATTCTTAACACTGCTTTGGCAGGGGAAATGACTACCATGCTGCGTGGCACAATCTGCTCTAATCAGGACTCTCATACTCCACATGCAGGAAACTTTCATCTGGATAGTAAATCACTCATTACTTACACTGATGATAAGATGATAATCATTGTGGTTGCTAAGGAGTTTCCCCACCCCATGTGTGCAGGATTTTTAGAAAAGCACGTTTGGCCGCACTCACTGGCTGCATTCAGATGTGCTTTCCACACGAGCATGATGTCAGGCTTGTGATGCTGAAGTCGTAGGGCTGTTTACTCACCCAGCGGGGAGGGGGCTTTCTGGGTACTGCTAGCACGACCTGGAGAGTCACTGCCTCCCGTGACGTGATTGTGAAGCAACTGCGAATCACTTTCTCAGAAATGGCTTTGCTGTCGTTCATCACAAACGTGTGTGTGTGTGTGTTCCAATTTTACCACTGCAGCAACTACTGTAAACGTCTGTGCTTTCACCATGTAAATAAAGTCACATGAAAAATTATGGAATCAGTGACGTCACTTGAGCGCTTTTATTTTGCCAATTTATTTTATTTCAAACAATAATTTGAGACGTTGATAAGCTGGAGTGCTTGTAACTGTATACGTTTGCGATGACGCTTTGTTCAAATTAATCTATCCAGTCTAAATACGTTCATATTGCACCGGTACTGTTTTTTGGTCCTTTTTTTTAAATGTAAAAGTGCTGAGCAGTGAGCATCATCTTTAGAAACGGGGGTAAGCGCCAGACCAGTAAGGATATCTGATGTTTGCCTTCATCTGGGATCTTTGCTAGTTCTGTTGGCCTTGGTCAAAAAGCTGTCCATACAATTAAGATAAGGCTTCAAAACAAGGTTTTTGCAGTGATTTCTATTTTCATGTCACCGTCAGTTATTCTGAAATGTTATAAAACACCATGTATCTGTGGCGGTGCACTGACTCCATAAGGGATTGGGAATGTGTTTGTGTAGGTTATTGGAACAAGAACAAGATCCTGAAGTAGAGTGTAAACATAAAGTGTTGTTTCTCTTCACAGTGTGTCGGGACTTTGCCGTATTGGAGGATCACTGTCTGGCCCATAACCTTCAAGAACAGGAAAGTAAGTACACAAATGAGTTTAGGCCAAAACGACTTTTAAAAAGTAAATAACTAAACTGAATTGGCGAGAGTTTGGTCAGATTATTTTTCTGCTGTGCCTGTTCGCTGGACTTTTCTCATTCTGCCGCAGGCAGACCTATTGATGGGAATCCCATTGAAGAAAAACAACTGTTTTTAGTACGGTGCTTTCTTCGTGAAATCTTTGAGGGGGGAAAAAAAACCCTTTGCCTTAGCTTTGCTGGTCAAGCGTTGTTGGGACGCTCCAATGTATGGCACTGCTTTCTAAATAGAGACGCCTCCACAGGAGTCGATGTGGCCATGGCAACGTCGCCAGGCCTCTTGGTCTCCACCCCGAGTCACGCTGCGTTTTCTCCCACGCGGCCATACGCTGGGCCGACCTGCAGCTCGGTGAGCCACGAGCCTGGGCGTGCCTTGCTGAGTCCTTGTTATGCTGTCTGTGGAGTTATAAGGATGGACCTACCAATGGTCTCAGCTTTTTGTAATGGTGCAAGACCGGATGGCTTTGACACAAAGCCCTTAATGAAGAAACGCAGCAGGAGTTTTGATGCCTGTGTCCCAAGAAAGAGATTCCAAACTGTTGTGATGTCAGGGAGCAAAATCATTGCAGTCAAGTTCAAGCCCCTAATCAGGAAACCCTTCAATTTAACTAATGAATAGAATCTAGTTTGAGGTACTGCAGAGTCTTCGGTCAACAGCAGTGCGAGAAGCCTCAATCCAATTAAAAGTCTAATCTGTTCATCAGCTGGAGCGATTTGGTTTGATATTAGATATACTACTAAATGGACAGGTAGTTTATTTGTTGTTTACCTGCCGGTTTCTCTTTCTTGTGTATTGGTGTAAACATGAGAGCTTAACGGTGACAGTTTGAAGTATCACAAGGATCTTGTTGTTAAAAATGGATCAAATTTAAGAAAGTGAGTGGGATTCAAGTTGCACTTTGTTTACTGGCTGTATCTTTTACTGAATGTGGTCTGTTTTAAAAATACACAGTGAGCACTTTTTTTTCTTTCAAAAAAGAAAACGGAGCGTTTTCGCTCTTTCACTTCTTTTTCGCTCCGTTTTTGACGGCCCGTGCGCCCGTGCGCGGCGTGCTCCCGTCACAAAGCGGAAGACTCGCGCGTTCCGGCCGCGTCCTGCCCGGCGCACGTCTCCGCGTGGGACGCTCCCGCTTTAGCACACGTGTAGCAAGTGGCCAGCTGAGCCGAAAGTCCCTCACGCGTTCTGTCAGGTGTGTTAGGACAGGACAGGTGGCCCACGTTGCTGGCTGGGCCTTGCTGGAATGCAGTCTGACTGCAACCTGACTTCATCTCCGTAATCAGGACCTTGGGATTCTGTAACAAAGGGGACAATAGATGTTTTCAACACTGAGGGGAATAATGGAAGATAATATGGATATTGGGACATGTAGCAACATGTTGGGTTGAACCGCCTTCATCTGGGCATTTTAAAGATGCGTGGCGTGTATTCTTGAGTGCCTAAAATCGTCACTAATGCCGTGACGCTACAGTGTATGGGCTGTTAACATTGTAAAGAAGTAGCATATGAACTGAGCCATGTTGGGTTGAGTGATTGCGAGTTTTGCGGTCTGTGGTTCTAGAAGGTCACAGTAATTGAGGTTCTGTGGCACAGGCTTGACATGAAGATTGATGTAGCTGTGGCAGGGAACGAGCGTAGCTACTGACGGACGGGCATAGCTACTGAGTTACTGAGTATGAGATATCACGATGAGACCAGTGTGGCGTTTCGGTGTTTGAACTGCGTATTTTTAAATTGGAAATTAGTAGTTTCTGTCCAAGTGAACTTGTGTGATAACTGTCAGCATAGTTTAATGTAGACAACTTTTACCCATTAGTAATGCAACTAATTTAAATGGCTCAGATTCACTGTGATAAACCTTGCTTGCCATCATGGTGTGTCTGTTTACAATGGGGGGGGGGAAGTCTCAGCTAAATTCAATAAATATGTGTAAAAGTGTATCATAAAAAGAAGGCAGTTTCTTAAAATATCCTTTTCTAAAAAAGATCAGACACATATTTAGCTGTTGTTATTGTTCATTTCCCCATTTCTATTAAATCTCTCTCTCTCTCTTCCGGCTCGCCTGTCCAGTTGAGAGCCACCTGGCCTCCAACGTCCACAAGAGTCGAATGGCTCAGCAGGACCTTCGGGTGGCCAAGCGTCTGCAAGAGGAGGAGGACCTGCGGGCCAAAGTCCAGAGTCGTCGACAGAACCAACAACTGTGAGACACGCCCACGAGGCGACTCTCCACAACGGTTTAGTCGGCTCCAGAAAGGCCCAGGCCTCCACTAGATTGAACTGTGCACTATAATTAAGCCACCATTTTTTGCTGATGTTTGGATTCACCACTGAAGATAGTCTGTTACTGATTTCCTTTATATATGGTATTGGTGAAAGCTGTCCCGATGTAAAGTTTTGGGAGCGTAGGCCTTTGTGACCGTTCTCCTTGTTAAATCAGAATTATTTTCTTTTTTTCCCCTGCTGTATCTTGATATACACTTGTGCGTTCTGAATGAGATGAAAACTATTCCAATTGTTGTCCCCTGGTTCCTGCCCTTTTCTGCTGTTGGGTGAAGAAACATTTTCATTCGGTTCAGTAGTCTTGGAGTCTTCCTTTGTTAGCATGACTGAACACAGAGGACTCTTGCCACGCCCAAGGCAGAGTTGTTTTTGATTCTCGAGGTGCTTTATGATAAAGCAGCCTTCGCTGCTGGGTGACCTCATACAACAACGCCACCCGTAGTCTAAACTTCCCCTAAACCATCTCTGCTGTTCGTTTCTCTGTCCTTCCTGAGAAAAATTATGTGTGCTGACTTAATTCTTAGATTTTTTTTCCCCCAACACCACTCTGCAGTAGCTCAGTACTGGTAATATGCGAATAATGGCCTAGTTTTCTTTCATCCTGGTCCTCTCCAGGGAGTCATTGATAGCTTTTAATTACCTCAAATGATGATTCTTTGAAACCTCAGTTGAGTTTCGGGGAGGCTCTCCTCCCCCACTGCGGGCAGTGAAGGCCACAGATCTGGCACATAACATGCTGAAAAGTATCCTAGGTTTTAAATAATCACTGAGGTGTGTAGCTTCATGTGTGTTTAAATAAAGGCCTGTATCTTGGGTGCGCAGGTAGGGTAATCTTTCCTGATTACACTAGTGTATATAAACCTTTTGGTTATTGCGAGTCAAATCAAAGTTGTGACCTGTTATTGGATTCACATTATTTGCGATGTTGGTATTCACTTTGGTTGTTTATTTGTTTGTATTTCTCCCCTCCAGGGAGCGCACTGACAATGAAATGGCACAGGAGATGCAGGAGCAGCTGGTCTGGCAGGCTGAGCAGCAGAGGCAGCAGGAGGAGAGGGACGAGGTTTGCGCGCACACACACACACACACACACACACACGTGCAGGCGCACGTGCACATTGGCATGCACACACAGGCATGCACGCAAGCAAACGCACACAGACGCTCCCACACACCCCGTTTACCTGACTAACCTACGCGTTTTATTGTCCCTGCGTCACACGCATATTTTCACAGAGAGATTCAACTTTAAACACGTGTCATTACTTTGTTTGTGTCCGTGCGTGTGGGTGTGGCTAGGCCATGGCTCGAAAGCTGCAGGAGAGGGAGATGAAGGAGGAACGGAAGAGACAGAAGCAGCTGGAGGCGAACTTGGAGGAGCCGTACTATGAAGACAAACCAGGTGTGTGGACTGCCCTCTAGCTGTGGTGCGGGGGACCGAGCAGCGGG
>JAOXYF010000025.1:2403612-2486600 GCA_028565775.1 Sternarchorhynchus goeldii
GGGGGGTTGGGGGGGGGGGGTTTCCTGTCAATGGTCTTTCACGTCCTGTTGACATCCATGTTAACATCCATGATTAGAAGGGGAGTTTGGGCGAGGTTTTTGCTGTACGGAAAAGGAGGAACTTTAGCACCTGGTTGATTTTTGGCTCCCACTGTAGGATAAATGCCTTGAACACACTCCTTTTGCCGTCTTAAGACGCACACAGAACTTGCTGTAGGACCTGAAGGTGTTTCTGGCTCTGTGGTGAAAAAGAATGGGGGGGGGACTGAAAGCTATTTTGTCCTCACCGATGGTGCTGCATTGTCTAGTATCTCCGTTTCCTCTATGGGTGGAGCAAGACTGTAAACAGATTGGTCTGGCTCAAGTGTGTTCTGTATTGTTTCATCATTCTAGGTGTTGTGAATAATGAACTTGTGATGAGTTATCGAGAAAAAAGTCAATAAAACATGTAGCCTGACTAGAAAAGGACCGTGCTTTGTGTTTAAAGCTGCAGTGGCTTCACCCTGGATGCATTGTTGTACAGGTCAGGTATTTAACCCCGATGTTAACATATTTTAATCTGATGTCCATGAAATGTGGGTTCTCATAAATACTAGGTTTACAGATGCTCCTCGTCTGTGGGGGTTAGTAATCACTCACCCACCATCCACCAGGTTGGACCAGCTCATGTTCCGCCTACACATTGTTCTACCAAAACCAGCTGGATGGTTTACAACGTGACACTGTCATCGGTTCACCAATATGTTTGATGAGTTGTGGTTAAGAGGGGGACGGAGAGAGAGACGGGGAGAGCGAGAGAGAGCGTGTGTGTGTGCGTATCCTAGAACAGATCTGCCAGTCTATGTTCCACACGTAGAGGGCCGCAAACTCTGGTGCACATTCATGTTCGAGAGCCGCGTGCAGGAGCTCAGCGTTGATCGTTTAGCAGACCTGTCCTCAGGGTCCCTCCTGGGCGGTGTAGCAGGGAGCCGTTGCCCGGGAGTGGCCCCGCCCCCCCTGTTAACCACCGGCCTTTGCGAAGCCTCGACTCTCGTTGGCCAACGGCGCCAAACCAGATAAGCCGGATGGGGCTTTTCTTTGCTTCCCTTGACCCCGCCCTGTTGCTGGTGCTGCCCTAAACACCCATGCTGTCGATCATTTGCTCTCGCCGGTTGCACAAGCCCCTGCCCCCCCTGGATCGCTAATGCAGCACTTGGCTGTGTACTGCCCTTCCACCTGTACGAACCACTGCCTCGTTACACACATGCACCCCTCCCCCCTTTTTGATAGAGGTATGTGAGAGTTGAAAAGTGCAGGTGCAACCTGTGTGAACTGAAACACACACACACCTCCCTCTTTCAGTACCCGATTCTGTAAATAAGCACAGATAAGCAGCAAGATATTCAAACCAGGAAATATCTACCGTTTGCCCTATTTAATGGCATATCCTGCATTGAGCAAACAAGTGCAGTGCAGCTAATCCCACAACAGTGTGCACAGGCTGCTTATCTCACTGCCTGGTTTTGGTGCTCTACCATGGTGGTTTAAACAGCCAGATCTGGCAGCACTGGGTTGGTATTTAGTACAGCAGTAAATGATGACATGACACTTCAAGTAATTTAAGTAAAAGTAATTCCAGCTTTGTGCATTTTATAAGTGATTTTAATTTTTTTTTTTAATGATTTTTACATTTTTTAAATGATTAATTAATTATTTGTCATCTCCAGTAGACCTCCTGCTTCTGATCTGAATAAAATATGCATCAGCTCATTATCATGCTTTGAAAGATGCCACGTTTCATTACATTTTCATTCAGTGTTTTATGGGCTCAAACAGCTGCACCCTCTAATACACACTAACCTAAAAAAAGCTAATGGACCCTTTGGACATTTTATTGCTTTATTTTCCCTTTTTCTCCATACCTTTTGGATATGAGGTGCTGCATTGCCTCTGTGGGATACACTGTTGGGACACAGAACATCACATTTCTTTCAGCTCACTTTCGTCCCTTGTCGTTTGTGTGCGTTTCTTGTGCTTCTTGGGCAGAGTTGCGAGCGACTCCTGATTTGTCCATAAAATTGCATACGGTACTGTGACACGTTGCACCTGCTCTCTAGATAGCACAACAAAACTACTTTTCATATAACAAAAAGTTAGCCTTGGCACACTGCCTCGCTAGATCGAGCCGACACACACAATGTAATAAACCCCTTTATGCAGTTTGTCTCTCTTCCAATACATTTTTGATTTGAACAGCCAGTCATAACACTACTGAGGACTAACTAGAGCAATTGACACCAACGGTCAGGTTAGGTCTGGTGATTAGTCTAACAGTGTTTTCTGGACTGTACAGTGTTCCAACATACTGATCCCACGTGAAGGGCACCTCTCCTTTCATGAGCCTTTATTATTGGATGGTGAAAGTGGTGTTTGTTTTTTTGTTTGTTTACCAATAAACAGTTGTCAAACTAATATTTCGCGTCTTTAAGAAATGCTAACTACCGTAGCCGCTTATTTGCCATCCCTAAAAGCAGCCCTTTAGTCCCTGGATAAATATGTTCATAATGGAGCACTTCCTTGCATGTCTGCTCTGTATTCAAAGTCCTGGATGTTCTGGCCGTTTTTTTTTATTTTTATTTATACACTCACTGGCCACTTTATTAGGTACACCTTGCTAGTAGCAGGTTGGATTCCCTTTTGCCTTCAGAACTGCCTTAATCCTTCGTAGCATAGATTCAACAAGGTGCTCTTTTGCATCCCTCAGTTGTAACGACTGGACATTTTGAGTTACCATGCCACGTTCAAAGTCACTTAAGTCACCTTTCTTCCCCATTCTGATGCTCAGTTTGAACTGTAGCAGATCGTGTTGGCCATGTCTATATGCCTAAATGCACTGAGTTGTTGCCATGTGATTTGGCTGATTCGACATTTGGGTTAATGAGCAGTTGGACAGGTGTACCTAATAAAGTGGCCGGTGAGTGTATTTTTAATCGGTGTATTAACCTTGTGTAAGATAATCCAGCATGTCTATGTATGTCTTTTTACTTTGTCTTTGTTTTCCGTACCACTTCTGTCTTGCCTACACCTGCTCCCCCATCAGGCTTTGATTCACCAGTGTCCAGCCACAGAGATCGCTACCGTGACTTGAGCCAAGGTCGATCTCCAGATCACCGCTCTCCGAAACTGGACCAAAGGAAGAGACGGGAAGGTCATGGCAGAGGCCCTGAATATTACCCCACAGAAACCAGTCGGTCAAGAGCCCCAGAAAGCTATAACGTTGACGATACCAGAGGCAGACGTGACGGTAAGGGCAGAAGGCCTGATGACTCAGAGGGTAGGACCAAATATCCAGAGGAATACTTGACCGAAAGAAACAGGCACGTTGAAGAATATACTGAACGTCGGAGACACAAAAAATCTCAGCCCCATGACCAGTTGGAAGACCCTTATGACCAGGATCCAGTGACATCCACAAAGGAGAGATTCTATAAGGAAGATCCAGTTGAGAAGGACATGGTGTGGGACAAGGAGAGAGACAGGGCCAGGAGGAGGGACCAAGATAGAGAGAGGGAACGAGACGGAAGGAGGACCAGGGATGAGGCACAGTACCGAGATGATGACAGGAGTCGAACCAAGCTGATGGACAGAAATGACCACAGACACGGGAGCAGAGATGGAGAGCTGGGTAGGGAAAGAGACAGGCGTGGACAAAAACATGCAGGCAGGGAGGGAAGGAATGGCCGGGACGTGCATCGAAGTAAGGATGGAGGTCAAGAACGAGAGCTGCTCGATCCAGCATCAGCCGCCCCTGTAAGGGGCCTGTTGGAAGAGGGTCCTGAGAATGTGGAGTACCATGGAAAGCAGAGGTTCTTCTCCGACATGGATGATGTGTTTGCAGAGCCTCACCCCAAGGTTCAGTCGGGCGAGTCCAGGTCCCCGGGGCATTCACCCAGGGAGAAAGGTATGGAGGGGAGCCTGTGGGTTTGCGTGAACTGCTGCTTGCTGCTGGGTCTTCGCTGTGGTTACCGGTGGAGGGGCTGCTGCCAAACCTGGTCACTGAGGCCAAAACTCACTATCCTGTTTTTGTGTGCTGCGTGTATGTCCAGGGTTAATAGTGTCCAACATGCTTATGGGATCTCTTTTATGAAAAGCAACAGCATGCCACAAATCCATATCGAGATTGGCAATTGTGACTGTGGGATGTGGTGTAGCTCAAAATCTAAACGGTATGGTTTTTCCCTTTTTCTTTAAATCTTGGTTGTGGTACCACATCTATCGAATCATAAATCTTGATTTGGATTTGTGATCACTGGGACAGTCAGTGTCTGTGTGTACATCTGGGTTTACATAAAGGCCATGAGTTAACTGAACTCTTGCTAATGAACCTGCCTCTCCAACGCCCCCTGCAGGTCGAATCGTGCGAGGAGAGTATGGGGTGAATGAAGCAACACAAGGCCTGGCTCACATGGACATTCGAAAACAGGAGTTCAGAGACATGGAGGTGGCACGCAAGCTACATGAAGAAGAGCTGAAGGTGCAAATACCAACGCCTCCCGAGAGGAAAACTTTGTTTTTTGTTAAAGAAATAAATAGAAACAGTTTTTGTTCACTCTCATTTATTTGCTGTTCACACAGGCAAGCCATCTTGACAAACGAGCTGCTCAGGTTGCACAAGATGAGGTTAGTGGGAGGTTTCAGGACATGGCAAACCCGCGCTTTACTGTAGCAGGCAATGCTAACGTCATTAGCGATTGAAAGAGTTTGACCATTTAAATACAATGACACTTACTGGCAACACTGTTTTCATTTTCTGTTGGTCCCACTACAATTGTTATAGTTGAGCTACCCATTTCAAAACATATCTGACTGTTCATAATTTTAAAAAATTTGGGAGGAAAAAATGGCCATTTATTTTCTGAAAAACAAAACAAAACCAGGAAATAGCTCGACGATTGATGGAAGAAGAAAAAAGGGAATACAAGAGGTCTAGAGAGAAAGAGAAACAGGCAATGGAGAGACAGCAAAGACGAGCTGAGGGGGACTTGAAGGTAATTCATGCCCCACATGGTTCCCCACTCTGATATTAATGAGCCTGCAGGCATGGCTGACAGGAGAACTAAAGGTTTGGTGTGTGAATCTTCTCTGCTGTTCATTTTAGCAGGAGGACATGGTGCGACCCATGACACGGGAGGAATACGACTACCAAAGGGCTCGGAATCCTAAACCAGCCAGGTACCAGATGCGTGTGTGAGCGTTTGTTGTTTTGTGCTGCGAAGTTACACACACTCACCTCTGGTCCTTCTCTGGTTTTTGCCTCTTCCCAGACCTCCTCCTCGCACCCAAAACTATGAGAACGTGGATCCTAGTTACAGCTATTCAGAGAACTACTCCCAGCGCCCGCCTTCTAGACCTGAAGCTGCATACAAAGGTTTGTAAAGCGTCCCAGGTGACCTATCGCTGGCTGATCTGCTGAGAGGAAAACACCCCCTGGTATACGCTTCTCTCTCCTCCTAGGTGCCTACTATAGACAGTGACACAGGGCCCCTTTGCTGATCTTTCATTGGTTGAGCTGTCTGCCTGGTTTCCTCCTCACATTTCGAAGATGACCATAACCTGCTGACAAGGTTCCAAGAAAAAGACTGACACTTATGAACTGATCTTTAAATTGACCTTTGACCTTCATGACGTTTTTTTTTTCTGATTACAGTATACCTTCTCTTTCCATGTTTTTTTTTTGTTTGTTAGTTTTTTTTTTTCTGTTGCGGGGGGGGGTGTTTAAAAATTTTTTGGAGAGGAAGGATTTAACTGTTGGTTCTTCTGAAACATTCCTTTTCTGTCTGAGCATTTACTTTATTCATGCACTTCAAAGATGACTACTTAAGTTGGGGGGAAAAAAACTAAGGTTTTTGTCTTAAGAGCCACTCCTTTTTTTTCTTTTCTCAAGGCAAACTATTCTATATATATAATATAATATAATATAATATAAACCATGGAAGAGAATTGGGTCTTTTCCTGCATGTTGACTATATCCCAGCCTTTTTTTTGTTATTGTTTTCCAGTACCATGAAGTAGCCCCTCCTTACCTACCTTAAGACTGATCTGAAGCAGTGTTTCTGTTCTGAACCAGACTGCCTTCTCTCAGATTTAATGAAGGAAGAATGAACTTAAAAATGTTTAGTCACTTTACTTTCTTTGGTTTTGTCTTTTGCTGTCGTACATTTAAATCCACTGTTTTGCGTTGAATCCAAACGCAGGAGGTGCGTTTAAAGCTCTCCTTTTGCTGGACACAGGAGTGCAGAATGCAGGTGTGAGAGGTTTGAAACAGGTTTTTTGTCTGTCTGATGCGGCAGGGCGTTATTCCTATGTGTGCTGCTGAAGGTCAAGTGCCCAATATTAAACCTTGTGAATATCTGAGATTTTCATACAGACAATGAGACATCACAACCTTTTCTTTAACTTATTTTTAATTTATTAGTAGTAAAATGTGAATGAAATCACATTTAAGACATTTAACTTATTTTTGCACAAAATGGCAAATCTTTTTTTTATTTTATTCTTAAGAAGAAAATGCATTTACTGCCATATTCAGAACCTTTCAGTGATTTTTTTAACTACTCCATAAATAACAAGTATCTCGGTAACTGTTCCATCTTTTAAACATCTGCACTGTTCACCGTTTGGAACGCAACCATGCCTTGGACTGGGTAGATCAAATATGCCTGCAAAGTTGAATACCACTAATAAACAGACTAAGGAGCGAGTGTTTAAATCCTCGCAATTGTTTATTTTCTTTTTATTTCTTCCACTCCCCCACCCCAGGACCTTTTTGTTCTGCAAACCTGTCTCTGCCATATATGGTTAAAGGGATCGTGAATCAGGATCCACTTTTATGAATAGCATTTATGAATCAGGATCCACCCACTCTGCATTGGAGAGAGTATGTGATTATGTGAACTATATGTAGCCTCCTGTACAACTGAAAGATGAGCATCAGTTACTCTTCTTTGGTATTGCATTAGTGCCTATACTAGACAAATGTTCAAAAGGCCAGGACTGTATGTTCCCATCATGTTCATAAATGCAAAAATATTCTACTCATGGTGTGAACTCTCATCTGAATGGCATGGTCTGAAAATGAAGTTGAAAGTAAATATTCTGATCGCCTAGCTGCTCTGCGTAAACAATGTTTAGTATTATTCAACAGTTTCTCGTTGAACTACAATCAAGAATTCAGCAGTTTTTGTTTATGTACATTTTATGATTCTGCCTATCAGGATATGGGGGTCCATGGACCAGCTGAGAGCTCGTGTCTTGTTGCAAGGGGCAGTGTGTTAATATACTGCACTTTAGAGTTTCACAGGAATATTGTGTTTATTATGGAAGTAATTGGCTGTCTGGGCCCTGTGCCAACAACTTTCAGGGATATAAAGTATTGCTGTAAAAATAACATTCTTCATGTACTGTCAGCATTTCATCTTCTGTACACAAGGAATCTGGTTTACAAATGACTTTTATACAAAGCTATAACAAAAGGGACGCATGGCCTCGTGCATGCATCTGTAACGTATGCGCAAAGTGAGCAGGTCACTCCCACACCCACAACTGTTCTACAGTCAGCTGCTGTGTACGTCTTGTGATGAGTGTACCTTGCACATTCTTTCATAGCTTCCACTGGCCAACTGAGTATGATTTATGTAAAATATTAAATAAATGACTTTTAAGTAATCTTTCCTCTTTTTAAAACGAATTCCGCTAGCACAATGTTTATTAGCATGTGTAAAGACGTGATCTGTTGGTAAACTTTAACTGTATGACTGACTCGTTGGATCAAAACTGTATGGCTACAGTGAATGCGGAAGTGTGGAAGCCAAGGAACACCTTGGTCTAGGCAGGTTCACCTGCATGCCTTAGATGGCATGTGGTAACTCACCCACCCCCACCCCCCGACAGATCGTAGCCCTTGCATTTACTTCGTTCTGCCATCTAAAGGCTGCGCAAAGAATGTCTTTCAGACGCATGTTCAGAAGACTGGAATACACACACAGCTAGTTCATTTGCTTCCACACTTGATGTATAATCAAGATTTCAATCACCTGGGTCATTGGATTGTACAGCAGTAGTAGTAAATCAAAGAGACTGGACTTAACTGATTAAAATATCTCACGGCAATAGCGAAACGTTGCCAAGATTTCTCAACTGGTGAAACCCCTCGGCTGAGTGGCGAAACGTCTTCAAGAATATACAAGTCCAGTCGCCTTGACTCACTACTCCAAGGTGTTTCTCACGCCTGAGGGTGTGACGTCACTCCAAGAAATAGAAGTAGCCGTCGCGCTGAATATCTGCTGCGCCCACTACCAGAAACAATGACTGAAATACTTGTGTCCATTTCAGCCACAGTTCCCAGCGGAGTGTGTAGCAGTGTCTGCGACGTTAACGTTTCTGTCGACACCTGAAAGCATGAGGGTCATTAATTGTTCTTGTGCATAGGGTTTTATTCACCTGCTACACGTCATGTTAGTTTAAACTTATAAAACGTTAAACAAATATGCGCAAGAATCGATAATGTATGAAATCTTAACATTTTTAAATCTAGAAATAAATTCAAAAATGTCTTGTGCAAGAAGAAGACGGCACGGCGCTGTTTTTATTCCAGTAACAACATTATTAGTCATTTGAATTTAATTTGATAAATATTCACCCGACAAAGGTCCATGCAGTGTTGCATCACGTCACATTTTTTTTTCATCTCTAGTTTCACACAACGTTATTAAAGCAGTGACTGAGAAGCTAACAGCATTTTAACTGAAGTCAGTTAGGCTGCAGTAGCAAGTTGTCTCGCCTGTCTCCAAAAGCTTACTGACGCACTTAATTACACCAGCTAGGCTACATGCTGCATATTTCATACAGAATCCTTCACATGAGATACTTGCATGTTGCCTATTCCTACACCGTCTTGCTACAGCACTGGTCAACTTTTCAGTCTTCAAGTGTAGCTTAACTGTTTAGTCAACCGAGAAACCCGGTAATTTTCGAATAAGACTCGTGATATTAGGGCCGTTATAGTTTCTAAAATGATAGGCAATAAAGCGCAATAAAACCAATGCTGCCTGTTATAACATCACCTAAAATTACCCACAGTGCTTACCTGACACAACGGCATGTGTGACAAGTAGTTCCAAACGTCAAACGCGGTTCAGGTTGAAACATGGAGATCTACACACCCATCCCGTCTTAGACTTCTTCAGTTTCAGGTGACCATTTTAAACCTTATTATTCTTTTTGCAGGCAATACAGTAAAGGCGCTACCCTGCACTTTCTTCGATGCTACGAAATAGAGCTCACCTGTGCTACTGCCGTGGTATAACCTTCGCTTTTAATTCAAGCAATTGACTTTTTGTGTTCTCCCATAAGCCTTGGGCACATCTTCAGGAAAAACCGGTAGAGGAGGTCACGAGGGTGTGTCAGCCAAGCGTTAATTAAACTTGAGAAAGGTTGAAAAATACATGTGAAAACGTATACCAACCAATATGCTAAAACTGAAAGCCTATAATTCACTTTATATTTGATAGTTTTTGGTATATAACATTAAAATGTCTGCTATAGTCTAAATTAAAAGGCCACTGGCTCATTGGCTATTGAAATACTTTTGCCCTCCAACTCGGCATTTATCAACTAAACGGTTATATACATATATATATTTTACACACACACAAACAACATTTGGCCGTTTTTGTTTTTAAAAACGTACCTAACCCTGAATAATAAATTCCTCCCTCACCCTTCTCTTCCTTTTACCGTGTAAAGTGTCACTGCAGTTGCTCTAAAAGAGTTCCCAATGCCTCATGTGAGCTACTCCACTTAGGCCTAAGTATTACCTATGTATAATTATCTCACCAAAACATGAGCTTCCACAAGCTAAAAGTACGTTTTAAGACCTGCAGTCAATGTATTAATGCAGGTTTGATAAAATGTTCTTACTAGTGTTCTCTTGGTGCACTGTAAAAACAGGCTGGCAGTTGCGCCGCAGGCTCTTCTTCCCCAACTAGGAATGACATCAGACAGGTTTGAGACTGGCAGGCTCTAGGCACAAAATGCACAGACTGGGAGGAAAACCATGTTTCATACTCAGTCCTCAGTTAAGGTAGCTCTGAACTAATGTTAGCACGGTGCGGTGTGAGGTGAAGGCCAACGTATATCCACTCTGCTTCGTCCTACACTTCATCCTACAGCTAATACGTTTTTTCTCACCTGTAACCTTTAAAATATGGTATTTGTTTAACACGCAATAAATATAAGGTTGACAGAAAACGAAGCAAACGAGCTTACCATGTTTAAACTTCGTATTTGCTTTTTTATCAACGTCTGGACCTGCCATCTAGCATTGAGTGGGGAAAAACTATAGGACAGAGTATAGCCCAAGTTTAGCGTTTGCTGTGTAGTGAACTGACGAGCGGACGGTCGAAAGGCTGTTTGGACACTACGTTAGGAAACATTTAATTAAAAAAGCGGCTGACATTTGTGCGACCGTATTCATATTCTGTGGCATAAACAAATCAAATCATACACGACTGACATGAATTGTTGAACGGAAAATATGTGGTGTATTTAGAATGCTTTTACATACCGAGTTCAAAATAAATGATGAAAGCACAATCTGAAAAAAAAGGTTTTTTGTTTTTTGCCTAACGGGTTTCTCATGGATTTAGTAATACCTGCCGCTTTCAGATGTTACTACGCAACAACTTCGTGGGTAGTAAAACATGTTATACATTGGAAAGTCTGGCATACATCGTCTGTACACTACGTTTTGTGATGCATTATGGGTGATCGATAGTGAACTATAGGGAATTAAATGTACTGTAGAAACTTCGAACAACACTACAAACTGGACGACACATTATATAGTGCACTATTTCTGTAATAGAGAACGATTCCGAACGCAGCAATAGACACCTCAAATATGCTGCCTACTGAAGTGCCTTAATCTGGGCGAATTTTAAGTAAGGACCGAACTCAGATAAGAGCAATATTCCATACTGATGCCATGTATCTACACACCCCTTCTATCCTTTTATCTCAAACCACAGAAACACAGTGATTTAATAATTCCCTTAATTTTAAACTTGACAAATGACAAATTTGGTGGAAGGACTAAACTGCTGACCCCAGGCACCGCACTCATAGGGTCAATGACCTACCCCACCTCATCTATCTTTTCCTTCATCCCTCCAATGATTTTATAACTCCCCTAATTTTCAAATTATAGATGTCTAATTTGGTGAATAGCTTCAAGAGCCCACCTCAAACACCAAACTACATTTCATACTGATACCGTTGTTCTGTCCACCCCTTATGTTCTTTTGTTCACCACATCTTGGAATCCATCGATTTTCTAACTCCTTCAGCTGTAAAGATGGACCAACTAAATGTGCTGTACTGATTGAACCCAAGTCTCCAAACTACATTTCATACTGATACCACTTATCTATCCACTCCATCTGTCCTTTCATTCATCCCTCCATGACTCTCATGTTATATATTTCCTGCTGCTACAATAGGCTTTGTCAAACCAACTTCAAAAGTTTGTTCACAAACTTTATTTTCTGGTTTGCTTTGCTGCTCGGTAATAAAAAATGACTCATCTATGTTTGTAACAAAATGCCTTTCCAAAATGCATACAAGTGCACAAGTGATTGTTTTTCTTTGTTTATTTTTTTATGAAATAAAATGTTAAAAACATAGTAAATAGTTAAGAGTGCTTTTAAATACCACTGTCAGTAATCAAGTCCCATAATGAAAATGCCCTCTCAGAAGAAATGATCATTTTGGAGGTGTGGCTCTTGACATGTTTTTGCCAATATGCTTTTCACATAGTTTCAGGTAGAAAAAAACACTTTTAAAAAAAAAAACAAAAAAACTCCTATTCTTAAGAAACCAGCAAAGTCTTAATCAGCCTTCCCCATTTTGTAATGTCTTCCAGTAAATAAGTACAATATACAACATGAGATCATCAGGTGCATTTCTGGAACCACTGTTTGTGGGAAAAGCTTGTGGGTCAGTGACATCACCAATGTACATGAACTAAATTGTTTATTTTTGTAATAATACTTTTTGTAGTAATATAATAGTAATAATAATAATAATAATTTGCATTTTTATAGAATTCCTCTAATACGTAGATGCAACATTTGCAGTGATATGAGCACCGAAGTGCAGAGTACAGGTCAAACACAGGAGTGGAGCAAGGTGGAGTTGGGATAACAGAAGCAAGAAGAAGCTTTGAAGGAGTCACGACAGTCAGGAAATGATGGTAATGGAATGTATGTCAGATCTACTGTCAACCCTGCACCAAGGCAAAGGTTCTCATTGAAAACAGTTGTACGCTGAGTTGGCGGTTCATGAAGTACACATATCTTGTAGTGTTTCACTTCCTTCGGCCTTCAAAACAGCATGGTACAAGATGCTAGTTGCATCGTGTGGGTTTTATACCATGGAGAAATTATTGCATTGCGCAGTTGTGCACTGGATGGCTGCACAGTGTTTTCCACCTTAATCCAAAATTTAGTAGAGTTGAGACCAGGGGATTAAAGCAGTGGGCACTGAAGCAGTGAAAAGTAACTGTTGTTCCAGTTTATGCCAGTGCAATAAACTCATGACCTCATAATAAAGAATAAACAATAAACAGTACCTCATGACCTGATGCAAAACCATGGTCAAATATATTATGCCTGTTTTTTGAGTAACGAGTCTGAATATTGCACAAGTGCATCTTACTGTACAGTTTTTGTTATTTGATGGTGCTGACAATTCTGTATGATGTCACTGGATCAACATCAGGTCATAGCACACTGGACACCATGACTCTCTTCTTCTAGGAATAGTTAGCACCTCCTCCTCGTCCACCGCCCCCACCCACACAGAACAATGATGAATAATGCCTGCAAGTACGTTTTTGATATGTGAAAAATGGTTTGAAGATACAAATGCATTCAAAGGTGCTTGGCAAGGCGCATTAACTCCATGTATGAAGACCACCTTGTATTTGCTTCTTGAATGCAGAATTTTTGTCTGGCTAAAACCTCAAAAGAGAAGCACTTTTTCTTCTAAATTACAGTACTGTTTCAAAAGTTACCATCCCATAAGAAGCCACAATAATGATAAAGTGAAGCCATATACAATAAATCCACCCTCATTTACTGTAGGTATACAGGCGTGGTAAACGACATGTGAACCACCATTACTGCTCACTGTTATATGTAAAACCCAGCTACTAATTGCAGACTGTCTCTGCAAGCAACTTATTTATTTCCAGAATTTCTTTTGGACTTTAAGCTAACCGAATATATTGTAATGTAGACTTAACAAAAAAAAGCAACGATATCACCAACACAGGATATAAGGACCCAGCTGGTGGTAGATGGGTGTGGAGAGTGGTGGGGTAGCTAATGTTCAGGAATCAGAAAGATTTCTGAACAACTGAACATCACTCACTGCTGCTAATGGATAGACTTTACTGTTTGTACATATTATTGTTAGGATGCCCCCCCGGCCGATGAGTCTTGTTTCCTGTCAAGTTGTCTTCCCCTTGTTCTCAGGGAGTTTTTCCTTGCCACTGTCGTCCTTGGCTTGCTCACTGGGGGCTTGGACTCAGACATCTCTAAAGCTGCTTTGAGACAAAGGATGTAAATAAATAAATTATAAATAAATTTTGGCTTGACTTGACTTAGAGGTCAAGATTGTATCATCTGTAAACTACAGTGCAAACTACACTGTTGAAACACAGGAAGTGCAGTTCCCGTCTATCAAATCATCCCTTAAGACAAGGGTCAATCAAGGGTCAATCAAGGGCCAATCAAGGGCCAACCACAATCGCAAGGTTATGGAGGTGGACGTACGGCAGTAAGTGCTTTCAGGAACTGGAACAAAATGTTCGGTATTTCCAGGGTCATAACAATTGGTTAAGACACCAAGGTCTGGACATCAATCATTTCAGAAGTTTTAGCTTTGCCTTATATCTTTAATAATCTTATTGAATATGTGACTACTATTATGGAGAAGTGTGAATACGGAAACACGATTGATTCTCATCTGACTTCAAAGCAGCATGTAATAGTCATGAATCTAATGTTAATACTCATAAACTTTAGAAGTGTGGCTTGCGTTACTCCTGCTAATGAACAAGCTGTAACATTTTAAGTTTCAAACATCTTTGCAGAACTGTGGTTTCTTTATAGCTTTTTAAGTCCGATCTGACTGCTATACATATAATACCCAGAAACTCAGAGATGTAGTATAAATAACATGGTTATGAACTATAGTATTAATAACACAACTAGTGTGAAGCTATAGATTTTTATATTTCAATGTGTATTACTTTACAATGTTTATTACTTTACATGAAGTCACATTTCTACAGCAGGAACTCACAAAAATTTGGTTATGGATGGACAGGATGGACTTTATTATTATTGTTTACAATTACTTCCTGGTAGCTCCCCCTCAGTTCCAGACCCCCTGTACCCTGAATGCTCCTCCCCTATGCCAGTGGGAATATCTATATACAGGATAAAGAGAAACAACTTAGACAACTGGAATTAACTGGTTCATTTATTCTTGGCATCAGTGGTCACAGTGGTCATCACTTTACAACCCACGCACAGCAAGTCTTCTTGAATGTTGCATAATCTCTGACTGTCAGCAACAACAGTGCTGACGCACGCCCCACCTCAGCATCATAAATATCAGCCCGGAAAGCTGAGTCTTCTACTTGGTACTAAACCGGAGTGTTACATCTACCTTATATTTGGAAGGACTGATCTCTCCCCGTTTGTGCGCTCCTGTATTTTTTTAAAGAAATTTTTTAAAGAAATTTAAATATTTCTTTCTGGCACAAATATAATTTTTTTCTCAAATATATTTAAAATGGCAAATACCGCATTTCAACTTTTTGGGTGCATTCTGTCCTATGTTGGATTATGTGGCTTAATAGCTTCAACTATCATGACCGAGTGGAAGATTTATGCGCACACCAACGGTGACCCGATACAGGACGATGAAGCCATAGGGTTGTGGATGAAGTGCACGAAGCGTATCGCCGGCCAGATCACATGCATGCCTTTTTCTTCACTGTTCTTTCAAACGTGTGAGTACCTGCAATGTGGACATTTACACCACCTTTAAAAGTTAGCACAAGTAACAACAGTTTATACATAGAACTACGGTTTATTTAGCAATTTTAGTGTAAGTTATGTGCAGGTAAATATTGCTCTTTATCATTGCAGGGGAAACTAATCTGAGCAGGGCATTGATGATTATCAGCATCATACTCAGTAGCATCGCATCACTGGTGGTGTTATTCGGTCTCAAATGCAGTAAATGTCTAGACAAAAACAAAGCAGTGAAGAACATGGCTGCCACTGTCGCTGGTGTACTGTTCATTCTTGGCGGTAAGTCATGTGCCACAAAATAAGGTGGTGGTGTAATGGTCCTGTATTGAATGAATGAATGAATGAATGGAAGGATGGGTTGATGGTTAGATATATTGGAACTCTGGAGGCTGGAACTCCATAACTTGGTATTCTGTACTATCATGACTCTGTCCCTTGCTGTCCACTCTAGGTCTTTGTGCCTTTGGGTTAATCTCATGGTTTGCTTATAACATTTCTGAAGACTTTTATTCTGGGAACTCTTCAAATAAGTATGTATTCAGATGTCATGAACATTTTTTTAAGCGTATCTCTTATCTTTTGCCAAAGATCATTTTCAGCCTGCATTCATATGCAAATGCTGTTTTTAAGCTTTATCATAGCCTCTGATATATGTTTTGGCTCTCTGTAGGTATGAGTTTGGAAAGGCTCTGTTTGTCGGCTGGAGTGCAGCTGTGCTCTGTGTCACTGGAGGCACTATTCTATGCATTTGCAGCAGAACACCCAAACAACAGAGGCCTTATACAGTCAAGATTCCCATGTCCCAGCAATCAGGCACGGAGTACGTTTGAAGATCTGCAGTTGCTTGACCTCAGTTCCTAAAGTAAAATATATTGACAAAAATGTGAAAACACTCGTCTTTTAAACTATTTTTGTTTACTATTAGTAAACAAAAGTAGCCTAGTTTGCATTGCTTACATTTAAGCATGTAAACATTACATACATTTAACGTCTAGCAATTGTTGATAAACCCATAATGCTAGTATTTTAAAATGTAGACCATTCTTTGCATTGTCCCATCTGTACAGCATCTGATCCACCTGTGTTCATCACAGTTGATACGTATTCTGTGCATACCTCCAGATATTTTGTGTGCCTTAAAACATATAAAGTTTGATACCTAGAAGGACACCTTTTAACTATTTCTTTCATTAATGTTTAATGAATGTGTGACACATATTTTATCTTTATATATGAATGCTTTGTAAAGTGTAAAAAGTAAAAATACTGAAAACCTGAATACACCAAAAAATTTTATGAAATGTGAGTAGTTAGTGTGTTCGATAGTTAGTGTGTTCGATAGTTAGTGTGTTTGATAGTTAGTGTGTTTCTTACTTTTAATATTTTGGATGTAGTTATGCATAAGTACTTATGGTCAATAAACCCATAAAAATAATTTCTGGATATATTTGATCTTTACTGTTTTTAAATGAATGTGACCACTTATTCATTTTATTCTTTTAAACCTTTAAAAATACTGCATTTATAATATATAAAATATTTTTATAACAATTTTTATAACAATTGTTATTGTTGTTTTTGTATTTATAGATGTAAATTCTATTTGTATTTACATTTTTTTAATACTAAATAAACATTAAATGCTATAAGCACGTTTTTTTACTTGCATTATTACTGTTATTATAGTTGTTATTATTTTGTCTCACGGAAAAGGGGAAATAAATTCTCAGCATATCACTGAATGTGTAGTTATATTATTTGTGGTATAGCAAATAATGATTTTTGTCCGATTTGTTCATTTTATTGCGATTGACCTTGCATAAGATAAGTTACTGCATATAAAAGTTATTGTTTAAAGTGTATCAATATTATATTCACATGTCTGAACTTAATAAATGAACAAGATCACTGGTCAAAAGAAGGCCCACACTACAGTGTAGATGGTTACACGTTAGCATCAGAAACACTGGTGCCTTCGTCTAAATTCGTCCTCAAGAGGGCGACAATGTCCTCCAAATTAAATAACTATAAGCGCTTGTGAGACGCAGTGCGAAGTTTATGCTTATGGTTAAAATATCTGAAGCAGTGAAGGATTGGTTGTATTAGGTTTTCGCTTGACATTTAAATTAGCCTAAACAGCCCAATGAATTATATGCTTCTGCTATTGCCTGCAACACTGTTAGTTAAACATTTGGCTTTATGTATAGCACAGCGACTAAAGTTTATTACATTTTATCATACATCTTGTCGTATATATAGCAGTGATGTATCAGGTTGTATCAAAGACGTAGCCAATGTAATAGGGGTTGTTTCTGTTATTTCCTACTTCTGCGGCGGGGAGGAGTCAGTTTGCGCTCTGGAGGGGGTGAAGGACGTCACAGAAATGTCCCCAGTTATCGGTCGTTCAGAATGATTAACAGAAAACTTGAAGTGGTAAAACAGTGGCGTCTGTATTTTCTTTCGCTTGCAACATCTTAAGTACAATTCACGGTACTTGACTGTCTTAGATACAGCCTTTGGAGAGCACGTGGGTTTTACAGAGGCTTTTGCGCTTTCCACGCGTGAGCTCTCCCGCAGAAGATGGATGTAATTTTTCTCCAAATCGGAGGCGTTTTAACAATCATCCTTCAGATAGTCCTGTTGTCATCGGCCACACTTGAACCTTATGACTTGCTTTACCACAACGGAGTTGAAGCTTTTTCCAGAGGTGATTATACAAATGTTGTGCGATATATGGAGAAAGCGCTGAGGAGTTTCACTGAAGTCCGTGAGACCAAAATACGCTGTAGACTTAGATGCAAAGATCAACATAGCCTGGACATCTTTCCAGCGGACCTTCAATTATTTGACGTAATTCTACGAAGAGCTGCTTGTTTAAATGATTGTATTGAAAGAAAAATTGGACCTCAGTCAATGCATAAAGTTAGTGAGGAAGTTACCCAAGACTTCAATAGAAGAGTTCCTTACAACTATCTTCAACTTGCGTATCAAAAGGTAAAGATAAATGAACAAAAATTACATTTTCGATCAACAGACTAACAGTTCATTCACAAAATGATCACCGTTAGTAGCCCCTGCAGATATTGAATGACGGCCTCTTAAGAAACGTGTGAGGTGATGTTTACAAGAGTAACGCCATAGCGACAGAAACGTCTAGAATTCAGTGAGCGGTCTATAAAAATGCTTTAAAATAATCTTCACATAACCACCAGAGACCTAACTGAGATGGTACTGCTCATTCTGTTATGTAGCTGTTTTAACCGAAGTATTGCTATGATGTCTTCTAAAGCTTTATACAGAATTATATGCACAGTTCCACTTGCTCGCTAAGAGAATAACGTTAATGAGGTATTTGCTGTGGTTGCTCATGCCTGAGATGTCACTTGTCTCCTTACTGAATTATTATATACGCCATTGGGTTCTTATTGTAGAACTGTAGGATGTATGGTGAATAGTACTCCATTGTACAGAGTCCTGAAAGGGGAGGCCATTATTATAAATGGCACTAGGAATAGCACAATAGTTCAGAGATGATCAAACATATATTAACACATCCCTGTAACCCCCCCCTCCTCCCCCCAACACACACATACACATTTCCTGTCACGTTCTTTTTTGATCAGGCGTGATGGCAGTAGATCAAGGCAGTCTACACTGTACTTTGTCTTGTTTCTGGGCAGAGATCAGATGCACTCCTGGTTATGTTTCTGGGCAGAAGACGTCAGTAATAACCACCAGGGTGTGTATTTTAGGTTTGATGTTTGTGAAGGTAAATACCATCTCTACACTCCTGACATTCCAGCCTCAAACATCCCCCTTCCCCACCTCAGCTCTCCTATAATGGGGCTTTCTAGCCAGGCTAAAAGTTGCCACAGTCATCAACTGTTCCACCTTTTTGCAGTCTGTGTGTCTGTCCCATTTATTTTGTGCGCATTTGAACAAGTATTTTGTTTTTCCCTTGCAGCATATTTGCGTTCCTTAATGGAAAGACTCCGCCTTGTGCTAGGTTATGAATGGCTAATATTTATGCCAAGCACAGACAGAGTTGTTGGTTGGTTCTTGGCTCTGCTGGACAAACCACAAAAAGATCAAAGCTCCTCATTCACCTGCCTTGATTTGGGCCCTTTTGCTTTCAGTGGTGCTCTTGAAACCCCTTTGGAAATAAACCTGTTTAAACCTTAAAGTTTCAAGTTGAATGATAATAAGTGGAATTAAAAGCCGATTCTTCTTTCTTGGCGTCTACGCACACGTAGTACATAATTCTAAAGCTTTTGGGATTAAATGAAAAAAAAAATACAAGCCATCCACTGTTTTGTCTATCATGTATGTATGTATAGTTTGGTTGTGAGTCAACCTGTGGGAATATTACAGTTGCATTACATGGAAGAATTACTGGGAGATGCACACAATTTCCACCGTCCTGTTCAAACAACAACATTGTTTTAGTGTGCCTGACAGTAGATAAATGAGGATGTGTGTGTGTTTTCCATTTATAACCCAGAATGAGATATACATTTCACATATAATAATAAGCAGATGTAACTACAAGACAGTGTTAAATATACTTGAAACGTGTCCAACTTCCCCCCCCCCCAAAAATAAGATTTTTTGTGCCATTCCTGGGGCTGTGTTTGAATGGACTTTGTGGTGCACCTGTGCAGCCTGCGGAGGCGTGTGTGTGTGTGTGTGTGTGTGTGTGAGGAGTGTGTGAACCAAGTTTCAGCAGTGAACAAGTTGTTAGCCCATGTTCGCTTTCTGTTAGACGCAGCATGACACTTCCTGTGCGGAAGTCCGTCCTCGTGACTTCCAAGTGGATGTGAGACCAGCAGGAATGTGGGGCTGTTCCTCTCATTTTAAGTGTCTGGTTCTGAAGCTCTGGGACTTCACAAATGCTGTGTGGCAGGTTTACATCAACACAGGTCTATGAAAACTTGCATTTAAAATAATAAACAAAAATAATAAGCTAAGATTATTGCATTAATGCCAGTTTAGCTATAACATAAAGAATGTAATATTGAGTAATTGGTGAATTTATTGTAAACATCCAAACTGATGTTTTACATTTGGCATAGAAGGAGCACTTGCCAAGAATATGTATTCTGTCTTTTTCAACAATATCGTAACAATGACATGCAGTCCAATAATCCAGATGCGTTGGATAACATTTCCACAAGGAAAGTGGCATCTTGCAAGAAGAACAGATCTTCATTGTACCTGTAATATTACACCGATGCAACCATATTCCCATCACTAAGAGGCTTAGGGGTTAATGCACACGCCAATCGTATCTTCTTTAACAACCATTCTCACAGTACCACTGACAAACTGCACATGCTTGCAGGAGAGACGCCTATGAACAATTTCTGTGTGATGCAGCTGTTGCCCTTAGTGGCCTAGCATCATCAAAACTCTGATTACTGTCTAAATTAATTTGTGTTGCACCAGGCTTGGTCTGTGTCTCATAAACAGACTTTCTGTATGTTCTCATTAATCCTGATTTATAACTAGCTGACAAATTCTCATCCAATTAATTGCTTGGAACTGATCGATCCCTCGTAAAAGCGCGTTAGATATGTGAGGATCACAGGAAGTACTCTGAGCTAAGACTGTGAACTTCACGAGTGGAAAAACTCTTGGGAACGTCTGGCAAGGATTAGGAAGGATCCTGTTTTAGTGGAAACAAGCGATGGGGCAGCCAGAAAAACATCTGCACTAACAAATGGCTGATTGGAGTGAGGAACACTGTTTCCCTGTCACTCTTGGCTTGTGCTGCTCTTATTTTGACTGCAGTCAGTCCTTCTTTTTTCCCAATAGAGGGGACTGAAGTACATTGGTTTATTCAGCAGTAATTTTGCATAAATGTATATACCTGAATATATGTTTATGTATATACCTGAATATATGTTTTAATCTTTCCCCCTTGCATTGTTTCTCATATCCTAGGTATTTGTTTTAATACTCATGGGGGTGGGGATTGACATGCTAGTTGTGCTCTCACTGGTTTTTTGTTCACAACAGTCATAGTCTAATGTCAGCAATATTTAGCTAAGTTTAGAGATTTGGGAGGAGGGTTACAAATTTAGAATTTTAGGGGTGGGATTTTCCATGATGCCTCATGTGATGTCATTCTCCCAGTTTTCCACAGTGAACTGTGAGTCACAGGGATGGGGAGTGTCTAGACAGCCAAGTTGTAACATGCAATTCTTTAGTAGACAGTATATGAACTAAAGTAATGTCAATTTTCCTGAACTACCACTAGACTAATCCTGGAGTGAAAATGATTTTTAGTAGTAAATCCCTATTGACTGTCATTTAGTAAAGTACTATGATAATTCAGTTTGAAGGGAGTGAGTAATTCTGGATGGGGGCGAGAGATTCTGGTGGAAGAGAGTGAATGATTCTGGAGGAATGCTGTGAGGGATTCTGGAGGAAGGAAGTGAGTGATTCTGGAGGAAGGAAGTGAGTGACTAGAGGAATAGAGAGGGATTCTGGAGGAATAGAGAGGGATTCTGGAGGACAGGAGTCAGGAATTCTGGAGAGCACGAGGAATGCATGAGGAATATTGATGCTGGGAGGGCTGTAGAAAATTAGACAAATACACCCTTTCCAGTCACATTGTTTATACTTGAAACTTCGAATTTTGAAGTCTAAACAATGAATTTGTTCAATATGTTGTATAGTTTGCTTTTTTGTGCACTGGGTGGTGGTTGACTTGATTAAATTGATGCAGTAAGACTTCCTCTGCTGCGTTGATGCAGTGAGCCATCATCTGCAGTGTTGATGCAGTGAGCCATCATCTGCAGTGTTGATGCAGTGAGCCATCATCTGCAGTGCTGAATTTGCTGGTATAGAAGCAATAACAGGATGCTGCATCAGGTGTGTCACTGAGATAAAGAACATGTTTAGAAACTGAGATTTCACATAAGCCACAGTGAAGAAAATATTTGTGTCAGAAAGCTGATCTTGTTTCAGCTTTACTTATTCTTAAGTACTTTGTAGTCCCCCCATAATAACGGGTATTTTATTTAAAATATTTTAACTCTTTTTTTCCAGGGAGTAAAAAAAAAAACCTTTCATGACCTAAAATATTTCTAAAACAATTCTTCCAACTAGATGGATAACAGAAAGTTATATCCTCCAGCTCCCTCCCTTTAAACTGTGATAGAGTCAGTCTGGAGAAAACCTTTGTCCCATTTTTCTTAATGACAGTAGTGTGCGAAGAGAGATGGGGGAAATGGGGTGACTTTTCCATACCCCAACAAAACCTTCAAATGCCCCCTACACGCCACCTGTGATTCTGCGTTTGAGCTCCCCCTTCACTATAATCTCATCAAGAATTGTCACAGCTGAAGTCGATACATTAATGCACGCTGTAACAGGAGGTCTATACATTAATGCACGCTGCAACAGGAGGTCTCTACATTAATGCACGCTGTAACAGGAGGTCTATACATTAATGCACGCTGTAACAGGAGGTCTATACTTTAATGCACGCTGTAACAGGAGGCCTATACATTAATGCACACTGTAACAGGAGGCCTATACATTAATGCACGCTGTAACAGGAGATCTATACATTAATGCACACTGTAACAGGAGGTCTATACATTAATGCACACTGTAACAGGAGGGGTTTTTTTTGTTTTGTTTTTGCATGACGTGGTGCAGTTATGAGTCTCAAAGAACAACAATCAGTGCTGTTGTTTTCCGGCCTGTAGTTCGATGTTATACCCACACTGGCCCAGTCCTTTCTTGTAATGTTTCTTTGGATATTGTGTTAGCTGTTGAATAACTTGACATGAAAGGCCTTGTGAAAAATTGGTTGTTATTTCACTTTTGTAGAAAATGTGGCAAAAAGTGGTAGATGTGACCAAGAATGGTATTTTTTTCTCATTTTGTTGATATGTGTCGTTACTAGTTATTGCTCATGAATCACATAGACGTTGAGCCACTGCTGGAAAAATAACATCTTTCTTCCATAACATTACTATAGTATTCCTTACAGAGGTGTGATCAGCTATGGGAGATATTTTTACACTGATATAATAAACCACACATTCATTTTACTAGTTTAAGAGCTGAGTCGTGCCTTAATTTGTGAAGCGGAAGAAAAACAGGAAATCCACTAGGCATCCATCTTGGCTTTCTTAGCTAGATTTTTGTCATAATAATGAAGATAAATTAGCAATCACGTTTTTCCAAGAGCACAAATGGTTTTGCATATGTGCTGGTCCAATTCGCTTTGCTTTGTACAGTGTTACTGAGGTTACTGTCTTGGTGATAAGCTATAGAGTGTTACTTAAGCACTAAAACGTTCTAAAAGATAAGTTAGTCTCATTTGACTGAGACTGGAGGGGACGGATTGTGTTTTACTCACGCTGTAGTCCATTGTAACCTCAGATTTACAAACAGTGAAGTCATTCCATTCATGAGTTTTAAAACCTTCACACACTTTTAAATAAAAACCAAATGACAGTTTTCACAAGTTCCCTTAACTGCTGGAATTACTGGCTCAGTTTCCATTTGTCAGGCCAAGTTTCATTAGTGTTTTGGTTTAGACAGCCAATGTTTCACAAGCCTATTAGGAGACTAAGTAGGTGATTTATCCTAAATGATAGGTTTAACTGTGGCTTCTCTATTAAAAGAGATTTGTACATTCCCTGCTATACTTACAGAAAGCTAAGGTTGGAAGTTCTAGTACTTCATTTGCTTATATTGAAGGTGTTATTTCATGGAAATATTAAGTTTCTAAGGAAATATTAACTCTATCTGTAATAGAGGGAATCTTATAAACTAGGATCAAAAAGTACGTTTTATGATAACTGAGCCGTGTCTGTGAAGCGCCCAGCCTAAACGTGAACGTCAACAGTCCTTTAAGTCTGTGTTTCCAGCTCCCCGCAGCTCACTCTCTTTTCTTGGATTTGTGTTTGCCCTGCTCTGACCCATCTGAGTCATGTCCTCAGATAAGTACAAACCCATCCACACACTGAAGTGCGCTTAAACTGAAAACTGTACGGTTCTGAGGGTCTTTTTGGCTGGGGCTGGGAAACAGATTTAAACAATTATCTTACATGCTGCCACCTTTGGGGTGGGTAATCTATTTAGTTATT
The DNA here is from genome assembly GCA_028565775.1 of Sternarchorhynchus goeldii. Lineage (NCBI taxonomy): Eukaryota > Metazoa > Chordata > Actinopteri > Gymnotiformes > Apteronotidae > Sternarchorhynchus > Sternarchorhynchus goeldii. The sequence goes on from JAOXYF010000025.1 coordinate 2,427,869, forward strand.
TAGAGCTTAACAGTGACACAGCCCCTTGTAAAAAAAAAAATTCCACACCCTTTTATTTTGAAAAGTGCCTCGTGCATTGAAAAGTTTGCAGGTGGCATCTCCCAAAGTTCAGAAATAGAGAGAGATTCTGTAAGAAAAACAAACAACAAACAAATTAAACAAACAAATTAAAGGTATGGCTAAATGTTTTAATCAGTTGCTCTAAAGAAGTTATGTCTTTTTAAAAAAAATATGTCTTTTAACTGTCTTTTAAGAATCTTCCATGTTAACTTCAGTGAGGTTTAGAGGTAAAAGGTATAGATGAACTTCAGACTTGCACTGTCTGTCTCTGTGCAGCTGCCCTGTAGGATCTGGTGTTGAATGATGTGGAGTGGGAAACGACATTAAGCAGTGTAGTATAGAAGCAGTATGGATGCAATATTCTGCAGGAAAATTCAAAATCGTCAGAGGTACAAGCATTATGGTTCATAATTGAGTTATATTTATGATTTCTGTATCATGTGTGATCTATCAGGTGTGGTTTCACCTTATGGAAACATCCTAAAGCAAATGTGGTGCAAACAGGAAAGTGAGACGGCTGGCTACAGTGTCCAGTGACGTATGAGAGCTCTTCATCAGGGAGGAATTTTTATACTCCAGCTTGATGAAATCGGGTCTGTTTTCAATCATCTTGAACAGATGGCTGGTCGAAGTCTGCAGGACAGTGTTATGGCAGCATCTCTGCAGCTACTGGTGTCTTATATGCAATTAAAATATATTGCAAACCTACAGGAGGAATAAAGAGCCTTGATGAGATTTTACAGTTAGATGGTTCTGCTTGGAAAAAGGTTCTTTAAACTCTTAGAACTGCCTTATATAACTTGGAAATAAACTTTTTAGGCCGACTTTTTTTTTTTTTTACTTGTCTAAATTACTGACATATAAAACACGCACTCAAACGGATATGAGTGTTTTAATGTACTCAAAGTCAGCTTTAATCAGCGTGTTTGACTTGGGAGTTTTCTCAGTGTGGTAGTCATGCCATGCAAGCTGTTCACTTTCAGTCAGAGCAACAAAGAACTGAGGCTGTGGCTCTGGAAGACTGCCATCCTGGTAGTGAAGGCTGAGTTTCACTTCACCGTTTAACAATAATGTAGCAGACGTCAGAGGCGATTTTTCAATTTATTTATTTATTTATTTATTTATTTTTTGTTGGAATAGCCAGTGATAATGCGTTCAACAAAAACGTTCCAGAAATTTACGATGTCAAAACACTCTTAGTGGACCTCTTAAAGTTTCGTCCAAGAAGTAGTGCAGTTGAACTTGAAGATTAATGTGTTGGCTCTGCCAATAATAATTTCAGCTCCCCCCCCCCATTCGGAACGTGATGTGGTTTAGCTCAGATGCCTGGGCGTGTAATAATCTGTCAGATGTTTTCCATGTGATGAAGCAAAGGCCCTTGTTGAGTTTCTTAGCGTGATTGCCTTTCATTCCTGCATTGTAAGGCTTCTAGCAGCCTGTGATACAAGCCATTTCTTAAGTGTTCTGTTTAGGAGAAGCGCTCCAGTAATTAGGTCTCAATACCGGGACAGAGCATAACACAGGACTACAAAGCTGTGGAAACATCGGAAATTTGTCTCTGTGGAAGCATGTATTAGTTGCTATGTTCACTCTCTGTCCTTACTCCCCCACCCACCCCCCCATGTTAATTTACCTTCCAGACTTATTCATTCACACAGATGTACAAGAAGAGTGGGTGTTACCTTTCACTTGCCTCTCAAATTCATGTTCCTTTTAAGAAATTAAGTACTTGGGCACAAATGTTTTCTGAATAGAAATACACGCTGAGACAATAAGAAGTTCATGCAAGGTTTAAAGGTTTAATGGCAGCGTTCGTCAACCCTGTCGTTGTTGAGCAATACAAGAAGTATCAGCGCAATGATTTAAAATATGGTGCAGTCATTTTGCTTAAAAAAATAGTTTATGTCAAAATGTTAGTTGCGTTCTGTTCATTATGTCGGGATTGTGTGACGAGCTCAAATATAAGCACCAATGTTTTATGTCTTTAGGGACGTAACGTGTTTCATTTTATTGACAAAAATTCATGATATGTTAAATATTACAACATGTCATAAAGCATATTTCAGGGGTGCACTTTCAAAGTGTGGCAAGAACAAAATCAGCCATTTCAGAAAGTGCTGTGGACATAACACTAGCATGAACTACACCTATGGTTCAGTGGGTTTTGATGTAATGCCTGGTGCTACCCTCCTGCAAATTGTTTTCTGGTTTGTATCTATCCAGACATTTCTGTCTGTCTCAGGCCAAGGGTGGTAGGACCAGTTTCTTTAGAATAGAATAACCATTAGCAGTGAAAGAGTGAGCATGAGATCAGCGTCTGAGATACACTACTGTCTGTTGTAAACAGTACCCTCAGGGCACAACCTGAGACAAGCTTGCCTTCAACTGTTGAAGATTAAAATAGGCGAAACGGGGGTTTGAGGCATTTCAGGGAGCTTTAAAATAAGCGTTCTATTTAGCCCTGCCTCTTATAGTGGTCATACCTGATGTATAATTCGCTTCCAAATTTCTTTGTGCCTGAGGGGGCCTTGCTCAGAAGCAGTGCATTATGGTCCATAAATATGGTTCACTTTAAATATTTGGAAATCTTTTGTAAAAGTTCAGCAGCGGAAAAAAACTGTAGGTATCAGCTTCTCTGTTTGTCTTGCTGCAGTTACCTGTCTTTAGATATTAGTGGTGCCAACAAAATTGTAACAGTAATTTTGTTACTGTAACCTTCATGATAATGTCTGTAGACTGAAAAAGTAGGCTTTATACCCTCCAAGGTCTTTATGGTTTTCTTTAAACACATTGCCACACCTGATGGCATTGTATGAACAGAAGAAACCTTGTCTTTCCCACAGACAGGGCATGACCTCTGTCCTTAAAATCTGAATGAGAGACACTAATCTGAATGTCAGATGCTAGTTGGTTAGAGATACATTCCTTGCGTGCTTTGGGCAGCAAGCTCTTTGTTTGACCACGTTCAGGGTTACTCGGTCCATCTGACCCATCATGACACATGATGCTGAGTGTTCCCAGTTCCCACTCCTTAGTGAAGTATGCAGTGAGAATGAGCTCAGCAAAGGGAAATCCAATCTCTCTGTCTGTCTGTCTTCTCCCTGCTGTCTTACCCTCTGGTCTATGTATACATCTCACCACCGTTCCTGGCCTCCCAAGTAGAGGGGTTTGTTTGAAAGCAAAGACAGCTGCTCTTGCAGAGACAGGTATTGTGATGTATATGGAAACCTGTATAGCCTCTCTGGGTTCAATTCAGCACTGGTTCCATCAGCAGGGTTTCTAAAGCTATTCCTGTTTACAGCACAATTGTGTGGTATATCCATGGAAACTTTAGTCTTTGGCTTTTACGGAGGCTTTATCATTGATCTGCTGAGTTAACACAGTTAAGAACTGAATCTAGTGAGGCCAAGTTACAAACACAAAATAGAAGACCAGCTGAACTTTTCAAACATCTCATACATTACAACTTAAATGTTCAAAGTGACACAAATGGTCAAAGACCACAATAGAGAATTGGCTGCTGTAGCTGTCTTCCTGTTGAGACATGGCTGTGTGTTTTGTAACTAGTATCCAACCAATCACTGTCTGATTGTTTGAGCACTTTGAATGACCCAAGGGCTTGCTGGAAATTAAGTCCTTCATGGGTGGCCATTTTGGCTGCCTCTCATCCCATTGAGAGAAAATAATAATAATGCTACGTTTGTTTGCAGTCAAATATAATATAAACAAATCATTTAGAGTCTTTAAATGTGCGTCTTGGTCACTGACTGGGTCATGCATTTGGAGCTGCGTTTACGAAGATTTGGACATTTCTGCTTGGTGTCCTAGAAAATACTGAGTTTGTAAGTTCTGCAGTTCTCTCTGATTCATTTTGTTACACTCATTTATATCCATTATTATGCCCCAATAATTGCAATAATTTTCTGACTTTTGCTTAAACAGCTCATTAAACAATGTACCAGTTTACATTAACTGCTGTGTAATATTTGAAGACACTATCCACAGCTATTGACACTTATCCACTGCTGAAGAAATATTTCACCTGAGCTTATTATTGAAACTAAGGGTATTGTGTTTATAAGATGCTATCTCCCCTTCACAATCTTCCATTGCATGGGTGTTTATGCTGTCTAGTGTGACAATTTTGTTCAGTCATCTGATGACAATTCCCTCATTTCTGTGCCACCCACACCTTCCAGCCCACAGAGGGATGACAGGAGATTATTCCCATTTATTGCTGGCTGTTGACGATACCAGATACTCAAGAAACACCACGGCTGGGGAAATCCCCCGCCTCCCACTTTTAACCAGAGAAACATCTCACATAGGGCACCCATTACAGTCAAATGTGCAGTGTGACTAATGCAAACACATGCTCATCTGTTCCTGTGACCACAGACTTGTGTTTTATCAATCTGTACCTCGCCTGGGCCAGTCAGACTTGATGCTTATTTCGTGTCTTGTTGCTGAAGCAAATTATGTAAGGAATATGAAATGTCTAATTGCCCTGCAGAAGAGTTTAAGAGGGTTGATGTGGGACCTCAGTGTAGACATTGTTTTTGATGTGTCATGGCTGTGTAGAATCATTGCAGTACAGCTGTTCTAGTGAAGACAACTTCTTTGAGTGCACATGTTACAGGAACTTCACTTCCCACAGACAGTATGTGGCCTTTAACTCTTTTAATGTTGGCTTTAGTAAGATTTGATCCGTTTTGCTAAGCACTTCAGTTGACTCATTCAGCACAGAACAGACATTCCAAACACATACATCTAAATCTACACACATAAATCTAATTTAGGAATAATTATTTTTAATAAAGCACCGAAAGGAGCTTCCAAGAATGTACGAGTTTAGAGCCCAGTAGTTTCTGTGGTCGGATACTGAAGCATCGCTTTTTTAACAAAATGGAAAAATACTTCATGGTAGCTCAAGAGAAATGTAATTGCAAGAACAGAGAAATAACGTGAGTTGGAGGAAATAGAGCATTAATGATGTATTGCTCTCAGTGGAGCATTGCTTTACCGAGGTCTGATTCTGATAATGAAAGCAGACCTTCCCCTCAAGTTTACCCCTGGTAAACTGGCACAACCTATAAAAACCTTACACATGTAAAGACCATATACATAGTTTCTGCTTGCACTTGTTACAAGCAGTTCTTTGGTAGTAAAAATATATAATCTGTTTGACTTTTTACTGGACCTTTGAAAAGTTCATTTTATGGCTTGTCAGGTGAACTAAAACTCTAATTGAATGTTTTATACACACAGTAAAGCCAAAATTGAAACTCAGCAGTTGATTTCCAAGGTGTGTTTGCAGACAAGCATACTACATTTGGTGCATGCTTGGCCTCTGGACAGTTAGGATTTAGTGGTTTTTAGAGAGACTTTTAAAGTGAAAATATCCAAATATTTGAGTAATTTACTCTGCTTTTTCAATTAGCTCAAGCTGTCTGTAACGTCTCTTCACACCAGCATGCACATGATTAAGCTCCATTTCTCATCTCTGTGGTGATGACTGGCAAACTATGGCCCAGCAGCAGATCACTGTAGTAATCGAGCTAGTATTGTTCGTTAGTCCTTAGCTGTTTAATATAACCCATTCTGTGCATAACTTTGAAATTATCATACATTTGCTCTGAATAAAGAAAAACATCTGTTAGGTGTGACTAACCCTAAGTGCTGTCAGTCTCATTGTGGGATGTATGTAAGAAAATACTGCCAGATGTGGAAATTCCATCCAGGTGCACAGACAACATAATCTACTCTGATACATATCTCAAACGCATAATTCCTGCCCACCTTGAGAAAGCTCAGTTACACTGTAAGTTTAGAGCGGTATGTTATCATTATTGAAAATCTTTATTGAAATCTCAGCCCATTTTTTGTGTTAAAATATTCATTCATACACTTCATAGTTGATTCTGAGAAGTGCATATCCTTCCAGTGATACTAGTTAAAGTGGTGCTCATGTAAGACAGATGGTAAATATCATCACTGTGCCTTTTGCCAGTGTGTTTGCTCTAGTAATGTTTATTTGTCTTATTGCTTCTTTGGATCTGCCAAAGCTGAACTCCAGAGTGGGCAGCTCTAGAGAACCTAACTTCAGTGAATTCAGCTTTAGTGAACCCAGCTCCAGTTAACCCAGCTCCAGTTAATCCAGTGTGCACAGCTTCAGTATGAGCTCCAGTGTGCACAGCTCCGGAGTGTGCAATTCCAGTATGAGTTCAAGAGTGTGCAGTTCCAGAGTGGCCCAAGACTAGGTGTAACTAGGTATAACTAGCGTTGTCAAACATCTGTTGGAAATCTGTTATTTGTGAGGTTGGCAATCTGACTAGAAGGTGTGTGGTATTCACTCACTGGAAAAATATTGTAACTTTTGATGAATCTTTTTTATGTTTTTTAACTTTTTTCTCAATTTGTTCGGGTTCCTCAAAAAACGGAAATTTATTAGCATCCTTCATTTTGGCTATGTAGAGCATCCATATATATCCATGCAAGGTAATACAAAGGTGGATAAAAAACAGATTGTCTGAATTCTCTGTTTGAAACATATGTTTTTGCTCTAGCTTTGGGGTTGAGGTCTCCTGTAAGAAAGCGGAGAAAGTGTGCCTCCAATCATAGCTGATGGAGAAGCTGGGTTTGGTGGCTCAACTGTTCATTTTTCCCCTGAAATGAGCTTAATCAGAAAAGCACAAATGTTTAAGCAGAAAAACCCAGGGTTCTGATCCTAACTAATGCAAAAATGAAAACAAAATCATAGTCCAAGCCATGAGCAACTGGCTTCTATTAGGAGATTGCCTCTCAGTCATACAGTATCTCTGACACTGGTTTCTCTTCCAGTCTTCATCCTTCTGAAGGTTTCGTAGAGGAAGTTTATTGAAATTGAGTAAAAGATGCTATAGGAAATTAGAACCAGCACTTCACAATGCTGAGCTCATGCCAAAGCAATCATTCCTCTTGTACTGTTTGGCAGCTGAGAGTTAGATTATTAATGTTAAGACATTATGGAAAAGTTATGGAGTGTGAGGATCAAATATATTTGAGAAACATGAAAGAATATGTTTAATCAATGGTCTATTGAGCAGGATAAAACAAACAATCTGTAGTTCAAGACAACACGTCTTCTCTAGAACACCAAACTAAAGTTAAATGTCGGAATATATAGATTATCCTGCTGTTACGACAAACGAACTGAGAAGCATATAACACATGAACTGGAGACTTGATATCTTGTGGTTAGAGCTCACTATCATTTACAAGACATACACTCCTGTGTTTGTCCTGGCTTGTTCTGCCTTTTTCCTTAGGAAAACATTTTGTTTTTATTGATTTAAATGGATGTTATTCACTAGTGATCAGCATCATCACATGGCAACAAGGCTCACTGCAGTCTGTTACCCTGTGGAAATACCTTATGTTTCTATAATGATCGGGTTGAACATGCACAGTACTTGCTGCTGCTTGCTGGGGTGTTGTGATATGCCAGAAAATCCTGTTTGCAAGCAACAGAAAACCAAGTAAAAAGTTCAAAATATGCTATCAACAAGCAAAATGTAACGTCAGATTGTGCTTCCACTAAAATAACCATGCTGAATAGATTCTTTTCACTAATAATTTGAACAGGTGATATTTGAACCCTGTAACCTTTTTTTTGGGGGGGGGGGGTGGTTTGTAGCAGTTGTGCAACAAATCTCACCAGATATGACCTTTGACCCTTAGTGCTCTGTTTCTGATCACTATTACAAGGCTTCCAGAAAGGGTCAGCATGCTGATGAGGTCATCTTCAGGGAAAATCGTCTTTGCCAGGCCCCTCCCCCTGCCAGTGAAACCCGAGACAACTGGGTTTATTTCACCAGCACCTCACCATTCTTCTGTGCACATGACGCTTGTTCCTCCCCATAAACTCACTGCAAAACCAAACAGGACACGGTTCTTAGAAGCACATGTCTTTCACCCAGGCTTTTTTTTCCCTCTAACTTGCACAGGACCGGTTAGAAGACCTCTTTTTGTTAATGCACGAGTCACCTGCTTTTCCTACCACTCTTCGGGATGTCTTGTAATATCCCAGACAAGTCTGCCGGGCCTACTTGATGGATCAGTCCCCGACCCACCCCCGTTCTCAAGTCAGTGCGGAGGTGAAGGGAGGTTTAAATGGTTAGTTGCTGTGCTGCATGCTGGCTGACCTTCGAACCACGTGCTGAGCGTTCATGCATGTCTGATAAGTGTAAGCTGACAAGGGGAGATTTTAAAGGGGCAGTGGGAGGAAAGGAATTAAATGACATCTTTAGCAAGTTTGATAATGTTATGGGAGCCTTTTTCCTCAAGTTAGTGAATATTTGAAATTTTGGAATACCCCAAGTCTGTTTGGATTTGTTTGAATTTAAAATCTAAAACACATGAATGACCTGATTGTACATTGTACAATGTAGCCTCTTTCCAGAGAAAAGTGATTTTATTCATTCTGGTTTTAAGTTCCCTTCTATCATGTTTGTCCCATAAAGCCACCCTTACACCATAAATCAGCATGTTCCCCGAGCAGGCATGAAAATGTTATGTCACACTGACCTCTTGACCCCGCTTGGCATTCTCAGTCTGGTCATACATCATAAGCGAGCCTGTGGAGCTCCAATGAACAGTTATGAGGAGCAGTTCTCTGCAGATGGAAATCTTGTAAATAATTTTTGTCTTCTCCCAACCTTCTATCCGTTATTTCCTCTATTGTCAATAGCTGCTCACCTTTCTTGTCTCTGCTGGACCTCTGTAAAACAAACAAGGTTTTCAGTTCGGTGAACCTCTCTTCTGGCAAAGAAAATAAATGCAAATTAGACAAAAACAAAGTGGACCAAAAAAAAAACAATACTAGCCCAAACAATCAGTGCCCATTGTCTGAGTTAACACCTCTTAGAGAAGTACATAGGGTGCATTCCTCATTAGGGCCATGCTGTTCATCTCTGCCCTTCCCCAGAACAGCTGCCTGGCAGGCTGCTGGCACTTTATACCCCCCCCCCCCTTCCCCCCCTTCGAAAAACAACAGCTCTATCCCCTTCTTGCTCCCGTTTTGTCATTTAACTGCCTCTAAACTACGACCTGAAACGTGAGTTGAGTGCCACAGCGCCGCAGATTCATTAGAGGAAGGTTCGCCCTAAAACTGCAGCGTAATAAATAATGTAACAAAGGAGACACTCCAACCCCCCACCCCCACCCCCACACCCCGTGTGTGGGAGCTCTCCCAACCCCACCCCCACACCCCGTGGGTGGGAGCTCTCCCTAGCTGTGCGACGATCTGGAATGACCCTCGCTGCTTCATCGTTGTTGGGTTTTTTTTCCAAACACAGACCCCCCGCTTTGTCCCTGAGCTGTTCAGTGTGCGTTTGCAGCCAAGTGCAGAAGACTGTGTGATCATTCCAAAGGCGGCCCGTGGGCTGCTGTGTGGTTTTTATCAGCAGGGCACATTTTCGCACGATGAGAACATAACGAGCTTTTACTGCACCCAGCCGCAGAGCGTTGGCCTTATCCAGATGATCTGCTCTAGGGTCGTCCCTCTTATTATTAGATCTATTGAGCTCCTTCTAGCATCCTACCTCTCCCTCTCGGCTCCTGAAATTGAAATGTTGCTAAAGTCTTTAGTCTCAACAGCAAAGCTTTATTGGCATGAACTCACCTCCATAAATATGAATCATTTAAAGCCCTCTGTCACTTTCTTGGTCCTGCCTTTGAAGAGAAATATAATAGTCTTGGCATATTTACATTATTATTTTGCAGTAAACAAACATCGCTACACTATGAAAGAATTGCCTTACAAGAGCCGTCAGAATGTCACTTAAGGAATGGGGCTGAGTTCTTCTTTAGAATGCTATTAATCTATTTGTTAATAGCAAAATTACTGCTGTAAGAAAAAAAAAACCTTGCATGTAATTGCATGCAGTTTAAATGTACAATGTTAACTTTTCACTTTTTTATCTGTCTAAATATTTAGTCATATCACGTTTAAACTTCTCAAGCTACACTTTGTAGCATGTAGCATGCGTTTGTCTTCATTTTCATTTACCTCAGTGTTACTTTTGCTAGAGTCGACCTGCATTGACCTGCAAAGGTCAGTTCTGAGTCCTTCATTATTTGATCTATTCTTGCTTCCTGTAGATGATATAATCAATAGATACATCTGTTTCTATCAGTATGCTGATGGAACCCAGAGATATCTGTCCATAGCACCTGATGCCTACAAATCTATATAATACATGCTAGACTCAGAAGACAAATAGTTCAGAATGTGGCAGCTAGAATCCTCAGACATACTAAAATGAAGGTTTACAATACACCCATCCTCAAATCCATCCATAGGCTCTACCACTAGCTTTCAGGTGATTCTACGTCAGGTGATTCTATCTTTTTATTTGTATTTTTATGCCATGGTCTTGCCACATTCTGCAATAGTGATATGATTGTTAGAAATGCTCCTACTCCACCTCTCAGATCTTCTAATGAAAATCTGTTAGTCATTCCAGAATCCTGAAGAGGTGGGGGGGGGCTGTTTATTTGGAATTCTCTACCTGAAAGTTATCAGTTGACAGGACCTTGAGTAACATTTCAGTATTCAATTTTATATTGCATTCAACTTTTCTCACATGGTAAACTTGTTTTTTAAAGTGCTATACAAATACGTTTAATAAACCATGAAACTACTGTGTATGGTCATTTTAAGCTCCCAGAGGGACTCCCATGGTTCTGTGTGTTCATGAATATATGTAACAGAAAGAACTGGCACAGAACCACGTTCCACACTTGTGTTTTCCAGAACAATTTTTTTGGATTCAGGCTCCAAATATGTTTCACAGATCTCCTGGGAAAAGTCCTGAAGAGAAAATGCTTTGGGCTTAGTGAGAGGAATAATGATAACATGGTCTGGGCATGGACACCCCCACTGCCATCTTTTGTGTTTGTCAGAAGGGTCTGTTATGTGTGAACAAAGTACATCTCTGCTTTAGATTTGACACCCGGGAATTGACCTCGCTCAAGTGGGCCGTTCAGTGAGAGAACCTTTGGATGAAATTTTCAGTTGGGAGAAAAAAGTAGTGATGGCTGTGTTGGTTTGTGTCCAGCTTTGCTCCTGGTTTCTGATCATTAAAGGGGCCTGTATAAGTCCAGCCTTCATGGTCAGTCAGTCCTAGGGAGGGTGACCACTGATACTCGTTCCTCTGGAAGAATGTGAGATGGGAGTTGATAGAGGACTGAACAGTAGCGACATATAGCTTCGAATGCCGTTAGCTCTAGAACAAGAAACCACAAAGTTTGAAAGGAGATAACAAAATGAGGGCGCATAGAACCATTTGGACAAAATATTGTTTAAAAAAAAATTCAATTTAAAAAAAATTTTAATTTCCAAAGATTTTTTTTGCAATGCTTACATTTAAAACAAAGGAAGAGCCATGTTTAGTACTAACAGCAAAGCACACTATTATGTTAATTATGTTTCAGGAGTTCCTGAGAGAGCAGTATTTTGAGGAAATTGAACTGAACTGAACCAACCTCATGACAGGGCATTTATAATGCTTTCTAAACCTGGTATTTAGTGTTTTCTAAACCTGATTTGCTTAATCCAACATGAATTTTATATTTCATTTAACCTGAAATTGAATCAGAACTGAATCAGAGACTGGTGGAAGAATTTTGGCAAAATTGCTCAGAATCCAAATTCTGCTTTCTCATGGACTTTTGTGTGGATGGTAGGAAAGTGCTTTGTGCAAAGCACTTATTTACAGGCAACATATGTCCTTACCTGCATTTTTTGCCTGCACCCTGTGGTCATCCACACCTAAATTAACTTTAAGTCAACATGTCTTATTCAAACAAGAACCAGCAGAAACATCTTCACAGTACCAGACCACACCCAAGGACACACAACCTTCCTTTCAGTGGTGGCATCAGCTCCAGCATTGTACAGTGGAAAGATTATCGCTTTTTCTGGCAAGCCGCGCCACAGTTTTTCCAGCCGTCTCGTGTCGACCTATAATGAAGAGGCTGTGTGAGCCAATAGCCTTAAAGGCATTCCTCCGACATGACCTTATTGGATGTGTGTGTCCGGAGCGGCAGAGAGAAGCTGAAAGGAACTCCTGTGTCGGACAGAGGAGGGAAGGAACTACAAGCAGACGCATGACATCATCGGCAGGCTACCCACAAGCACATGTGCTGTCTCGCACATTCCCCGTGGCAGTCAGCTTCCCCTGTTTAAGTGGGCTGAGGAACCATTGATAAATGGTGCTGAAAATAAATGTTACGTGCTATACATGAAGTACAGCGCAGTCCAGACGTGGCCTCCTTCCCCACACAGCAAAGCAGTTTTGAAAGTGAAACAAACAGTACAGTTTGTTTGTTGCGTTTCCAAGGATTAAAGATTAAAAAGTCGAGTAATCTTTGTTCACTCATGCGATTAAATGTTTAGTAAGAAAGAGCATAAATAAATAATAAATTGTATAAATAAATTAGCAGGTTAAGTCTGCAAGTGAATATGTATACAATAGAGAGAAAAATCTCATGTTTCAAGCACTGTTGCAGGTCTACGTGAATGTGGTTGTGAGGATGCATTCACACTGTTGTATGCTTTAGTAACCTCTGAAGACAGCTCTGTTTCATATCTGAAGCCTTGTTGTCTCGAGGCTATATCTAATATTTTAGCTATTATACGCCCCAGTCTGAGTTCTGTTACACCCACTATTGTGTGCAAGTGTGAGGCACAGCCAGGCTGTGTGCTGCTCTTCACTGGTACGTCTCTGGCCTCTCCATTCTGTTTACATTCTTCAAAAGGCTTCAACTGAGGGGAAAAACACAGAAGCGGGGCTTTGACTTCGCCTTCTCCTCAGCCTCACACCACATCTAGGTGGACTTTTCCTTCCCAGGAAGTGAAAGGCGTATGTGCTCTGGCAGAGGCTGGCCACACCAAATATTTAGTGGCAAATCTTCAGCTGCTCTGCCTCAACTATACAGAGGGAGATTGAAAGGGGGCATTGCAGGCCTGTCCAGGATTCACCCATCCTGTAGTGTAGCTGTGTTATCTCACCTAATACTGATACTGTCTGCTGGACAGCATCTTGATGGCAGGCAGAAATGTGTCCCATGTGTCCAATCCTGATGCTTTTCAGTTCAGTGGCAGCACAGTCAATGGCAGCTTGTTCTTTGTCCTCTGAGGAAGAGACCAAGCCTGAACAAGCATAGCACACTCCAGAGGTTTTGTCCAAAACAGCTGTTCCTGTGCTCGAAGGGGGCGGAGTCTGTGCATCACAATCGCTAACAAGAGGACACGTACGACTGTTTACTGACTTCTTACACGGAAATGAAATTCTTGAACATTCGCTGATAAGAGGCTGCAGATTATGATGCGGGCAACAAATGTTATCATAGGTAGGAATACGTTAGGCAAGTTAACCTGTTCTGTAAGGTGTAACAGGGAGTGGGCAGGTTGACCCCAGCTCATGGTTGTTTGTGTGTGATTAAACCAAGGCTTGGTGTATGTTTTGTTTCTACCTGTGGAATGCAGATGTTGAAATCAGGCCCACGCTAAAACTTGAAAGATTCCCACACTGATATTTGTGGTATTTGTTCCGGAGATAAACTGCTTGTAAAGTTAAATTGAAAATCATTTGCTATTTGATTGTCAGGTATGATTAAATGACAAAATCATTTCAAAATCATGTAATATCTGCACATTCATAATTCATTCGTATCTAATCCATAGATTTGGGAGTTAAGGTAACAGGGCCTTGTTTTAGATTGTTTTTTCTTCTGTAAATTATTTGGCATGTTTTTTTGTTTTTGTTTTATATGTATTATTCTTATGTGGAAAGAGCAAGTTAAATTGTTATACTGTTGCATGAATGAGCAGTATGAGGGATTTAAAGCTCAGTGGAGCACATCTGAAGGCTGTATTTCACCAGCGCTTGAAAATACCAACTAACAGCCCTCCCCCAGTTACATTGTGAGCTTATTTTGAAATATTCATCCAGGGCTGCCCAACTGAGACCGATGCATTCAGAAGAGCTATTTAATGTACCCACACCATAAATCTTGTAACTGAGCTCATTTATTCATCAAATATGTAAAAAAAAAAAAAAGAAAATTTAAATCACTCAGTACTGCGGAAACCTCTTCGTTTTTGTGACACCCAACCAGTCATCTGCTCTTTGTAAAATGAATCATAGCTGTTTTTCACATTTGGTTTAAAAATCGGTTAGCATTTTTAATCATCTCCTGCACCAGCTGCTTTTCCTGCTTTTTTACATTTCAGGACAGGATAGTCAGCAGCTTGGCTTGACTTGTGGCAGTAAAAACAATGGACTTGATTAAGTGAACTTCTAGACTGGATCATATTTAACTGCCCTGGCTGCAGCTCCTCTAGTGTAGCATTAATCTCCATCTGTGGTTTCTCTGGTTTTGCCATTTTTCCTCTCTCTCTCATTATGGAAAGAGCATTTCTTTCAATTGTTTTCTTTTACTTCCTGTTTGTTTTTTCTGTGGTTTTCTACAAAAATAAAAATTAAATGTGTTGGACATGAGTTCTCAGAGCTTGTTATCAGTGTTCCTGTGCCGTGCGAGGAGTTGATGTTTAACCGAGCAATGGACACTTGAAACACACCCAGCAGAAAGCATGGATGGAGCTGCTGCCATGAGCACAGCTGGCATGAGGAGTGGGTCCTTGTTGAACCAGGTCCAAAAGCCAAGCTACATAGCTCCTCGTAGCATTGTCTTTCACCCTTGCTGGCATCACCCATATAGCTACTGCTAATGCTAACGCTAAAGTTGCTGAGGAACTGCAGCAAATGTTTTTTTTGGGGGGGTTTGGTAAAAATAAGATATTAATTCATTTGTAAAACAGTTTTGAGTCACTGCAAGGCTTTAGTGTAAATCTTTCCAAAAGCAGTGAACGTAATGCAGAAAGAACTGGGATTGTTAGTTGGTAGGACGGCTCAAAAGACCCACAGGACCCCAGCCTGTGGACACAGCAAACACCCTCATCATCTGGGACAACTGTCAACGGTGTGGAAAACCAGAAACTCATAGTGTGATGTGAACAGAACATTACAGTCTCTGAGTTGAATGAAAAGTTTCCAACATTACAGATGAGTTATTGTGTCTGTTGGTAAAACTGACATAGGAAAGCAGGAGCCAGTTATTGGGAAAGCAAGAACCAGTTATTGGGAAATCAAGACAGCTTGCAGTCATTTATCAGTGGTACTCTGCCTGCAGGGAGAATAGATATCTTCCCAAGGCTAGTCAGATTAAACATTTGGCTACAAAAAGGTAAAATTGCCTGAACACTATTGATAACTTGAACCTGTTTTTGGGAAGAAAAGATGCACCTAAACTTGTGTTTTCATAACTCCATGAGGGCTCTGGGGTCTGTTCTGTGTCTCCACTCTCCCCTCACCCCACCTGAACCTCGCAGCAATAGAGGTGAAGCAGGTATTGGCTGGAACAAGGCTCTCGCTTTCCCAGTGAGCCAGCCCTCAAGTACAGCTGAGCCCAGCCCCTCTTCCACCCTCATCTACTGCCTCATCCACACTTCTATCCCTCCAGACCTGCTCTTAAGAAGAGAAATTAGGAGACCTGCTTTTAAGAAGCATCAGTCTCCTCCACCACCTGGAGTATATCAAAGAAAGAGACAAGTTCCTCAACCACTAGAAAGGCAGCTTTACCCCTCTACCTCATCGTCAGCAGGAGCTCCACCCTACATCTTTTGCTGTAAGATGTAAGATGACAGCATAATTTAAGGCAATGAGGAACACTGATATTTTTCATGTCTCTGCTGCTAGTGGTGACATCTGCATGCTTTCCGTGCCTCAACATATCAGCCTTGGTTAAGGACATAGCTTAAGATCATTACAGATCATGTGGACCTCACTAGAACTCAAGACACTATGCATCAGATTTTTTAAAGGTCAACATAGCTACACTTTTCATGAGCAAAATGTACCCGGTACCATGCAAACCATCTTGTGTGTTGTCTCTGTTTATGCTGTGCTGGACAGCTTCAACTCAAAAATTGTTAGTGGTATGGATAAGATTGCAGCAGATGAAGTCAAATCATTGCCATTCCAACGGAAAATACCATGGAGAAATGCTACTGGAGTTCTGATCCAAAAGAGACAATGTAGGAATGCTGATTGCAGGCTTATGATACACAAAGAAATGTTGAAACACAGACTGCATGATCACCATCATTTGCAAAGCTGGTGGTAGCAAAATGCTATTCACCATGGTTGACAAACTAGCAAATTCACCTACACATATGTGATTTCATCCTGTTTTAGCATCTACACTAATGAGCATGTGTTGTCTCCATCACCACGTAAAGATATGGTTGAAATATCCCAGATTAGTGCTATTAACAGTGAAATTGCTACAGTGAGTTACCTCTTGTTCTTCCTAACACATTAACACACACTGCTCTACCAATCATTAGGAAAATCACTGAGAAAGTAATCTTCAAGCAGTTTACTAGATTTTCCATTCTTCTGTCCTTAGCTGTCTAGACAAATATCAGTCAGGATTTCAGCCTACCCATTGTACTAAGGCTGCTATAATTAAGATAATTAATGACAATTATACAGACTTAAATACAGCTGGGCTGTCTTACCATATCTATGCAAATGACACTAGACCATTTCCCCAAACGACTGTGGCCCCTTTAACTCACATTGTGAGCACATCACTAATTATACAGGCCAGAACTTTCTGCAGTTGAAGATAAAAAGATAAAACAGATGATTAATATTTGGGAACAGTGAGGAGAGGCACAGCTGAACTTTTATGTGAAACACTTCATTCAATGGCCACTGTGAAAAGCGCCTTCCTTGTTTCAGCCCTGGAATCTCACGTGTTTATAAACAAAAAAAGTGGTGACCTCAGTGATTTCCTCACACACGCAAACTGCCAAGTTGTCCTAAAACTGGGGACTGTGGACTGTATTTCTCGAAAGCACTAGGAAAACCATTAACAGCACAGTGTAGATCCACTATAATCCAATGCGAATGATGTTTTCATCCATACTAATCGTTACTAATCCTTATTTTCTCTCTCTCTCTCCCTCTTTCTCTATCTCTCTTTCCCTCTCCCTCTTTCTCTACCCCCCCCCCTTCTCTGTTTCAGCTGAAGCAGCTGGACAAGGCAGCTGCTGCTGCTCACACGTATTTCCAGGCGAACCCCGAGCATGTCGAGATGATCCAGAACTTGGAGCAGTACAAGGCACTGGACGGAGTGGAAGAGAGGCACTTCATCGACCGAGAGGCTCGCCCACATCAGGCAAGCCAGTCCTTTGACCTCACTCCTGCCAATGAAATGGGGTCAGGGTATTGTACATATTACAGTGTGTCCCTTCAGTTATAGGATTATGCGATGTTAGGCAGAGAGTAACAGTGATGAGTTAGTATTCTAGAGAAATTAAAGTACCTTTGTAACAGACAAAATAACTGCAGTGTTATGTCTAAGAGATTCTTATATCAAGTACTCCCAATGCAGATTTGGCCACACATGCTAATCCATTTTGTCTAAGGGCTTCTGATAGTGGAAACTCCCACCATTTCGAAGGACAAGAAGGACAAACATGTCTTAATACCACCTGTAGTATAACAGGAAATTCTTTTAATTGGTCCTACATTTAAAGATGTAACATTGGGTTCCTGGTGAAAAAAATTCTTTAATAGGGCACTTTTTATAAATCCTCTTCAAAGCATAGTCCAGTTTCATTTTATGAAGCCTGTCAAATGCATGAGCCCCAGAGCCAAACACTGTGGGCTCTCTAGGAACCACAGACTGGGCAGATGAAGTGAAAGAGGATTTTAGGGGATTTCATGTGGTGTTATGAGGCACAAATTCTTATTCTTGGTGTGCCTTACAGATGAGGGTCTATATTTATTGGTTTGGAGTCATGGTGATAGTGAACTATTGCTGCCTTGGTTTTAATCCAGATGGCCAAAGATTCATCATTCATATGTAGCAGAGGGAAACTGAGTCCAAAGCTGTTGGCCAATTCCCAGCCAGTTACATGTCTACATATAACATGTCTACATGGCTGGCATCCAAATCAGTCATTCTACCTCTGCATTTATTTTAATTAAACTGCAAACTGCTGGCAGACACAGTGCTGTCACAGCAAAAATGACATCCTGCAAAAAATGCTTGATTTGGAAGACATGCTGTGTAGTTGCAGGTGTTTGATCGCTGGCAGGGTTTGTCTACCAAGCTGCTGGAATGCACCACAGTAAGATCCCCACCCCCCACCCCCTGTGTGTACAGAAAGCCTTCTCTGCCGGGGTGATGTTGTACGATAGGGCCGATTACGAGGGTGCGGTGCGGCTCTTCGAGGAGGCCCTGGCTGAGTATTACCGGGCAAACGTGAAGTGTCGTGCACTGTGTGAGGGACCCCAGCACTTCGAGGAGCAGGAGCACACACTCCACCGCTACAACCTCTACGAGCTCATGTCAGGTACCCATATGCACCTTCTCCCGCACAAAATTGCATGGGCACGCTTGTTGGGAGGGGTTCTGTCTTTTTCTCTACGTTAGTCGAAATAAGTAAAATAAAAATAAGTACCAAAGCAAAATTATTCACGTTTGACTGCGCTGTCAAGGCCTTATAAAAGCCAAGCGCTAATGTGGGAATATCTTTGCATCTTATAGGAAAAAAATGGGAGTTTCCACTCAAAGAGCAGACAGTTTCCTCACATATACCCTCATCTGGGGTCGTTCTGTAGGGATCATCATTTTTCTTTAATTTATCCAGGCTTTCATGTGTGTTATATAAACCTCATCTTTTTTTAAAAAAATCAAAGGGAGCCATGTGAAAATGTGCTACCCCGTGGTTCTACCACGCCAAGAGTTCTTTAATTAACCCGGAGCAGAGCCTTGTGGGATGACGTCTGTCCTCACTGAGCGGCCGCGGCTGGTCTGGCGCTAGTGTTAGCATCTCGTTCACCGACAGGAAGGTGGAAAGTTTGATTTTTTTCTTCCCCATGTCCTACAGTGGTTACATTCACAGCTGTAATTACAGCTTATTAGACCTAGGGGGCCTCGGAGTTCCAGGTAAACGCAGAGTGAGGTCAGCTGACGTAGACCAAACCGATTGAGAGTGGAGTAAAGGTGTGGTGACGGAGATTAGCCGCCACTCCCCTCTGGAAACCGAGACGTTGTCGTCACGTAGCCGCCACTCCTGACAGCTGTGGGACTTTGTGCCTTCCAGATCACTACACGCAGATCCTGCACTGCCAGCACGAGTGCGTACGGGACTTGGCAACCCGACCTGGCCGCCTGTCGCCAATGGAGAACTACCTGCCTTTGCACTATGACTACCTGCAGTTCGCCTACTTCCAAGGTAAAGCACAACGCTGTCCTGAGGTGCTCGCCACTTCAACATGAGCAACAGCGTGTGTAAAAAATAGGAAAGTCTCTCACATAAATCTTCAAGCAAATCCCTCGGTGATTGTGTGAGTCACATGCTGTGCTTAAATTAATATCGGCTTAAGGCAGGTTTTATGGTATGGAAAAACCATGTTGAAGAGGTGGAATGGGCTGAAAAAAAACCTGCTTATTTTTAACACGGCCCTGTTTAAAGTGTTCACATATGTACACGATGTGAATAGAAACTTACTGTGTGAAGCTACTGTGTGTGGTTTAGTCGAACTGTAGAAAAGGATGAAGAATTTGTGCATCAGCACAGTGAAGAAAGATGCGATGAAGTTTCCATCTTTTAGTGCAATCAGAAAAGACTTCATCTCAACTTTGTTCATCAGATGTGAAACATGAACATATCTTTTTTCCAGACAGCTAATGTTTACTGTGTGAAAAAGTGCTATTTTTGAAACCCTTTACATCCAATTAAAGTACTAAAAATATTCCAGAGAAAGGGTCAAGGGTATTATTTCACCTTGAGTGATTTTTAAACTATAAAAATAGGCCAACTGTGTGTGTGTGTATGTGTGTGTGTGCACGCGCACAGCGTTTATGTGTGTTTATGTATGTGTGTGAGGGTGTGTAGGAGCCTGGGTCTGTCTCTGTCAAAAGTTATTTGTTATTTCCACTATCTCAGCCCAGGGTCTGCTCCTCTGTGGTCACTGGGTTGGAATGTAAGTGCTTAGAGTTACGTGTGCTACGTCTGAACTCCCGCGCTCCCTGACTGACTGAAGGAAAAAGTGATTCGTTAGACACTGGACACAGGCAGCGTCATAAACTTCGGTTTGTGTGCACTCTCATGCCCCCTCTCTCTCTCTCTCTCTCTCTCTCTCTCTCACTCGTTCCCACCTCCCCCTCTGTCTCGTTCTCAGTAAACAAACTGGAAGAAGCACTTGCCTGTGCTTTGTCCTACCTGCTGTTCCATAAAGGAGAGGAGTTCATGACTGAAAACGTGGAATATTACACTGAGATGCTGGGTAAAGAGGGCCGGCCTCGCCAGGTGAATCATGATAATAACAATTATAGCTTTAAAGTGAAATGTTAACAACTTGCAAATGCATTGTTGGGTTTCAGAGCCAGCTGTATAATCAAGTACTACAAGCATGAATAACTCAAGATAAACCATAAAGTGCAGCAAAAAAAAAGAGCAGGTCAAACTGAGAAAAATATTTAACATGTAGCAGAACAATGAAAGGCATTCTGTCAAGCCAGGGAAGCAGAGACATGACAATGTACAGTACTGGAGGTGGTGACTGAACGCAGAACTGTGTCCGGCTGTGAACAGTGCAGGAAGATACACCATCCTAACAGAACCAAAACAATCAGATTTCCATTCACACATGATAGAGTTTACAGCATTTGTTGCCGTACAGTAGAGTAAATGATACAGTCCAGATAGCTTAGTTGTAAACAAGCCAGCAGCCGAGGGGGGTTTGCAGGGGCTTGCAGGGAATTGGAAACTCTCTGAGGACGCTGAGGGCTTAAATATGCACCAGAGATAAATCAGTATATCCTTCAGTGTTTTATTCATCACTTTAGCCATGCCTTTAGACTGGAAGTGTTTTGGAACGAACCTGTTTACGTGCGATATATGTTTGATGAATTTAATATAGACACTACAAAGCACTTCTGTAAGACATTCTGGTCAAGAATGTCTACCACATGCTGTAAATGTGAATGGCCTGGAAGTCTGGGTGGTGGGGTCACTATTTTTTTAATCTCCATCGCTGACCAGTGCTCTTCAGTGCCTGGGCTGTAAACTGGGGGTTTGCCTAGTGTCCCGCTGCCTGGACGTCAACCCTACCGCTGTCCCACATGGACCTGCTGGATGTGATCATGATGTGCTGCTTTTGTGATGGATGTGATGATGATGTCCTGATTGGCTGTTAGATTGCAAAGTCCTCCAATGAAGTGTAACCCAACAGGCGCTTGGTTTTGTTTTCTCACGGCTTCGAGGGAGTTGATTAAGTCCAGTCTTGTTTGTGTTCAATATTTATGTGTGTCGGCACCTCGTTGACTTTATACTGCACTGTTGAATTCTGGATGAAAGACAGTCGCACGTTCACACAGAAAACCTGGATCCTGAAAGCCTGTTTTGCTTTTGTGATACTTCCTCCGGGCCCAAGCGGGAAGGTTGGCTGGATGGGTGCCCCCAGCAGTGGCTAAACCGTGTTCCCTTGCTGTCTCTGACCCGTAGAGTCCTAACTGCCTCCAAAACTTTTTCAGCTGGCAGTGGATCGAGGTCTGTCAGAAGACTCTGCATTTCAGGAACGGTGGAGGGAGGGAAGGGGGGGGTGGAAGTATGTTGAAATGTCACAGCCTTTCACTGAGGCTATTTCAGAGCTGTTTACATTACCATTACTGGCGAGAGGCAGGAGAAATTTGCCAAAGCCACAAATGCTACCGGCTGCTCCGCTTTCATGCTGTCCACAATAGCAGCCTTCTCTGCTCGCTGCCACAGGACGAGGTCCAGGACGAGCCTCGAGTAAAGGGGGGGGGTCACTCAGAGCAGCTCTTTAAGGAAGTCCAGGAGTGACTAGGAGGGAAGAAAAGCAGGAGAACATTCTCTCTGACATCTTACTGGGATACTGCAGCACTTCTAATTTAGCGTGAGTCGTGGAATTGGTAATATTTACGTGCCTTTTATAACGGAAATATTCCCAATTACAAAGGCTCGGTCAAATGTAGATCCTGGTTTGTATGTTTTCAGTATTACCCTGTCTTACCAACCAATTTGCCTCTATCATAAACTGCTTTTAAATGAATTACAGTATAAATTTGTGCTCCCTTCCCTTGTTGTTGCAGGAGGCCGTAGAGTATTTGGAGAGACACAAGCGAGAACTGCAGTTGCTCCTCATCGGCACGGCGACCTTGGGCCTGGCCTACACCGAAGCGGTGAGCACACTTCAGCAGTCCTGAACGTCCTGCACAGAACCGCAGGGAGGTGGGTGCGGATGCACCTGCGCATTTAGTCCGTCCCGGGTAGTCCGTCCTGCCGTAGTCTGTCCCGCGCAGGCTCACCTCTGAGTGCAGAACTAGGAAGTCGAGAGTCACTAACAACCAGGTTTTAAAAGTCAGATTGAATTTGCTTTGGGTGTGTAGACTGGAGGCAAAAATTTCTCTGTCTTGATTCTGCGTTACATCTTAAGATGGAACTTGGTCATACAGTCATGATTACATATGTATATATGTGTACAGTCATCATTACATATGTATGCATGTGTACTTATTGGTCTCAGTGTATACGCATATTTGCATACCTCCTTGTGTAGATTTTGGCAATACAGTTACTGGTTAATATTCTTGGCCTTGCCACACATCATGTCGCAAAATAAAAACATTATTTTTATGTTTATTGTCCATTTGTTAATTGTACCACAGGAATTTTCTTACAGATCCTTTACATTCTACGTTTTTGTTTTTTAGAGCCCTAAGTCTTTGTATAGTTTGTTCAGTTTGTATAGTACTGTATTTAACTCTCTACTGGCTGCCTTAAAGAAACAACAGGTGTCTCGGGTGTCTGCGAAATCATAGCTCATGCTTACAGCGCCCCTTAGTGGGGAGACTCTTTGTGTTTTCGGCTACTGTTACAGTGCAATGCCAGTAGGAATGGTGGCCTTTGAATGAGGAGGCTCTGGTTTTGTTGATAAGTTTGCATCCATGTTTACATGAAACCTGTATCCTTATCTGGTTTTGTTTGTTTGTTGTTGTTGTTGTTTACCTGTTAGAACTACTGGAACAGCCCTGGAGGAAGAGAAGACACAAATCGGTATACATTGAACTGGTTGATCACACTGAATACTTTGAACACTGTGCTTCCCATTGTCCGCTGGTAACAGCATTAGCTGAACAGTGGTGGAGATTTGGTGCTCACATCAGGCCTATCGCTTTCAGGATCCCCTCAGGGACGGACGGGGGGATGGGGTACGTGCCCATCTCGGAGAAAAGAAACACCTCTGCAGCTGGGCTGCAGGAGCCTAGGGAGGGTAGGTTAGCACACGGCCTGTTTGTGATCAACATGTACCAGCAAGGCGGAATCAGCCACTGGAGCACTGAGCCACAGAGAGAACACTGAACTGTGTATGTGTGTGCGTGTATGCATGTGGATTTATGTGCTTGTGTGTGTGTGTGTGTGTGTGTGGGGCGGCTATACAGGGGGCCCTTTGTTGTACGACAGCGTGCATCTGGTGCTGAATTCAGGTGCTCTTAATGGAACTCAGAGGGCGGTCTTTGATGATGTCATTTCTGAAGATCAGTGTTTGGCACTAAAGCACCTGGCGCATGTAAGTGGGCTTGATCTACTCTCACTGTACTCCATATGTCTTAGGATCCTGTTCACACTTACAGTGCATTTAGAATGCAGTAAATGTGACCCAACAACTTGGTATTTGGCCAGTTTTCCGTAAAGTAAAAATGTGAGGCTTCTGGAGTCAGAACACGCCTGAAGACACTGAAACCACTTACACACCACAGAAATCATCATAATGACTTAAACAGGTTTCTTGTCCTGCTCGTGTGGCCTATCCCACTATATCACACTATACAAAAAGAGAAACAAATTAATAAAACACCCGTTAGCTTAGCAAATATTATTAAGAACTTAAAAAAATATATACGGTTTCCATATATTTATGGAAACCGTATATTTTAAAGTTTTCCTTGAACTACTTTGAATTCTTGTGAGAATAATAAAAGTAGAATTCTGTTTCAGAATGTTGCCTCATTTGCCTTCCTGTTGATTGTCTTGTTTTCCTTCTATTTGTTGGCCTTGTTTTTTTAGTGTTCTTGCGTGCACACATGCAATTGTGACTTTACACGTCTTCCGTGCGCCTCTGTACAACAGCAACAAGCAAGATCCTCTCAACACGTTGGCATGATATCAGCAGGACTGTTATAATGACTACTGGCATTTATTTCATCTTCACTGACAGACTACGACCATTGCTGGAGATGGTTATCGAGGAAAGATGTCCCCTCACACGCCAAACGAAAAGTTTGAAGGTTCTACTGTGCTGAAAACTTTACAGGTGAAATGAAATCAGTTTCTTGATGTTGCCTTTGATATGTTTTTTTTTTTCCCCATATGTTTTATAACTGTGACACATCGTTTATGTGCATCCAGCCCCATTTGCTAACTGTTTGTTTGTGATTTATAGTACGGCTATGAGGGGCGTGTCCCTTTAAGAAGTGCTCGACTGTTCTACGATGTCAGTGAGAAGGCTAGGCAGATCATTGAGTCTTACTTCATGCTCAACTCTACCCTGCATTTTTCGTACACTCATCTGGTGTGTCGCACAGCCATCCCAGGTGCACTACACTGTACAACCTTCAAACACTGTGACAACGTCATAGAAACAGAGTACAGTCAGGTTCAATTCAGTTCAGTTGTGTGAAAACCACTGGAATGTTCAGTCGTCTCTCTCGTTTTTTTTTTTTTCCCTTGCTTACCTAAGAGCAACAAGAGTTGAGGAATGACCTCAGCCACCCGATCCATGCCGACAACTGTCTACTGGACCCCGAAGCCAACGAGTGCTGGAAAGAGCCTCCAGCATACACCTACAGAGACTACAGGTAGAAACTTGTCTGGGTGTATATCACATTTCACTTTTCACATATCCATTTAAGCCAAAGGTCAAGACTGGATCAGAAGGAGGTGAGGTAGGAGACATTCCTGTTGGGGTTTAAGTTGTCTTCTCTTGGGGTTTTAAGTTGTTTTGCTCAAGTTGTTCAGAGAAATCCTGCTTCATGACACTTCATGACACTCATGCCTCTCTGTCACTATCTGTCACTTTTAGGTATGTATAGATTTTTCTCAAAGTATAGATTATGTAGAGAACTTCTCTTTTGCCCCTTACAGTGCCCTGTTGTATCTAAATGGGGATTTTGATGGGGGAGAGTTCATATTTACTGAAATGGATGCCAAAACAGTTACGGTACGTAAATTAATTTAACAGTAGTGGAAAAGCTTAACCATGTAGGCATGATATACACATGTGAATGCTCCTTGCCCCCGCTCGTTCTTGATCTAGGCGTCGGTGAAGCCCAGGTGTGGGAGGATGGTTGGTTTTTCCTCCGGTGGTGAGAATCCGCACGGCGTGCGTGCTGTCACCAGAGGGCAGCGGTGCGCCGTGGCTATCTGGTTCACTTTGGACCCCCTCTACAGAGAGCTGGTGAGCGGCTCACAGCTGCAGCTGTCGCAGTTCACCTCGGGTTTCTGCAGTCCTGTAGCACGTTTATGTCAAGACATAACATTGAGATATGAGTGCAGTGGGGTGTAGCGATGTGCCTTTTGTGTAAAACATAATTTATTAGGACCAGCAGACAGACTTTACGTTTTTAACAAATTGTTTAGACAAAGTTTAGACTAGTTTTTCTTCTTTTTCTTCCTTTGGTCATAATCTTTGCCACTGAATTAGGAACATATTAAAAGTAAATGTAATCATCATGTATTTTCCAATATATATATATATAGACCATCTACCTTTTTGAATGTCCTAATTATTGGTAAACTAGTTATTAGAATAAATTAATCAAATTGGATTGACTTGCAGGAGAGGCTCCAAGCAGATGAGGTCATTCAAGCCCTGGAAAACCAGCTTCACTGGGCTGAAGATCACATTAATCCAAAGGACGAGTTATAGTTCAGTGGGAGCAGGCAGCCTGTCATTCAAGTTTCACAACCTTTTTTGATTTTTGCACTGTTTGATGTGAAAGTGTGTTACTTGGTTTCAGTCACTGAGAATATGGATTGTATTGTGCTTATCAGGTCACATTTTCTTTCATATTTATCTTTAACATATAATAGTTTGCATCACACAGATCTAGCAGTGTATATCTTTTCGAATGAGTCATGAGTAAACGTGACACGGATAATGTCATCCACAGCGAAATATACTGCAGAAAATGTGCTTTCCAGACATAAAAAAGTTATTTATCAAAGGCTGTTAAGTTGCAGATTATATGAAAATCTATTTGTATTTACTGTGTGTGCAAAGCATATCCAGTATTTATTCAAATGTCTTTGATTTAGCCTCATACTAACAATATATAATGCACTGTAATTTTTCTTTTGCCAGAATAGTTCATTCGTCTCATGGTAAGTGTTTACAATCCTGACTCAGTACTATGGTATGCTCTGATCATAGATTTCCACCATAGCACGTGTCAGCATTTGATGATAGAATCTTTTTTAATAAAAGATACTTTTTGTTCCTGTTTCAAGGAATTTTAACTTAAGTGTGGCATGTAATGGTCCTTGTAAAATGTGTATTTACGGTCTGTATCTCTGTAGCTGGTTGCTCTTTGTAGTGCAATTTTAATGATGTTCAGTACAGACCTAGAATTTTATTTTTAATAAGGACAGTCACTTTTTCTCAATGATATTTAATGTTGCAAATATTTAAGTATGCTTTAGAAAACACACAAAAATGTATTTGTAATTTTTATGCAATTTAAATTAAACAATAAATTGTGTCTGCGTTCAGTTATTTTTATGTTCACCTCTCATCTTCGCTATTTGCTAATCACAAGGACATTCTTTCAGTGAGATCTTCTGACATAAACACATTTTGATAATTATTATATTTGGCTCACCATAAACATTTGCTCTGAGAATGTGAGTGCAGTGGTCTGAGTGGAATAAATTCCACCCTCCACACACCCCCAGATGCTTTTTAAAAGAAAATACAAAAGTGAGCACTGAAATGGAAAGATGTCTAACTGGTCTAGCTTGGTTTAACTGTCATGACATATTCCAAAACACTGACAAAACAATGATTTGGTTTGCCCAAATTAAGAAGATGTTTCCTGGTTACATTGCCTATTTACTGAAAATATTTGGTGGAAAAAAGCCGGGAAAAAAAAATCAATCTCCATATCAATCAGTTTCAGACTGGCTTAGACACAATGAATGTGTTGTGAGTGGTTAACACATTGGGGAAACACACTGGTTAACACATTGGGGAAAATGTCCCTCCCCTCCCCCCACATCTAAGTCATGAACTTAAAGCTCCTCAGGAACCCGCACTGTACATATTTACTTCAGTCATCGGCAACAGCAGTGTTTCCATTCATGCCAGGAAATGGTAGAGGTTTCACCTGTCAACAGGCTCAGCTGAGAATATGAAGGAAACACTTCAGTCTTTTAGATTGCCAGTCAATTGTGAGGTGAGCACTGTGGTTTCCAATTCTGACTCCTCCAAAACAAGCTTTTAAATGGAGTCCCTTCCTCCTTTGTTGTGCTGTCAAGAAAGCTAGAGGAATGCTGAAGAAAAAAGCAACTCATTCCGTGTTCTGATGCCTTACCCATTGTAGAGTTCTACAAATCTATTGGTTAATATAGATTTTCTGTGAACGTCTCACAAACCAATAATACGCTGCATCTCTGTTTTGTGCTTGGGGGTGTGAGCTGTGTGGTTTTGTTTCTCGTCTGGCCTTCATGTGGTTGACCCGTTTTTGCAATCTTCTTTCCAACTTCACTGCATACTGACTCAAACCGTTGCTAGTGCAACTATTTTCTCTCTCTGAACAGTAGTTCTCTCTCCTAAAGAAATACTGCAAACATGCTAACATTCACACAATCGACAGCCATTTAGCTTCCCCTTCGTGTTGCCTTTCTTACCTGTCATTTTTATTCTCTGATCACATGTTTGGCTAAATCTTTGATCTCTTGGTTCTTGCCCCTGGGGTTATGATTTGCCCCCCTCTTCCTTCCTGTGTCCTCCACAGGTTCAGAACTTGCATTTGAAGGTGGTGATTGTTGAAGACCCTACTTATGTACACACTTCCCTCCCCCAAGCAATCTTTGCTTCTCATAGTCGTCACTTTGACTTTAGAAGTTCCTCTTGCCACCAGACTGGTAAGCAATAATAACTTTTCAACCTATTAGCTACTTTTTGATATCTTTGAAACTTTAGTTATATTGCTGTCACAGCGGGCTTTCTTTGCCACAGGAGTGGACTCTTCTGATGACCCACACCTTGCCTTTGTCTGTAAGCTGCTCTGGTCATATCTGAAGGGTCTCTGTCATTTAGGCTCTATCCTCTACCAACCAAAGCAATGAACCAGTTTAGCAGTACCATCCTTCTGCTTTTTACAGGTCAGATATACCTACACTTTCAGCTTTCCGTGGCAAACATGACTACTTGTGTGATTTAGGCTACTATACAAGTTTGAATAGTAGCACTTATGAGTCACTTATTTTAACTAATTACCCTAATTATCTTATGTTACTCTATGTTCTGTTTATGTTAAAAATCTTGTTTCTTGTGTATCTTGAACTAATTAGTTATGTACATGAAACCGTTTGAGTGAACATGAATGTTTTACAGTCTACACTGTATGTAATTTTCTAAGATTATACTTCTAAGGTTGTACAATGTAGAGGCAATTTTACTTTGCCTGCCAGTCCATTAATAGAATAAAGTTTGAATAAAAAATATCCTAAAAAACAAAATATAAGCGATGCCAATAGAATTAGCTGCTCGTTAAGCTTCAGTGCAATAGGATTGAGAGAATTAGATTCCATTACTCTGTAACTGTTAAAAAACACCTACAATGATAGATGTCAACAGAACCATTCAGGTAAAAATTGTTCATTGCTATAGACCTTTTAATATCGCATTTGTTTTCGAAAGTAAAATATTGTGCAGTTTTTATGTTCTGTTTTTGTCTGACTTTTACTATTTATTTTCCCTTGGTTCTCAGTGTACTTACATTTTTTTTCCACAGTGAGAAGTATAATCAACAGTACAGTTCAGAGTACAGAATTTGAACCTACTGTACCAAGCATGGTTGAAGTCTGTGTAGGATCTAGTGCATCCATCAACTGTACTTTTAGTCCACATAAAATGCTCAAAGTAAGCTGGCACATCAATCACACCAAAACGATTGAAATGCCCTCTTCGAATGACACCTTACATAATCGTTACCATGAAAAGAAGGGAGAGACTTGGTCAGTCCTGACCATTAAAAATGTTACAGTCAATGACATTGGGTATTATTACTGCAAAGTCACCCAGGACATTCCAATACTGAAGTCGACCAACAGCAAGCCATCGCAATTAAGAATCAGTAAGTACCTTCACAGAGGAAGTATTTCAGGACAGATTTAGAAACTATTTTATTATGATTTTAGGAAGCATGTCGACATCCACAAAAGTTAACAGAATGGTTTGAAACAATCAAAGAGTGTAATCAACTTATTGTAATTATCTTATTTGATAAATACCATGTAAAGTAAGTACCTGATTTACTAAATACATTATAATAACATGATATATCCTAATTGTCATATTAGCATTACACTAAGCAGTGTAATGCTTCAGTGATAGGTCATTATAATATCCTGTTGTTACACTGGTGTAAGATAGGGTACTTTTGAAGTTAGGGTCAGCTAAACTATTTTTATCTCTTGTTAACAATATCATAATTTTTATCTCTTGTTAACTCATCATAAACTACAAATAAACTAATGATCAATAATCATATTTCATAACAAATACCTTTTCTCCTGTCGCTTTTGTTTTTTCTCCCAGAAGATAACCAGGAAGAAACTACAAGAAGTTCATCAACATCTTGCAGTAAGATCTTCAGTCTTTTGTTAACTTTTATAGTCTATAGGCTGCTGGAGCTAATTTGTACTGCAGTCTTGTTGATTTGACGAAAATCATGAACTTATTAATTTAATAATCCTGATTTTGGACAAAATAGACAAACAAACAAATAAAGCACAATAACACTGCCCTTTGCTAGTCATGGCATGTCCAAAGCACAGTGGCGGTCGATCTGGTGTGGCAAGTGTGTGCTCTGCACAGGGTCTTTGTCCCCTACACACCTGATTCCAAACTGCTCAGACTGGGGCAGACATTTTAGAGCATGGAAAATAAAATAAAAAAAAACATATAAGAAATATAGACAATATAGAGAATACAGAATTTTCTGGAAGGGGTTTGAGAATGATTGAAGCACATTTCACACGAAACGACGCTCTGCAAAACTGCAAACTACTTCCTTTCTACTTCCCTATGAAAGTTGAACTGAAAACAGAAACAACCATTCTGTAGTTCACAACACTGTAAGAAAGTAAGAAAGAACATTTGCACTTAAAGTCTCAGATTGGCTCATTTGGAAAAAGAAATTGAGTTATTCTTTTTTATTAGTGAAAGCCGTTTTCAGTTTTCAAAGTAAAACAATAAAACATCAGATAAGAACACACTTCCTTTCTGCCTTTTTGACTATGTTTATGATGCTATGCTAGGATGTGACAACAGCGCTAGCCAACACCAGAGCAACGTGCAAGTGATGAGAGCAAGTGATGATAAACAGGTTTTTTTCTTGTAGCGTGAGAGATGGAGTAAGTTTGCGGATGTCACTTGGAGCTCAACTTTAGGGAACGTCAATGTTTAGTAAAACACAGACATGGGCGAAAGGTGTGTGTAATGATCAGTACGTGGGGAACTGTGATTTAGGAACGCAATTGGCATGTGCTGTCGTAGTGTCTTGAGTGGTGCCGACCATTGACAGTTACGTTGGATAAAGACTAAAAATTGACATTGAAAAACTGCCATGAAAATGCAAAACAATGAGGCTGTCACAGTATATTATTTAATTATTGATTCTTTATTTGTTTCCATAAGAAGTGGGTTAAATGTTTAATGTTCTTATATGTTTAGCGTTACTGGGGATGTTATTTGTGTAATATTATGATACTATTCAATACTTTCCCCTTTTCATTTTCTTTCTCCAGCGACAGAGCGCCCACAGTCGGCGATGGCCGATTGGTGGGTGTGGATAGCGGCAGCATCGGGGTGTGCTGTGCTGATAATATGCCTGGTTGTTACAGTGTTTATTTGCTGCCGAAGAAAAGGTAAACCTGTTCGTCGGTACACGTTATGATTACGCGCCTCAAGACAAAGCCTGCGACGGCAAAGGTAGTTAGACATAAACCGGTCTTCATATAACTTAAGTACAGGTTTGCACTGGTCCCGACAGACCGGCTGACTGATTCACAAAGTTTAATAACAACGATTGCAAGTAAACATGATAGCACGTAGCATGATCGCAAACCACCGTTGCACAAAAAAGAAAGTGCACCCCCAGAGCAAGATCCTGGGTCACAGCATAGCACTGAATGATCTTATACTTTGTGTGTGGTTACGAAAAGACAGGCATAGGCGCCGATGTAGATACGTCTGTGGTAACAGTGGTAGTGTGCAGTGCACGATAAACACATCATCTGACCTCTTTTGTCAGACCCATGTGATCTAATGTGTAGACTATTATTTACTGTGAGAACATCATCAGTATAGAAATAAGTAGCAATAATATGTGTATTTCCTAGAAGGCCCAATTTATGAAAACACTGAAGTGGTCAAGAGATACCTACAGAATGATCGCTCCCCACGTCTCGCCATGCCCACGGACAACAGCAAGTTATCAAAACAAAGAGACTCTGTGAAATCGCATAACTATGTTATCTCAAAGACTGGCAACCGAACATCAAAAGTCAAAATAGCTAAGTGAACAGAAATTTTCCTCTCAATTGTTGCTGTAATTTTTAAAAAAATATGATATACCTCTATTCCACTAGATGGCAGGCTTTTTTCCTTTAAGAATTGGAATACAGTCTTTAAAATGAAATTATTAAATAATGAATTAAGTTAATGCAGTCAATCAGTGTTCATAATGCATTATTTTATATATTTATAGAAGTAAATATGTGACGGAGAATAAATTATTTTATTTTATTTTATTGATTAATCAATTATTTGTGTACCTATGTTCTATTACGTTTTTATTTATTCTGTCATTATTTTGTGCAAAGCAAGTTCAGTTATTTAGTAAACAGCAGTTAAAGGATGCGAGGAGATACAAAGTGCCTGGCAACATACTGGCTAGTGTCTTCCTGTGGGGGGGTTATGTTCCAGCTCTACTGCATGCCTCCTTTGTCACAGATGAATTCTCTTCAACAAAAGAGAGAGATGAAGGAAACAGAAACAAGTGCTTTTGGAGATGAACACATGTAGAAGGTACCACCCTTCAGGTTCACTGCAGTAATTCTCATCTGAGCTCCAAACTAGTTGTAGTTCATCATGGGAACTAAAGCTTTACAGTTGAGGTAAACTACAAACTTCATAATTCAATTCCTGTCCTGAACGTTGTAATCACTAGTAGATAACTGATCAATTCATGTAACCGATTCACCACTTTGTTGTAATATAAATGAGCTATCAGCGATTTCAAAATACAGGACATGAATTCAAAGTCCACAAAGAAAGCTTTATATTTACAATCACCCTTCTTGGACTGGACATTTTTTTCAAAAATGCATGCATACAGGTTAGAAAGCTGTGGCATTGCTAGAGTTATGGGTTTCACTGCCTAAAGAAGATATTTACCAAAATACAGGTGCTGGTCATAAAATTAGAATATCATGAAAAAGTTGATTTATTTCAGTAATTCCATTCAAAACGTGAAGCTTGTATATTATATTCATTCATTACACACAGACTGATATATTTCAAATGTTTATTTCTTTTAATTTTGATGGTTATAACTGACAACTAATGAAAATCCCAAATTCAGTATCTCAGAAAATTAGAATATTGTGAAAAGGTTCGATATTGAAGACACCTGGTGCCACACTCTAATCAGCTAATAATCATAACCTGTATATATGAATAAAAATTAATAATGATAGTGTGGACAAGTTCTACAAGCAATAGTATGTCTGCTCTATATTTAAACTAAACCAAGTAATGGAATTGATTTCCATCAAGAACACATACTGTCATAATAATAAATAATGTTGATCTAGATAAGAGCATCTGACAAATTGTTCAAAAAATATATCCATTTTACCCCAGTATTGAATTTATGTAGTATTGCACTTAGTAATGACTTGTTCCCTTACTATTGCTTTATAGCATTCTTATTTTTGTTTACTTTTTAATTTTGATTCTGTTGCACCTGTCTTTCCTTTCTGTTGTTGCATTGGACGAAATACGACTTTGATCGATCGCCCCCTTCTGGCGAGAAAACAGTACAGTTCGAATGAAAAAGGAATAGAATGAGTTTACATACGCGCAAACGTGTTCTGTCAAAACATACTTCGCCCCAGGTCTACATAGTAGCCTGACCACTAATACCTGGAAAGAAAGTTGTAACTAATTAGTGGTCTATTAACGTTCTTTGTAATATATTTTGCCAACGTTCTTTGTAAATAATAATTTATTTGGAAAACCGGGAATTCTTCAATTTTATCATAGAAGAATCTATACCTGAAGAACCCTGAAGAAAATCTATTTACAGAAACTTTCCTGACAAACCAGGTAAGTCATGTTTGCTGAAGGTGCAGCTCTAGCAAAAAAGCTAAATGAAGTTCAGTTTAAGCTCAGATTTTGTTCGTTTTCATGGACAATATTCTATAGGACAATATTCTATCTGTTAGTATGTGTAATAGATATTCTACATTCATAACAGGTGGAGAACATTAATTTATTCATTGGGAAAGTGCTTTGCAGCAGACCACATAGCATACGGAGTGAGTTTATTTGTCAGTGTGCCAGCTTTGGTGTTCTCTGAAATGTCGCTGCCTTAGTTGGCTTTTCGTTCGTCTTGCATTACATTTCGCTCGTTCCCAGTACATAATAAACACGTTTTGCAGCTGATGAAGGGTTTGGTAGGATAGATAACTATTAATCTGAGAGCAGGAGAAATACTGCCTAAAGGGTCCTGTGTATATCGTGTTTCTGTGCAATTTTAAATAACTGATTGAGTTGTACGTTTTAGTAAGTTATCCAGGATACATTTATGGTAGCTACCTCAGTATTTCCGACATGGCACTTATATGTCGGTGTTAACCGGTTTTAACGTAATATATTATGTGATAATACGTGATATTAATACTGGCATACGTGATATTATTACTAGCGTTTGTATTTATTGCATATGTAATCGCAGACTGTATTTACTGTAGACGTTGTAAAAAGCTAGCGCTGTAAATTTCCAGTGATTGCATTGCAGTGTTTTGATGGTACTCTCGATTAACAATGTGCGAAGTTTGTGCCCAAGCTGTGATAAGTGACAATCTGGGAACGAACATACAGTGCAACTTCTTAACATACGATACTTCCTGTAAAAGCGAACATAAAAATAAACTAGCTTCTTTCGCCGACACCGAATATTGTTACCGTAGTAAATCATAATCTAATAACATCCCAGGTCATCAATTCGTATTAGTGAACTCTGTGGTCCCTTTAAATGAATAGGATGCCAAAGGCAGTATCTTTCACACCAAGAACAGTAATGGGACGTTTCGTAAATTGTTATCCACTGACCATGACGATATCTGGTCAACCAATTACTGGGAATTAAAGCGACTTACTGAAAACTCTTAGACAGTCACAGTAGGTCTTATTATCATGTGTTAGTTTGTAAGTCCTGCTCTGACTTGCCTGCTTTCCCCCCCCTCACTCCCAGTTCTCTGAGCAGGTCTGGTTGCTTGTAAATCCTTACTCATCGACAGCTAAACAGGGCTTGGCAACAGAGTCTTATCTACTTTGTCTACCATTGTGTTAATATGAAATTGGATTCCGACCAAAAATTTAACTGAAGGTTTAAGCTCTAGAAAAAAGGTTGTCAGTTCTAATGGATATTTCTGACTTGCAAAGGAGTTATAGCTGAATGTTTTCACATGGTGGTAAGTTGGTTCTGGCTATTGTTGACGTTTCTAATGGCTAACCCCGTGTTGATCCAGGGAGTCCTGTCCAGAGGAGACTTTCACATTGACATTAGCCTACTGGATGTCCGAAGTGTGTCTTCTTTCCTCAGTCGACTTCTCCTATATTTTCTCCTCGGTAGAACACGGAAAGCCGTATTCTCACGGAGTCTCCGCTGCTTAAGGACACACGGCGTTAACTGTCACTATAAAAGGCTTTAGAATAAGCCATTGTAAAGGTTGTTTGCGTAATGAAGCTTCCCATGCCATTGAATCATGACGATCAAGTAAATATTGTGTTTTGGGATGGTGCTTTGTTGTCATTATAAGCAAGATTTAAAAATCATATATTAGTATATAGCTGTATACCATAGAACATGCTATTAGCTTCAGAAGTATTATTATCTTTAAAGGACATAGAGCCCAGTGTGTCTTATGAAATCTGACATTCATGATGAATTTATGTATCATCAGGGATGATATTTATAGGTGGTTGCAAACTGTATGGCCTCTGTATCCATGGAGTGAATGTACTGTTTCCCACAGGTAGCAGTTCAAGATGATAAATCTGGCAAAATGACATGTAGGCAGTGTACTGGGAGTACTGTATCTCAACGTACAAGCAATGGAGTTGGTGCATGCGTATGAATGAGACCGTGAAGCCAGTTCTCCAAGCTCTTTGGGAAAGCGAGCAGGCTGTTGATGACGTTTTGTGCTGGTGGTGCGGTGGATGCACACCCTGCTTTGGTTTTGCTGTGGCTGCAATACCATGAAGCTTAGCTGGTCATTTCCTGCTGTGTGTGCTTTGGTTCACAGTAAACACTCTCGCCTACTTGAGCCAGGTGTCAGTTCCTGTGGAAACCCAATGTGCTGAACTCACAGAATTTCTTCAGGGATTATAATGACAGACATTGCTTATCTGACACCCACATTATTAATTGCACATGAGGGTCAACTTTCCACAAAACACCTCCTACAAGGACATAAGCAGATGTTCCCACATGTATAAATCCCACATCCCTGTCTTCTCTCTCTTATCCTGGATTTCCAAGCTTTGGAGGTTCAGGAAAAGATCCACTGGTCCCTGAAGTGAGCAGTGGTTATGTAGCTCTTTGCTATCAGGCTGTAAGACATAGGTAACAGTCCCTCTGCCTGAAGCATCCATGTCTTTGCTTAGTGTCTAACGTGTTTCTGCTTGTCCCCTTGTTTGTAGTAATAACACGAACCAAGCATGCAGTCGCATGTCTGATTGGCTACAACAAAGGAACTTTGTCATCAGCCTTTCAGAGAACAGAGAGCTTGGCAATGTTTAATGTCATTTAGCACTGTAACAGCCCTGCTGGAAAACAGTGAATCACTGTAGCGTTTCAGAAGATGAGTGAACATTTGCGCACATCGCTGTGAAAGTCAGGACATGTAGTGCTGGGGGAGGAACTACAACAAACGTGAGTCATTCGAACTACCATGTTTGTTTCAGTGGTGCACTAAACAGTGCTGCACGGAAAAAGAATGGTTTACAATGTCAGCGTTGCATTTGTAATGTAAATTCATCTTACCTGAATGAAAAATGCACATGGTGATTGAGGACAGGATCTGAAAGGTTTGACTTCTCACAGGTATGTCTGAGCAATGCATGCACATCAACAGACAAAGATGGACCTTGCTTACAAGTCTTCTTAGCTGTGATTCATTATTCCTCCAAAATGCAGTGCTTATGAGTTAATGATTGGATGAACACTCAAGGAAGTACTGCTGGAGCTATACTCTCATGTATGGGCTCAAACATGTTCACCTTGATGCCACTTGTAATACTGTACATATCAGATAAAATCAGTTTGGGAATCAACCTTTTGTACGAGGTTAATAACAAACCAGTGAGAATTTATGATTTCTGAGTGTCGAGTGTTATGAGTGTCAAGTTATAATTCAGATGCCAGCCAAACACAGGCCCTTAACACTTAAATGCACATTAATTTATGGAATTAAGTGAGGTGGTCCAATTTGACATTGATTATAGGAAAACATGTCTGCCAGTGATCTGCTATTTCACTCTTGTGATCCTCTTGTTATTTGTAGAGGAGGAAAAACACAAACTATGGGGGCTAAGTGGGAGCGTTCCTAAAGTCCTAAAGTGGGAGAGAGTTCCTCAACTTTTCAGAACTTGGGAAGCCACTCCCTTTGTGCTGTGTATCCAGACTTGGAAGCTTGACAGCTATCAGCAAAAACAGACTTGGTAGGATTTGGTGAAGTGGCCAGCAGTGCTTGAAGCGAAGGAGGAGCTTTCAGCCTGTTAGTCCTGCTTTGTCCCTAAAGCCCATGGCTGGGTGTGCACTCCAAGTGTGCTTTAGAAGAAATATGTTTGTTGGGAATGAGGGCCTTGTTTGGTGTGTTCTTCTGACATCTACAGTGTCTTTTACCCCTGATTTTTTATAAATGTATTGTAAGTGGTCTTCTGTCATGATTGGGGTCTGCTCAGGAGTTAGGCATAATGTCAGACTCTCTCTCTGTACAGGTGAGAAGATAGGTAGTTATGTAATTTGCCCCATCCATTTAGGAGAGCACTTTGAAAGAATGTGCTTTGATTGATAAAGTAAAATGAATTTACTTTGTGAAGCTGCACTACCAGACTTCAGTCCGTTGTGTTCATTTAATTAGCATTGGCCTTTCAGTTTGTTTCCTGCTGTTGCCACTTGAACAAACCCAATCAAACTTTTCTCACACCACAGCAGCATGGATTTCTCTTTCTACCTGCAAGACGGCAGAAGTTGCAGCCAGTTAAACCGGAGACTCCTCCCGACATAGCCTGCCTTCTTGTTGGCAAACAGCTCGCTCAAGGACTCGCCCAACTCCTGGACGCCAGCCGCTCAGGTGTCCCACCATGTCCTGTCCTCTCCTTCCTCCCATGCTCCTGGGTGGCTTGCTCCTCGTTTGCGTCTGCACTGCACTCTGCTCGCTGGACTGCACTCCTCGGAAACGCGTCCCATACGAAAGTAAGGCGCCGCCATATTCTAGACCTTCACTCACCTGCCACTTCATTAGAAGTGTCTTCTTTGTTGGGTATAGACGCATTTAATAAGCACCTTCAGCACTCCTGTTGTCAGTTACTGACCAGTGATGAAGGGCTAGAGGATGGCTAACACAAACTCTTCATGGGAATAGATGGTTAAACGAATATAATTGCACACCTTACACATTTAACTACAAGGCAGGAGTTTCTAAAAGTGACTGTTGCGTGTCCCTCAAATGTGATTATTTTTCCTGTGCATCAGTGCTGTTGTGTAATATATTTTATCAGCAAATTGTACTCTCCTCCTGCAGACCATGAACCTTTATGACATGGCAAAATTGTGAGAATCGTATATGGATGTATATGGGCGTATATGTGTGTTTTTCACCATTCAGGAAACCTTCTTAAAGTGTTCACAGAAGAGGGCATTTCAAATTACTCCTCCATGCTAATGAGAGAGGACCTGGGTGTTCTAATGCTGGGAGCTAGAGAGGCTGTCTATGCTCTCGACATCAATGACATTTCTGTTGCCAAGGCTAAGGTATCAGCTTAAACGTGCTGTGGCTCCTCTCTAACTCATTACGTGGGTAGTGTTTACTAGAGGATTTTTAAGTGCAGCAGCGTTATTAACAGATATGCACTTCCTTTCTAAGGTAACCTGGCAAGTCACACAGATGAAACAGAATGAGTGCACTTACAAAGGAAAGCATCCAGATGTAAGCTTGTCCAAAATCCATTGTTTTTCTTACATACTGCATCTTCACCATCATAGTATATATATATCTAAAATGGATGTTCATTCCTTTACCTGTACGTGCTCGTCTAACCAGTATCACCTTTCAGATCGAATGTCGGAACTACATTCGTACGCTGCATCAACTCAACGAAAGTGTCATGTACGTCTGTGGCACAAATGCCTTCAGCCCCACTTGTGATTACATTGTAAGTACCCAGAAAAACAACAGCATCTTTTAACAGGCCCAAACCTGAAAAAAAATGTCTGATGACATGCATCCAGATAAAGATGCAGATAACAAAGGGCTGCAATGCATTTCTTGTGAAACAGGCTTATGACGGTGTACAGCTGAGACTGAAAGGGAGGCAGGAGGATGGAAAGGGGAAGTGTCCCTTTGATCCTTTTCAGAGGTTTTCGTCCATCGTGGTTGGTATGGGCTCCTCTATCATGTTGTCTCGCATTGGAGTGCATTGAACAGGTTCACTGAGAAATTCTCATGTCAAATAAATAACCATAGTTCAGGTTTAAAAGATCCTTAAATCCTTAGATCCCCCACTACAGCTGCTATAGTAGTTCGTTTCAAACTGTTACGTTTACTGTAGCTGTTGTTTACGTGTTAAAGTCGGGTTGCAAAATGTAAATCCATTTTAAGAAGTGGAGCAGCCTAGTCACTGTTATTAACTGAATTTACCTGTCAAAACATGCTAGATGGTATTCGTCAGTATAAGCTCATTCATTTATTTCAAATTAATTTCAAATAAATTTCAATTATTTTGAGTTTGTGCTTCGGTATTGGAAAAAGTGTATCTTCCACTGTTGGTTTCAAAATAGTCAGTAAATACAGAAGGAGAGATGGAATAAATCACATGTGGTTGTAGATGTTGGTGTTCGGTGAGGATTAAAGTTAAGCTCTTGCTCATGATTCAAAGCCTCAGAGATATTTGATGGCATTTGAGTTCATCTTCAGCTCAACACGAATTGATTTTGCTGTTAACGTCAATTGACCGTAACTTTCCAAACCCGAAAGCTGTGATCAAAAGGCTGAGCCTCCCCCACCTCACCCCCTCACTCTGTGACTGATCAATTATGAGGCAATCATTTGGTAGTTTTTGGTAATGCTTTTCTGTCCTGTCAGATGGGGACCTGTACTCCGCCACTGTCCTGAACTTCCTGGGCTCTGAGCCAGTTATTCTACGCAGTTCACTGACTGCCCTGCGCACAGACTTCACAAGCTTCTGGCTCAATGGTATACACGGCTCTACATATCCTTGCATTCTTGCTTTGACGTTATGAGTGTGTGGTATATTCCTAGGTTTCTGTTTCAGGGTGCTTTACTGCAACCCTTCATAAGACCACACTGACTATAATACGTTGTTGGATTGAAATGGTAGGTGGCCTTATTGCATTAAATTGAAATGTTGAAATAGTCAGACTGGGTTGGTTGAAGAGCTGTGTACACAAAGTTCAGCCCAAACCTTATTCATCATCTGACAAGTTTGTCTTGTACAACCATATTGCACTTCAAAACCACAAACAGAAACTTTGAATGTCCTGAAACAAGAAAAAAACATCAAAGTGAGCCATTCTTGGTCTCTATTGTAAACACCTTCAACACCCAGCAATGGCTGTCATAGCGATGAATGCCCAGCTTTCTGTTTTCTATTTCTATTTATATATGTATGTATATAACCACGTGAACAGATGACGGTGTTTCAAGGCAGGCAGCAACAGAGGAAAGACAGATAACATCAAATATATGTCATGATAAGTGAAAAAATAAGGCTCCTTCTAGCATGTTAATAAAAAGGACATATAAGAATCACTGCAATGCAGGGACTGCAATGCAACGTCAATGCCTGGTATTCATGACACTATGTAGCAAGATTTGCCAAGAAGACAAAAATATCTCAAAACTTCTCCTCAGATGGATTTATAGTTAGACTGAGCATTGCCTTTCTCTCCTAACCACAGAGCCCAACTTTATCTACATGGATGTGATCCCAGAGAGTGAAAACAACCCTGAAGGGGACGATGACAAGATCTACATATTCTTCAGTGAAAGCGCAGTAGAGTACGACTTCTACAGCAGACTTGAAGTGTCACGGGTTGCTCGAGTCTGCAAGGTATTTTCGCCATTCCCCTTGTAAGGTGCAGCTAAGAGGTGCAAAAGAGTTCAGCCTAAAATCAGCAGTGTTCACTTGATCTGTGGGATTCCATAGATGAACATTATTGGTCTTGGCACTGTCACCCCTCTTTATGAGTATAGTTTGGGCCACTTTCAGTTTGTTGAGCTGAGAGAGAGTCTGTCCATGTGTAGAGTGATAGGGGAGGCCAAAGGACACTGCAGAGGAAGTGGACTTCTTTCCTGAAGGCCAGCCTGGACTGCCCAGTGCCCGGGGACATCCTGCCCTATGTCCTTCAGGATGTCTTCCTAGTCCGCAACAGCAACTGGAGGAAAAGCATCTTTTATGCCACCTTTACCTTGTGAGTAAGTCGTGAGTAAGTTTACAGTCGTGAGTAAGGTTTTACTGTGCTGGTTATGCAGGAGCCTGGTGT
Source organism: Sternarchorhynchus goeldii (assembly GCA_028565775.1). Lineage (NCBI taxonomy): Eukaryota > Metazoa > Chordata > Actinopteri > Gymnotiformes > Apteronotidae > Sternarchorhynchus > Sternarchorhynchus goeldii. The sequence goes on from JAOXYF010000025.1 coordinate 2,469,383, forward strand.
AGTGGATATCTAGGATTGCACAATATATTCTATTTAAATTTGTATCAGCCTTAACGGTACTGATTACCACAAAAATAATGTGATTTGCAAATGAACTCTCAAATTGCAGAAATGTTTATCATGCATGGAGCAGGCTGTTTAATCTCAGGTGTTACAGATAAGTGTTCTTTAGATTTAATTTAGATGTTCTTTAGATTTAGTTTAGATTAGCTGTGGCATTTACATTATCCAACAAAGGTAATTAATATTTGGTAAAAATAATGCTTTTTAACTATGCGACACCACGTGTTCAGCAGTGTGAGTATTAAAAGGTGTATTGAAAGCTCTCTGTATAATCACAATGTGATATTTTTGTCCATATTGCACAGCCCTAGGTGAGCTTTAATCTCACTCTTTGTTGTGCTCTCTGATCTCTTTCAGAGCATGATGGGTTATTACATTTCTATAGGGCCTCAGCATTGTATTTTTTACTGCATATAATGAAAGGAATTGATTCCTAATGCATTTGTGCGTGTGTGTGCATGTGTGTATATGTGTGTGTGTGTGTGTGACCAGGAGTTCCAATGAGGTATTTTCAGCAGTGTGTGCATATTCTGTGATGGACATTAATAAAGTATTCTCCCATGGAAAATATAAAACACCAGTAACAGTAGAGGCCTCTCACGTGAAATGGGTCATGTATAATGGAGATATTCCTGCTCCCCGACCAGGATCAGTGAGTCATCATTTAGCATTTACTTGTTTGCCATTCATCAGCAGTTCACGGGCAAACCTTTTGTATTAAAATGATGTTTCTTCACACAGTGCATCAACAATGCTGCAAGGGCTTCGGGAATAAGAAGCTCCCTGGACCTTCCGGATAAAACCCTCCAGTTCATCCGCGACCATCCGCTCATGGACGACAGCGTGAAGCCCCTCACCGGTCAGCCGTTGCTGGTCCGGAAGGGCGTGCTGTTCACCCGCCTGGTGGTGGACCGCGCCATTGCGCTGGACGGACAGACTCACCTCGTGATGTTCGTCGGTACAGGTGCGCACGCGAGGGGAAGCGCGTTATCACTAAACCCCAGTATCCAGCTGGCTTGTTGTCATGGTCAGGCAAACAGTTACTATTCCTGGTAAATACCATTTTATGCCAAGGCTAAAGGCTTTCAAATACTGGTTTAACAGATTTGTTTCCTTTAGCTTTTGATTTAGGTGTTTCTGTGATGTCGTGTGCGCATGAACTGCCTTTGCTGAGGTGTTTTTTTGTTTTTGTTTTGTTTTTTTGACACGCTGGTCATGAACTGGTCTTTCAGCACTCGTTGCGGCCCTCTTTTTCATTTGTAATGCTCCTCCTCTTTCTCATTTGTAACGCTCCTCTTTCTCATTTGTAACACTCCTCTTTCTCATTTGTAATGTTCCTCTTTCTCATTTGTAACATTCCTTCTCTTTCTCATTTGTAACACTCCTTCTCTTTCTCATTTGTAATGCTCCTCTTCCAGACAACGGGTTTGTGCAGAAAGCCGTGAACTACAATGGGGAGATGCACATCATTGAGGAACTCCAGCTGTTCAGAAACCCTGAGCCAATCAGTGTCCTGCGTGTCTCTGCAAGCACGGTACTGAAAAAACCTTCAGGGAGAGAGGATGTTTCTCATTTCTCATTAAAGTAACGCGGTATGTGTCTTTAAGGCCAAGTAGTTCTTATGTGTAACCAAACATATCATGAGCAGCATATGAACAACAACATCACAACAACATATGAAATAGAAGAAGCTGAAGGGCCTATCACATGCTACTAAATACAGGGCCCTCAAGACTTGAAGCCAATAAGGCAAAAGTGGTCAATCACATCATATCTTTGGTAAAGGTTTTAACAGGCCATGGTTTTCTGCATTACCGGAGTTCATTGTTCCATAGTGACAGACTTGTAGGCAGATCATCCTCAAGCCCAAAACCCCAACAGCAGTACCAGGTCAACCGCAAGTTAAACTCGGTTTTAAATTGATAAACTTCAAATCACTGTATGCATAGTATGTATATGTGTAGTATGGGCGCAGTAGAGCGTTCAGTTACCTACATCCATGCTTATATCTGGATGGTGTGTTAACACTCTGAAGCAGGGTAAGACAGTGGCACCTGTGTTTTGGCTTCTTAGATGGCACAATCAAAACCAAATCCTAATGTAAATACGGTACCCCAGCGGCAACAGTTGCATAGAAATAAGAAGTAAAAGACTGGGTGTTTTGCCCAGTATGCCCAGTTGTTCAGTGGTATGTTGTCTGCTTCCGTCCCTCGTGTGCTTCAGGGCCAGCTGTACGTGGGCTCTGCTTCCGGCGTGGTGCAGATGCCAGTGGCCGACTGCCGTCGTTACTCTTCGTGCCTGGACTGTGTCCTCGCCAGAGATCCCTACTGCGCCTGGGATCTGAGCTCCCACCGCTGCGCCCCAGTGCTCCGCTCAGCGACACCCGTGTACGTGGAGCACATACACACCCTTCCTGAAACTCCCACACCCTCAGGGTCTGTCTGGGTGAAGCCATCGTTCGACACGACCCAGAAGCCGGTAGCCCTTAAGACCAGTGGCAGTCCATCCCAGTCCTGAGGTTCCCACAGTGTGTGTGTGTGTTGTGTTTTTCCTGCTCTAACACACCTGTTTCGACGCTGTACCTCATGAAGGCTGTCATGAGCTGAATCGGGTTTGCTGGAGGAAGGAAATTCACTAGAATCAGAAAGTGCTAATCTTCAGTTCCCCAGAGTATGGATCTAGATACCCCTCCCCCAATATGTGACCAATAGCACTGAAAACACAAGTATCTTACATTTATAACCTGAAAGTCAACAAGAGTGTATGAACACCATCTTTGCTGACTTGATTTTACTGACATTTTGTACTTCATTTTTTGCTTTGACTTTTGGCATACATCTAAAGTTTAAAACTGCAGATCTGTTCAGTGGATGCAATGTAATGGAACAAATTCATATAGACTGTGACCATAATTGCTTTCATTTCAGAGAAATGGTTCAAAGTTTAAAAGAGGGGGATGCTTCTCACTGCCCAGAACCAGGTATTAACTTGTTTTAGATTTGTTGTTCACATATATAAACATGTATATATTTGTTTGTATATATAAACATATATTTGTTTGGTTAAATGTCAGCTCTTTCTCTCATGTCAGTCACATGCAGGCAAAAAATACTGATCATAATCTGCATATTGCACTCTGACCGAAAAACCTTGATCATAATCTGTTGCAGTTACAGTGAGAAAAACCTCAATCATTATCTGCACAGGCATCTTGTAGTTGTGAAAATCTTCATAATCTTCAGATGCATAATGCAGTCTTAAAAAAACAACAAAGGTTCACTCATAATCTGCATGTTGCAGCCCCTGTTAAAGCAAAGAAAAGGATCCTGGCGCTGGGCAACAACATCAGGTTGCCGTGCCTCCTGGACTCCAGTCTGGCTCAGGTGCAGTGGCTCCTGGAGGCGCAGCCGCTGATCCTGACCAGCGGAAAGTACAGCGTCCAGGCCGACGGTCTCCTGATTTACAACGCCTCGGCCGCCGACGCCGGCCGCTACGCCTGCGAGTCGGTGGAGAGGGCAGCCGGGAAACAGTACCGCAGGACGCTGGCCGTTTACCAGCTACGCCTTCCTTCGGCCCTGGGCGAGGACGACAGCCTGGGAGACGACGACGACGCCGATCTTTGGGGTGGCGTGGACACTGAGCGGTTTCCCTCCGACACGCCGGGTGTGGTGCAGGTGGCTTCGCCCGCCTGGCGCCATACGGCGCAAAGCGGCCTGGTGGCCATGCAGGTGTCTGTCGCCATGCTGTCAGTACTGCTGGTGGCTCTGTTGCTGTGGAACTTGTACAAGGGCCACCTGTCGCTGCAGAGGTGCCGACAGCAGTCCCGCAAACATTCCGGGGCCACGGGCCACGGCCGTCCTGTTCTGTACTCCCTGCGCCAGCACGCCACCCTCGACTACGCAGAAGAAGCCCAGGCCAGGCATTTCCTCCACGCACACAGTAACTACGGGAACGGGTTTAACACCGACGTTCTCAAGTATATCATGGACGAGTCCGAGATTTAAGCTCTTTATGTGTGGTTTAACAGACGGACATGGGCGTCGGCAGAGACGGAAAGGGAGAGATGAAGACAGGGCAAGGATTGAGAGTCTGCACATCGTTCAACAAGTCATCTCAAGAAATGAATGTTAATAAATAATTGTGTTTTGTACTTAAAACAACTTTGCTGAGAATTGTCCTTTATTCTATAAAGACTGCATGTGTGGGATGTGACGGTAAGTGGTACTTTTCTATGCCGCGCTTGCAGAGTGAGACGTGCCCCAAGTGAGAGTAAGGCCTAGTCAGAGAAAAGCGTCATTGTCCTCAGTTGTCCTGTGTGAAGAGTCAGGAGTACCCCATTCCACATATAGTATATACATGCAATCTCCTAAATGTTTTATCTTCATGCAATTAACTGGAAAAGCAAAATACATTTTCACCACAGTTTAAGTATAGAAGAGGCCCTTGTTTCCTCTGACTGACTCCTCAGGTGCACCATAGTACCTTTAGAGAACAAAATGTTACTTGATACTGTAGATGCAAATAGTGTATCACCATTCAGTATGTAACTGTAATCCAAAAACAGTTCAGCTCTCTTGTCATGGGCCTGTGGAATCACATTTAAAATGCAAAAATCATTCACGTTATTTTTTTAAATTCTATTTATTCAAATTTCTCAGCATTTTTCAAAAGCTTTACACTCTTGACAGTTACCACTAGACAGGTATGTGTGCTACCTAATGGAGTTGGTGCAGAAGATATATATTAGTTCTGTTTTTGGCACTGTTTTATAATAACATTATCAGATCATCTTTAATCTGTCTATGATCTGCATCCCCCGTCTACTTGCTAGTCTCGTGAATGTGCCCTGAACTTCCACAACATTAAAAACACTGTGTGAACCACAGTTTAAATCTGATATGTTACCCATGAGCTACAGCAGGTGAGTGAAAACTTTGATCAACATAGCACGAAGTTCACATATTTGTAAGGAAATATCACATCACCATTACATTAGGTTCAAAAGAAACAACTAGATATCTGTAATTAAAAGTATAAAAGTATATCAGCTGTGAAATGCAAGCACTAAGCTATCAGCTTTTATATAAGACCTTTGGAAGAATCTTGGACAGAGTGCACCAATGACACACTGTGTTGTGAAGGTAGATCAGCTTTTCTGATCTATATATTTTTTTCCTGCTTAACATACAAGATTTGTAAGTGAAGATTGTTTTTTTTTTAAGGGGTAGGCAAGCGCTCCTGTAGTTTTATAGTGCTAGTTACTGATGTAAAGTCATGTTGTCCTGACTCTACTCTGTTTGTGCCCTGTTTATGGAGTAAACAAAACAACAGTTACCTGTTACGTCACAGCCGCCAGCTGCGTTTTATTAGTCAACAGTAAACTGCCAAGCACAAGTGTCAACAACAAACCACTGGCTGTGTAGAGAGGCTCAGTGGACATGCTCAGTTTTAAAATGTATTAGATACATAATGAAGCATGTGCTTGAGTGTTATTTAGTTAATATTGTTGGACTTCGTTAATAAAATGGTGGTCTAATTTTTATCAGTGGAGCACCCCCCTCCTCTCTGGGTGGTGGTGTGTTTATTATTAGATCTGCTACATCTACTAAGGTGTAGTTCTCACTGGAATGTGCCTCATCCAGGGCCCTCAGTGCTGGTTAGATGTCAAATGACATTGACGATCTGTGCAGAACAGGAAACGGTTTTGCCAACTCAGCTTTGGACACTTCGTTATGCTTTAATATTTGTTTGGTGTTAAATCTGCACTCCTAAATCAATATTAAACAAAGAATGTAACAGTTTGCTTATATATAAACAGCTGTTTCTAAAGTAAACATTGTTACAGAGTCTCTCAAACTGGTAGCACATAAACAAGCACTGCTAACTAATTACCTAATTGATTCAATTTTAAATACAAATTAAGATATGAATAATGTGAAACTTATATAGGGTTACATATATTAATGTACATTTATTTTAAGATACATATTAGCAGTACAGATGTAGTCAGATTAAAATAATATAAATTATTACACTTAAAAAGAATGTCAACAAAATGAGGTAAGAGGTTTTTATATGCTATTATAGCGCTTCCTTCCCTTTTCTCAGGGCTGTGCCACTCCACTGGAGGAATGACCTCAGGGTCACTTTGTGCTGCAGGGAAAAAGGCAAGAGTCTAAATATTTTTGTTTGTAGTAGCCTGATTGCTGTGTAAGATCCTGGTTTCTGTGTAGAGATCCGATTTCTGTGTACTAGTCTGATTTCTGTATAGAGGTCTAATTTAAGTAGCAATCAATTTCTAATTTAACCACTGGGAGGCACAAGATGTTCATTAAATAATTTACCCATTGTTCTATTTATTACATTACATTTTTTTTACTTAAAAAGGGTGAATAGCAGAAAAAAATTAAAAACAGAGTGATATGAAAATAGAGTGCATATATACAATAAATACATTTGCCTAATAAATTTCCTACTGTACAGTAACTTCCCACAGCCTCCACCAGGGGGATCCTAAGAACCATAAACCATAGCAACACAAAGAAGACCCAAGTGAGCAGCACAAGCCTTCTGGAGAGACCACAGCCCTCTTCTCCTCTTCTATCTCCATGTATCTCCAACAGTTGCTATGGTGACCACACTATAGCCAGGTCAGCAGTAACCCCTGATGACCCTTAAAACGATCTTTGACCCACAAGACCATGGCCAGGAACAAGAGGTCAGCAGTGGCCAGAGGGCAATGAGAGCCTTTCTGTGATTGGTTATTTTATCAGCCCACACATCCTTGGTTTCTTTGACATGAAAAGTCAAGCAGCAACTAGAGAACTCTACAGAAGGGTGAACCGAACTCACACTGGCAGACAAGTTTTACTCAGGTAATTAGACCTTCACACACAATATTGCCTTAATTTGTATGGAAACAACCAATATTATCTTGGTAACTGATATATAAAGACAGCTCTATGTCTGATTTACATTCTACATACAATTACGGTTTACATTGTTAAATGAGAATTATGGGCGTGTTTTTGTGTGTGTCTATACGTTTGAAAGGGGGATTTTTTACAGAACCACACTGCTTCCAAAGTATAGTCCATATTCTTTCTCTTTGATGTAACCAGCACTTATCATTGGGATGACCGGTGTTAATCTCTAGCTATGTTGCCACTTTACACCAAAAGTCCCCTCTATAAGTCGCCCCATATAACAGCGTCTCTCTAAATGGTGGAGGCCTAATGTGAGTCACATGACCACCGTCCCCTTCACCCACCTAATCCGAGCTTTAGCTGATGGTCTGTCGATATTGATTTTTAAAGGTAATGGCCGTGGACTGATAAAATGTATGTGTGGATGGATGGATGATGGAGAGTAGAGCAGAGGTGAAGGTGGAGGTGGCACACTTTTAAGGCATAACAGAATCGAACGGCAGAGGAACGCAGTAGATGTTTTTAAAAAGGAACGAGTGTTGCAGAGAAATGCATGCAAGATGAATGAAGTGACTGAGATATCACTGTGGCAGACATGTTTGTTATTGTCACTGAAATGGCTAGTATGCATGCTTTAGAATATTCTAAAAGAATAGAATATACTATTTAGAATATTCTAAATAGAATCTAAATTCCTTCATATGCATAATGAAAAAGGGGAACTTGATCACATTCTGATGATCCATTCTACCTTTACTGAATCTTATAAGGACAGGCCACACATTTTTGGTATTATAAAGTACAATACACTGCAGTAAACAACCAAAGAAGAAACATCTACATCATATATTTGAACAGCAGGTGAAATTCCCAGATGAGCTTTTTATTATCTGATCATATTCATTTTCATTTATGTACATAAGATGAACTGAAAATATTATGTGGGATATTTTTATTTGAGCTGTTTTGCTTTTGTTGGTGTGTTATTTGTTTTTATTTTAAGGGTAAAGTTTATTGGTGTGTTATTGATTCCAGGCGTGTTCATTTTATGGAATGCTTCTGATATAAAGGGAACAGAAACACCAAACAAAAATAAAAACTGCCTCTCTTTAGGAAAGTCTAATATTCAAAAAAGCATGACCATTTAACCATGTCACATTTCTTTTAACCTTCCCACACTTTTCTAACAGTCATCCAGTAGATGTGTCCTTCATGAGAAAGCTAACAACCTCCAAATGATCCCCACTACCATTACATGAGATCCCTAAAGGACTCTAAACAGGGGCTTTAACATGACCCTCAGCCCAATGACCTTTCACCTGCTTGAACTGACCCTAAGGTCAGCAAACCCCAGAATCACACTGCTGCTCTCTCCCATCCACCAATACTGCTACATCATTTGATTTTGAGCATGCTCATTTGTCCATCCACAATAGTTCATTTCCATTATTTCCATGGCTTCTGCAAATTTGGATTAAGGTAAATCCGCACACAGCGGAATACCGTAAAGCTGTGTAAAATGGAGGATTTGTCTAGATATTATCATTAGAATATGAGGAGAATATGTAAAATGGTAACGTGCATTTTTATTTTAGTATATTTGGACAAGGATGATTTACTGTCACTGAATATTCCTATAAGACATTATTGCAAAGAACAACATTATAGCTGATGAAATTGACAGTATATACAGTATCAAACCACAAGGCCTCTGCTCACTAGATACTATTTGGACCTGTTCTCAATCCATCATTAACACTGACATTGTAGTGACAATGAGGATGTTCAACTAAAACAAGTTTACAGCTTTGTTGTTGTTTACCCATGACAACAGATGGCATATAGTCTCTAATTACAGACCTAAAAAAGGTGTTTAGAATAAATAAATGTTTGTAGTCAATGTATTTACAATGCATATTAAAGTACAAAATTGTCAAGGATTTTTAATAGCTCTATTGCTGGCTTTTGCTCTGATTTGGATGTAATATTTTTAATTTGATACCTTTTCATTTTGATGGTCAATAGTAGGTAAGTACAGCGCAGGCCATTTTTGTTATTTTGGCCCCACAATACAGCATTTTACTGTGTAGAAACTTAAGTAATTTTATGGGCACCTTGTTGAATAATAGATACTCATGTTACTGTGTTCTCAGTTTGGGCACAAGAGGGTTAACGAAGCATCTAAAGGTGATTCTGCAAGTGCCATTCACACATACATTTTGTTAAGGCTCCAAAGTAAAATATCATCTTCCTTCTGAGAGTTGCAGTGCTAAAAGGCAGAATTTTCTATCCTCTGTAACAGATTCCAACTCCTGTGCGACACCCAGATGTTCTCAGGCCAGCTGGAACTCTTGGAACTGCCTGTAGGCCTCCTTCCAGTGGGACATGCTTGCAACCACTCTAGTGGGCATTTCTCCTGAGATGTTCAAGCCACTTCAACTGGCTACCAAGCTACCCATGTCCTACCCAGGTAGAAGTTGCTAAGTAACTCCACTTCAAGGACTACCAGGACAGAGCTTTAAACTGTAGAGTGAGAGTCCAGCAAACATGAGGAGAAACCTCCTTTCCACCACTTGTATCTATGAACCTGTTCTTTCAGTCACTATTCATATCTCATTACCATAGGTGGGGATGAGTATATAGACCGACCAGTACACAGAGTTTCGTCCTTGGACTACGTTCTCAGAACGATTCAGAGTGAAACACTGCTACTGCTGATTCGATCCATTTTTCAATCTCATGCTCACTTTTTCCATTATCAAAATCCCAAGATATTTAAAGACCTTTGCTTTGTTTAAAAAAAAAAACAACGGTTACATGCACTAGAACATTAGGCAAGTCAGAATCAAAACTAATAAGCTTAACCATAACAAACAACCTGACAAACCATTAAAGACAATAATATTGGAAGGTTGAAAATACTTTTAATTAAGAAAAAATACATCAGTGTTTACAATATGCAAACTTGTGTTTTGCCTATTTAATAGACGATTTAGGTTACAGCTTGTTAATAAACAATGTTTTTTATCTGTAGAGACTTGGGATAAAGTTTTATGGAGAGATGAGACCAACATTTAGCTGTACAGGATTAATGAAAATACATCGTCAAGAGAGAAAGGAAGTGCACATAATCCGAAATGTGGTGGGATAGGCATGATTATAAAAATGCCTGGACCAGTGGAGCAACAATCTGTTCCTGTTGAAATATCACCACATATAAATCCGCCATAACATTGTCGTGGGAACCAGTTGTGTTTTGTGTGTTAGGTTTTATTCAGTCTCTTCGTTGAGCAAACGTGTTAGCTAACTAGTTAGTCAGCTATTATGTCCGTAATAACGTTTTCAAGAAAAGTCAACCTCAACTGCTCAGCTTCAGCAGCGTCAGCATGTGAACCGCGGAAAAAAGTTGCTTCAGGTTTGTGAACCCGCAGCTGTATAATTTAAGATATTAGCAGTAAGTTGATGAAGCTAGGCTAAGGTTAGCTGCGTTTAGCTAGCTAAAATTAAGTGCCGCTTGTCGCCGATCTGACCCGTTCGAAGAGTTAAAAATGACGGATATTTGTTCTGCATTTGGATGTTATAATAAAATAATTGATAAACAACAGGGAATAATATTACAGATGTGTTTTTTTTACAATTGTTTTATTGTATGTTACTGTTATAACGTGATGAATTTGATATACTATTATGGTGTACGTATTTTAAGATAAAGTTACAGTCATGATGCTAATATAAATTATGTCAAAGTAAAAAAAACATCAACTCTTAGGTTTGGACTCAAACGTCTCAAATGTTTACATTGTGCACCTCTGTCCCTGGTAGTAACGGAATACGTGTAGGTGTTACAGACACAAAAGGAAATCCGTTAGATTACTGTTACATTTGAACAAATCTGGTGATTACTAGCAGGTGCTAATCGAGAGAGCGGTTCACGTGAGAGTTGTCGCCTTCCAACAGCAGCGAATATAGGCTGCGTTCAAAACGTGCCATGCGCTGTATTCCTACCTTGGGTGAGTTATGGATCTTTTGCCTCATTCCCTGGCGAAAAACTGACTGGAAAAACGTACATTTGTGAGACATCTGAAACTCTCATGCGAGTTTGAGTTCTCTTTCTTTGCTCCTTTTTTGTTGTTAGACAGAAGATTTGTCTTGGATTTGGTATGTTTTATTTGTCTGCACAGAGGAAATGCGGGAGCTGGTGGGATCTTGTTGAAAGACAAACTAGCTGCCACTGTAAGGCACCAATCTTACGAAACACTTTGGCAGTTAATGGGTTAAAAAGTAACGGAAACATTAATGTGACTGTCGAGTACAGCATATGTTTTCAAAACAGTGACCCCCATAAAGAGCTTGATGTTACGGATACACTGGTCTGTGCTGTATGTGTGCATTACTGTTTTGCACACACAAGCAGGAAAATGGGAACTGTGATCTCAGACTGCTGAGAGAGAAGCACGTCTGGGGTTAAGAGGTGTCAAGATCCTGAAGGACCTCGGGAATGTAAGGACCGTCCAAACACAGCCCTTCAGGCACATCCCAAGAGCTTCGGCCATTTACCCTAAACACAACCATTCACTAACACATACTTCACTCAGCCCACACAACGAAACAACTTCACACACCTCTTAAGGCTTTCCCTAGGACACTTCACAATAACACCTTTACACACATACTCCCTCTACTTCTCTCTCTCTTTCACACACGCACACATATTCACACAGCAGCACTGGAGGGTGTTCTGTTAACACCATGAAGCTGTTACCATAGAATACGAGGTGTGAGATAGAAAGGGTTCTTTCCTAGGTAGTGAGTAAAGCTCTTATGGCACACTTGAAGAAAATTATCCTTTCAGTGGTTCACATTCAGATATAAAAGTAGACAGTAAGGGAGGGTTAAAATAGTAGAAGTAATTGCTGTTGAGAAACAGTTCCTCCTTACAATCCATTCAACAGACCCCATTTGTAGACCCTAGTTTATTCCAAAAATATCATTACTACATTAATCTAATGCAATTATAATCCATTAAGTAAAGATTTTGCTACCATGTCATGGTGGTAGTCAGTACTTTTAGGGACAGTGACTGTTTTGTAGGCTTTGTCTCACCCATACTGTACAGGCTGTATAGATGCAAATCTCTTTAAAGAAGCAAGAAACATATTCTCTATAAATGTACTGTAAATATCGAAAAGGACTACAGGTAGAGCAGGCCATTTTCCAGGACCGGTGGACAAATGGATTAATGACTAAGTAGGCAGACTGATGGGTTTATAGACAACCCTCCCTCCCCCCACTCCAATCAAACCCTTCAGAGCTGTAGAATCCAGGCACAGTATTAATCCACAACTCTGCCTCTGGGCTGTGATGTGGACGTTCAGGGCGATGGATGAGGTTAAGAGGAGGAAGGAAGACAGATAGTGTTGTTGGGGTGTAGAATACCAACTCCGCACTTTCTCTCCATCTCTCCGCCTTTGCCCCAGCGAGAACAGTATTTTTATTAGCCCTGTCATACAACACGTCGCCAAACATGCAAATGCACACAGAAAGCTTTATTATGAATTTTTGAGCACGGAGACCGTCGAGTCCGGAAACATTAGGGAGATGCGGCCAGGTGTCATAAAGATAGATGGAGATGGAGAACGAGGGAACGAGGAGAGAAGCCAGGGTGAGAGCAAGAGGGAGGGGCCACGGCAGCAATGGTGCTATATTCTTCTGTTGCTCCGGGCACTGTGTGGAGATGGGTTAGGACAGATAGGGACAAACGATTTTTTTTTTTTAATGCATTAATGGCCTGGCCATGGAGGGCAATAACAAGGACAAGATCTGCCGCTAAAATGTTTGACATCCTGCACAGGGATCAATGGGAGGACGGCTTTGCGCACTAGAGCATCAAACGCGCCTCGATCCTGACAGGCGCTGGTGATACGGAGCCTGTCTCGTGCCTGCACGCGCGCGGGGCAGCGGCTGGTGTGCTCCGCGCCGGTGGGCACGCGTTCTGTGGGTCGACATCGATTCCTGCTCAGGTCTTACATAGGAGCGCAGCATGCGGAAGGAAACTTTTATCGGAGCTCAGTGGAGAAGTACAGTGCTCCACTTCCTTCCCGATCAACGGCAGCAGAAAAAGACATGCAAACAGCCTTTTCCCTCAGAGCTGTAGCACGAATTAACCGCAGTAGACGCTCTACACTTCAAACAAAACCTCACTTACCTCTCTTACTGGCACTCAGCTCCCATGTAAAATACAGTATCTTTGCACAACTGTACAATGACCATAACTCTGCAACACACTGTAAATAACTACAATGTTCGCAAAACTCTGCAATATACTGTAAATAACTGGTGTTAACATAACTCTGCAATATACTGAAATAACTACAGTGTTCACATAATTGTGATATACTGTAAATAACTACAGTGTTCACATAATTGTGATATACTGTAAATAACTACAGTGTTCACATAACTGCAATACAATAGATATTCTGTTTCCTCAGAATATGCTCATAGACACACTCACATATTCAACAATCTTGACACCGTTAAATTCGCTCATTTAAACTTACTCTTTATTTACTGTATTCTTTTTTTTTTACTTCCCCCTTAATGTCTTAATTCTATTGAATTAAGTGTAAATAGTGTGTGCACATATCTGGTGTCTCTAGTATGTTACATGTCAAACATGTGCAGACATTAAGACTGATTCTGATTCTGGCTGTCAAAGCCGACAGAGTCTGAGGCCTCTTGGTTCGATGTAAGCCGCTCTTACCCAAGGCACTCCTAGGAGAACTCATTCTGCCCACTACACACTTCACGTTAGAATTCCAAGCATTTAGGTTGAGAACTCGTTTACTCGACTTTATGAACACTGTAGTACCTCAAATACACTAGTATCAGACTATATCTGTGATTCTTTATTACAAAGAATCTCACAAAACACCTTGTGTTTTTAAGGCACAGGCTGTCGAGAAGAACATTTTCCCTTCCATAAGCATAACTGGTTTTTGCTGCACAGCCTTTCCTCTTTTACGAGGAAACAGAAGCATTCCATTGAGCCGGGTGGTATCAGTCTGGGCACTGAGAGAAGCTGGATGCTGAAGAGAACCCATGCAGGGAGAGGAACAACAGCACCTATTTTCAGAGAGCATTTATCATCCTCTAAACCGAGGATTTCAAAAACCCCACATCTTGCAATCAACCCCCACATCTCTCTCCCTCTCTCCCTCAATTCCCCTGACTCCTGCCAACGACGATCAATAAGCTATTGATCAACTCTCTCCATTTCTATTCTATCCCTGTGACAGAAAGAGCCTGGGATGCTTGGAGCAGAAGAATACGCTTTTCACTCATTTGGCAAATGCCTGCGTTTTGAAATTCATAGTACACATGAGAAGTATGCTAAAAGTACTAAAGCAAAAACTAAATTTATAATCCGTGAGCTGTTTTGTGAGTCTTTTCATACCACTTCCATACACCAAACATGGACAACACAGAAAATGCTACAGGCAAAATCAATATTTTGAGGGGAAAAAAGAATATTTTTAGCTTCTTATGATAAGAGCATTTGGCTGAAAAGCATTTGAGGGAAAGAAAATTGTGTCTACATATGAAAAAGAGTGTAGGTTCAAGAAAACAATGAAAAATGGGGAGAGACAGAGAGAATGTGTATAGTAGACTATATAGCATCCACGTAGTCACTATATGGAGAGTATTGGACTTCTGGACTTCTCCCAGAGATTAATATTGCAGGCGCTGTTGTATATTCCAAAAATACACTGCTGTGTATTTCAACATATGGGTTTTGGCTGAGACTGCATATTGCAGTACCTTGTGTATGAGGATATAGAACTACCTCTGTGCAATACTATTCAGGAACAATTCTTCTGCTAATGAGATTCTGATTGACTCTCCCTGCCTCCACTGAGGCTCACCACCATCCCACTGTCAATTTACTCTTAGACCACCTCCAATTGGCTGAACAGATTCTTTTGATCCAAAGATACACCTTTTCATTGGATGGCAAGGCACTGTGGGAGGGAGAAATTGATTTATCTGTGGTATTAGCAGATCAATTAATCCCCATTGTACATGCCTGCACGGATTGAATACAATGTCTTATTGGCTATGGCACTTTTATATTAAACCAGATAAATAGCTCCAATTTCTCACAGTGTGGCAGAAAATGTGACAAACCTTGTTTAGTGCATATTTTATCTTGCTTTGTGTATACAGGCAAATTATAAAAAGTGCAGCATTATCAGAAAAAAAGCAAGAAAGGAAGGAAGAAAGAATAAATAAAGAGCGATGTGGTGTGTGTATGTATGTGTGTGTGTGTGTGGGGAGGTGAGTGCTAATTCCTACTTTCAGTTTAAATAAAGATTGGCATTGGATAAAAGCCATTAAGGGAGGAATCAGACAGGCCATGCTATGTAGGACAAGAGCTGACTGCAGGGAGGTGAGTGGGAGGATCAATATCCAGTCGATTCACTCAACACTGTTCTGTGCAGACACACTGCAGGTTATGTGCATGTGTGTGTGTGTGTGTGCATGCGTGCGTGGTGTGTGTTGCTATCAGTAGGGGGCTGGGCATCTATTTGGACTGATGGAGCTTGAATCAGATTGAGGCTTGCAAAATGCACAATTAAAAACTCCTCAGTCAATAGCTACAGGGTTAAGGCTGTGTGAATATAAATGTAAATACACAGGTTTGGGGGGCAGGGAGAGTGAAGAAAGGACAAAAGCACAGATTAATTCATTATTAGAGGTGAAGCACAGCTAACAGACACAGCTAACATATACAGGTGTGCAAAAGCATTTTGGCCCTGGTTTCAATACAGCATGCTGAAGCAGACACAGTTACTTTACATCTTCCACTCTGGTTTCACACACTCCTACTGTCTCTCTCTCTCTCTCTCTCTCTCTCTCTCTCTTTCTCTCTCTCCCTCTCTCTAGAATTGATCGACTGTGCCTCCTCAATCCATCTCTCCCTCAGTCTCCTAGCAACCAGTGCTTTATCGAGTGTGTTGAAGGTTGATTTTTTTTCCCTTTCTCTCCAGGTCCGAACCTGCGTATTGAAGGCTGGATGTGCACACGTGCGCATGCACGCAAGCAGGTGTGCACTAGCACACACACACACTCATACATTCAAAGAAACTGGGGGGAGGGGGGGAATAGAAATGTACTAGCATGCAAATTCAGATTGTCATGTGTAAATCATGCACTTTGTCCAACCTGGGCTACATTACATTACATTTATATTATAGTTATTCTGATATGTTTGTGGTTGTATTTAGTGTTTGAGAACCACATATTAGTGTTTAGTGTTTGAGAGTGGTCACAAAAGTGTACACTGTATACATAAATATGGACATTTGGAAACGTACCTATTTAACAATATTTTTACATATTAATCAGCTTCTTCTGTAAGATTGTGCTGGAAATGACATGGGGGGGGGGGGATTTTCAGCCTTTGGCTGTTTATCAAGTTTATTAAAGTAATATTTCTTATCAGTAAGCCGGTAATCATCTATCAACAGGTATTCCTGGTGTAACTCAGCTTACACTGAGAAACAGTAATTGTACAACATTTGTAAAATTTCACCATTGGTGTTACTGTTATTAACAACTTTCTATTGTCCTTTAAATTAAACTTAAGGTTTAGTTTATCATTTATACGGTTACAACCTCCCCTTCCTAAATATTAAATGAATCACATTAAGACAAATGTTATTCTTACAGACAAGGAGTACAAAATGAATATGTATACAAATAAAGGCTGCAGAGGGTTATCGTTGAAAGACGGCAGTGATACAGTGTTGTAGGGCTTTGACATCCTATCTAGCAGAGAAATAATCTTCCTGGGTTTTTTTTAGTAACGGTGAGGATAATCTAGTGGTCACTAAATAAGTGATATAGCTTTGGGAAGCCCGGCATAAAAATTTATGGTAAAGTTAAATAGAGTAGATGAGATAAAATGCCCTAAATAGAATAGGTGTTTTAAGTAAAAAAATTATTTTTCTAAATATAAACTCATGCAGAATCACATTTCAGTGAAGGTTAGGCACACCCAACACCATGCAGCACGCACGCAGGTTTCATAAAGAATAACCCACAAAAAAACGAAACATTCCGCTAGAGTTATTTTACCACTAAAATAGGAAAAATATACAGGAACGTTTATTAGGGTTTCATGTTTCATGGTAGGGAGCTGGATGATGAAATTTCTGCAGACTTGG
>JAOXYF010000025.1:2486700-2505922 GCA_028565775.1 Sternarchorhynchus goeldii
AATGATCACAGGAACATCTGAGGTTGTGTGCTCCAATAATCGATCGATCGATCACACGACGACGCTAATATGTAGGCTACGCTTCACACTGCGGAACGAAATGACAGCTTTTTGGTAAAACACAGTGTTTACCGTTGCGCACAAGAAGTATGTGTAGTTTACAAATTATTTTAGAAGGCCTCTAATCGAAAAAAAATCACTAAGGCATTGGTCATTGCACACCATCGAGACATGGGACCCCTTACTGTGTCAAAGCAAAAAAGATTTTGTCATTTGTACATCATTTGCACATTTGAACATTTGTCATTGGTACCTTTGTACATTTGACAGCATTGGTCATTGGCCATATCAATAGAATTATAATAGAATAATTCGATTAACCACTAGTGATAGTAGGTAAACTAATGTTTGTAAGTATAAAAATAAAACTAACAATTTTTAGAGCTGACACACAAAATTGCAGTGCTGTCTCCAAAAGTGCTGAAATTTTAGTTATAAAAATGTAGGGTTAATATCCCTTATATTTAGTTTATATTAGTTCATTGTTCGTCGACGCTTAGAGAAAACAGATTGTATATATATATAATTTTATAGTACTCTAAAGCTTAATTTATAGTCTAACCATCTTTTCTTTTTTTAGGGTACAGGCTTCTTGTGCTTATTGAAAGCATAAAACGGTCCCTGAGAATTCTAGTGCCATTTACCAATCGATCAGAATGCGGATATATCGATCAGGGCGAGGTGCTATAGATCTCTTTTGTGGAGCAGTTTCGAATACACAGGTCTCTAAATCTATGCGCAACTAATTCTTCAACAAACAGTCAGTTACTAGCTACACACTTGCTAATCCTTTAATATTTTGCCGAAAAGATTAAAAAATGCGCCTACTTAGGCCATACTATATAAATAATACAAATGAGTGTTTAAAATTGAGCTACGTTAAAACACAAAGAAAACTAAAATATACATAAAATGTCTTATGTAATTTAATAGAGTAACTTGTGTAAAACTAAAAATGTAGTTATCACATTTTAAAGACTGGGCCCGCAATCAGACAAAAACGATAGGATGTAGTATTTTATTGTCAGGCGAAATGACAATACAAAACAAACAAACAAAAAACTTGTTTAACGTTTGAATTCTTATGATAAACCGTGGCCTGGACTCTTAGGTTACGATATTAATAGTAGACTAATACCAGTATCTTAATACTGTGTAAAAGGGTGAAAACTGTCGATGGACTTCGATAAAATGGAATGTATTAAACAAACATGTATTAAACAAAAATGTTTTACTTATTCCTTGTATATGGCGTATATACAATATATATTTGATATATTTATATCAAATACATGTATTTATGTAATCACAAAATTCATTAACATATACGATGAGAGCTATAGAAATTCAAGTGTTGATTTATAACTCATGCTCTGCGACTCGGACTTTAAGCAGTTCTAAAAGATATTTAACTGACTGTGCCTGTAAACAATATGCTTACTACGAATACAGAGTGTCTCGGTTCTAGTTGTTTTCCCTGACTGAAACTGGTCTGTTGGCGTTGGCTATCAATCACATAATTTGCAGAGATTATTGCCATGTGCTATAGATTTTGCTTATAATTTATCTTTTTGTTGTTAGAGAGTCTGAAAATGATCCCCTCTCATAATATGGCAGTTACGGTCAAGTTTGAACTACACTGATGAGCGATTGCATTTCGAGGCGAATGCGTCCTCTAAAGTACTGACACTCAGAATTTTTATTTAAGATTTCTTGTTTTCAGGGGATATCTTTATGTCCATTTTTATCAACAGTGTTGATTTCATAAACTAATACTTTGCAGGGACCTAAGCGTGAAAAAATTATGGATGTAGGCCTTCGTTATCGTAGGTTATTTTGTACAATGTTGTACAAATGCTGTTTACTGTTAACATTTTTAAATTATTGATGTGTGCGTGAGGGTTCTGTCTTTAATCATAGACTAATCTCGAAAACTGTTGAAACATTGCATTGGTAGTCGTTTGCAGTTATTGGTTCATTAGAAATGAACTCTAAGAATGTTTGAATTCACCCGCAGTCAACTACCTATAGATTAGATATATTTTAGATTCATTAAGATATATTTTCAAACCACCTTTTGCTAATTCGTCGTGTTGTTTCAGATCAAAGGCCTTTTCTACAAAATACATTTATTCTGCTTCAGAAACTGATATTTGTTTCTTGTTTTCTCCACAATTATCTATTCTTCCCAACTAATGTAACATTCTGGAAAGAGGTCAGTGGGTAGCATTAAAGTACATTCAATTATCCTGCAGCAAAGCATGATTTTTGTGAGTAGCAGATGACTAATCAATGCTGTAATCAATTGTACTAGAAACATATGATCCTTCTCTGTGGCAGGCTACAAGCGTACTTCACCACATTAAAACAGCTCTGTACTCTGAATGAGTTCAGATAAAATAGTGAGATATAAATGGACAAACCAAGAACAGCTTTTGGGCAACATATAGGCTAAGGTAGATGTTGTGGGTTTGCGTTCAGCAATTAATTAAAATGATTTGTTGTTTGTTTGTTTGTTTGTTCGGATGTTGGTTGGTTAAATTCCCTAATGTTGGCTACATCCGGTTTGTTGTGGTGAAGTTCTAACGTACTAATAGGCCAGGTATTATTTCCTTAACAAAAGTACATAATACAAACGCTTTCAAGAACGATACAGTGACGCTTCAAAGTCTGTCAATCCTTCGCCTGAGATAGAAATCAAAAATACCCACTGACGTGCATTTTAGTACGTGACATCATTATGACTTACATTCTTGCTAGCCTCTTTACTCATGTTAATCTTTCTTGGTTAACCGTTAGCACAGCACGTGCATTTATTCACTATGTTTTAATATTGAATAGTTATTTATAAAACATTTAGGTCATATTTCTAACGATTGCTTGGGGGCTTATTTTGACATGACTTAAACACAGTATAAGAAACGGGGACTCAGAGACAAGGTCCAGTCTGTTTCTTTTCGTGTAATAGGCTATACAGTTGCGGGTTTGAGATGTTTTGTGAGTAAGATGATAGTTCTTTGGTCTCGAAGGCATAATTTGACTCGCAGCTGTTCCGCCTGCAGTTAACTATAAACCCATTCCTAGAGAAGTCGTATTTTACTTTGGTGTCGATCTAGTCTACTTATTGAATCTTCAATTTATCGAGTAACGGATAGTCCATTAATTGGCAAGATGAACTGGAAATTATTTGACACAGCGCGTTGGTGACAACAGGCGTAGAGATAAGGCTTAGACACATATGCAAACTGGAACAATACTGCAGAAATAGACGATTGTTTAAAAGACACAAATTAGGAACAGCCAACCCTTTTGGAGTAAACATAGCACCAAATAATAGATCAAAATTAATCTACAAACGAACATGAAGAATAGATCAAAAGTAATCTACAAACGAACATGAAGACTAAATAATTTTGTTTCTGTGCTTAAAGCGTATAGCGTATATAATTTATTCATTTTAAAATAAATGTATAAGTAGGTACTTAATCGCGAGGAGAAACTTCTCGGCGTAAAGTGGTTAGAATTAGTCTGTTGTCTTCGTTAACTGTACTCTCTAGGGAAATATAGGCCTCATATGTTTACACATATAATTAGGACTATAATGTAAATGATCTGGCGATTTCATATCGCTCGCAAGGAATTTGGCAAACACGTTATCTTGTAGAGTTTGGGAAATCCATTAATATTTAACCTTTTAGATATTTTATCCTGGCGCCAGCTTGAGCAGCTTTATCAGGGAAAACCGATGAATCACGCCCATGAAGGAATCCCTAATAACTAACAGATTTCGAAGTGTGCAGTTGGGGCTACCGGTTCAGGAAAATATGTTGTTCAAATGGTGCTAAGAATCGCCAGATAGCCTATTAAAACAACAGAGGTGGCTGTCCACAAAGGCAGACAGTAGTGGTGACGTCAAAGGCTTCACAGTCTGAGTAAAACGCTGTGAACACAGAGCGCGCGCCCAAGTACACTCGCATCTTAATCCTGTGCGCGATCCCAGAGAGGCACATTCGCTGCACAGCCGAGACGTCCAGTAGCATAGGCGCTACAGTGAGTAAAATACGAGCGTTTGCACACACCAAAGCGCAAGCGTGTTCGGTGAGATAGAAGAACCGATCTCCCGCGAGATACCGAAGAGCTCGTAAAACGATGCTGGATTGACTGGAGGGAAGATCTTGGAATCAATGGCGCGGCTTTGAGATCGTTCAAAATTTATTGGAAGGGAGTGTGAGACAAGAGGCAGAGTGGACGAGAAAGAGTGAAAGAGGTGACAGAGAGTGAAAAAGTGACAGAGAGAGAGGGGAGGAGAGTGGTGTCTTTCAGTCATGGAACTTACGATGGAGAACATTGGGAATCTTCACGCCGTTTCTCATTCTCATCAAACGGGTGACTTGATGAACTCTTCTCACGCACGACAGTCGGCATCGCATAGGAACTTAATGCACGGGCGATCGACAATGGTATCTAGTATGGCCTCGATACTGGACGGCGCTGGGGAATATCGCACAGATCACTCATTGTCCGGTCCTCTTCACACAGCTATGACCATGTCTTGTGATTCCAGCATGAGCCTCAGTAGCACGTACACAACGCTGACGCCGTTGCAGCACCTGCCTCCTATATCCACCGTCTCCGAGAAATTTCACCATCATCCGCACCCGCACGCTCATCACCATCCCGCGCATCAGCGCCTCGCTGCTGGGAATGTTAGCGGCAGCTTTACTCTGATGCGGGATGATCGGGGCCTGGCGTCTATGAGCAATTTATATGGCCACTACCCCAAAGACATTTCTATGGGACAGCCCTTGTCCCCTCTCTCTAATGGTCTTGGACCTTTGCACAACTCTCAGCAACCTCTCAGCGCTTACGGTCCCGGAGCTCACCTGTCCGGTGACAAGATGATCACCCCGGGAGGCTTTGAGACTCACGCGGCGATGCTTAGCAGGGGTGACGAGCATATCGCGCGAGGGTTGGGCGGTCATGGTGCTGGAATCATGTCCACTCTCAACGGTATTCACCATCACGGTCACTCGCACTCTCAGGCAAACGGATCTATGCTTTCGGAGCGAGACAGACATACAGCGGGAGGTGGACAGGGTAGTGCATCCGGACAGGTAGAGGAAATAAACACCAAAGAGGTGGCTCAGCGAATAACCGCGGAGCTCAAAAGGTACAGCATTCCACAGGCCATCTTCGCCCAGCGAATCTTGTCTCGTTCTCAAGGAACGCTTTCTGATCTCCTGCGGAACCCTAAACCTTGGAGTAAACTCAAGTCAGGTCGCGAGACGTTCCGAAGGATGTGGAAGTGGCTACAGGAGCCTGAATTCCAGCGCATGTCGGCTCTTAGACTTGCAGGTGTGTAAAAGGTGCTTGTGTTAACAGGTTCATAGGTCAATTATAAGCATGGCGATCGGAAATCGACTATAGAGGCTTCACTGCTCACACACAACACATGTCGATTTACCTATGAAGGTGCCATTACATCGGTGCTGACTGCAAATCCATAAGATACAAAACAAACAAAATCTATAACATTTGTATGTATTTTTCTTTATTTTTTGCTGGTTATTTTATGTTGACATAAAATTGCCTCCTTGTTGGTAATTCTCACAGGTCTTTAATTAGACTTTTTCGCAATGACTTTGGGTGACTTCTTATTACATTCGGGGGGAGGGGGAGGGTAACAACAGGGATCAGCTTGTTTCTAGGGATCACAGCAGACTGTAATGGATTCGTAGATTACTTTTTTGTCAGTCTTTTCCAGGATTCGATTTAATTAGCCTCAGAGTATGTTAATCTGTACGATAAACGCACTATTAGTGAAGTGTTGTGTTATTATTGTTCAATCATTAGGTTACCGTATTGTTTTGTGAGTCTGTGTGTGTCTGTCACATTTCTATTATTTTGTGAGTCTGTGTGTGTCTCACATTTCTGTCCTTTACAGACATAAGTGTAAATGTTCCAAATCACGCAAATTATGAATAATGTTTGATCACATTCTATAGATAACCCAAACCTTGCGCACCTTACTATTGACATTTCGAATGTCGATTTCGGTTAATCTACTTTAACTGAAGTTGTTTCTTACCCTGATAGACATCTAAATTATATTAAACTACATACTTGCAACGTATGAAATTCCTGAAACGTTTACTTACGAGGCACAAACTTAAAAGGGACATCGTGTGTGTAAAAGACTCAGTTTCATATGTTTATTGTTTCACCGTTAGCACTTCACACACAGAAAAGTGGTGTCAAGCCTTACTTGTCGTATTTCAGTTGAAGGTTCAATTAGCTAGGCTATAGTGGCATATTTTAGTTCCGGTCAATGCCCCGCTGAAAAGCACTTAATGAAATGTAAATTGTTCCTTTGCGCATTTAAAGCGGTTCTGGTAAACAAAGATTTAAACACTATTAAATTGTCCCCTTAAGTGCCATAGCAGTTAAAGCTAATTGTCCGTCGAGATTTTTTTTCTTTCAACACTCCATTAAAACCAGGAGCTTTATCTAAAAGATGTTGGCGTCTGGAGCCACAGGTAGGCAACTGATTATTTTATTTTAATAAAGCTCTGTTCATCTTATTATAATAACCGGCTACTTTATATCTCAGCTCCATCGACATGTGCACTACTCAAAATTATGCTGAATTGTGTTAGCCTAACGCAATATTAAATGTAATTATCAATCAATATAGAACTTGCTATTTTGAACATTACATTTCTACGTAATTGGCAATATACGTTTTATTCTCTGTTTACAATATCCACATAGCCATCCACTGTAAATTACACTGTTGTCATTCGTAAATGATTTGACGCAGATAACAGCTAGCCACTTTCCTACCACCTAGCTTACTGTGGTCATATCATACCGAATGATATGATATGACCACACGGCACTACGGATGATATGATATGACCAGACGGAATGATACGGCACTATTTTACTTACTGCATTTAAATGTGCATTTATGCACCGGTCGCGTGTAGTTGGGGGTTGTGTTTCAAAGAGAATGAAAGAACACCACGCGCCCGGCAACATCAATCAATACATTTAAATTACTATTCCAAATTCATCACAGTCACAAAATCAATGCCGTTGTTTTGCTTGGTAAATGTGAAAATAGGCTATCAGTGTTTGGGAGCCTATTTGTCATCGTTTCTTTTGGACATTTCAAGAAGAACATTTAAGCTATACCCCCCCTCCCCAAAAACCAAACAAACAAACAAAAAGACCTGTTAATATTATATGATTTTAATAAAAAATAATTGTTTTCAAGTACCTTGTTAATGCTGGAATATCCTACATCAGAACTCAAAATGTGTTTTGGTGTTACATTTGATGTCATAAGGTTAAAAAGACATTTGTCGCTACTGCAGTGCAGGTGCAAGTTTAAGGCTATCTGCTTGTTTTAATACAAATGAATAAAGCACAAATTAAATATCAGCACTTGTGATGGAAAAGAGACATTTAAAGATTGCATTAACTATGAAAAACAATTCGCATCAGCAAAATTCCACACTCAATCTCAATGTATTTGGATGGGTCGATACAGCGATCGATAAAGATAGCCAGAGCATCTATCAATTATTGCAGTTCAGCATTCTCTCCCATTGGAGCCTCTCTCTGGATATAGGCTTTTTAGACCATGGAAATAATAAATTTTATTCTCAAATATTTGCTGTGAAAACTGTGGATTCATTTTAAACTCTGCCATGGTGCAGTAGACCTTCATTTTAACAAGGTGGCACAAATTAACCAGACAAAAATAGATGAGAAGAGATGGAAATAAACTTTGACTAAATTAATCAAAACGTCTTATGCGTGAGGCTACTTAGACACATTACTATTACAGGAAAAACATGATGATGATGATGATGATGACGATGATGGCGATGATTATGATAGCATCATCTCTACCCGACTGTAAGATTTCTTATCGAGTCGCCAGCCTAACAGTGTGAGACGCGATTGATTTAGGATTTTGAATCTAGGCATTTTCCGAGAGACAGGTTTAGACAGGAACAGAAATGATCGATAACCACTTTAATAATTGATAGATGGTGAGAGATAGACGGTAATGCCTGGGTTATGAAGATACTGCCTGTGTAAACAAAGGCACGCGTGCTATGATATTTTTCCTAAATTACACGTGTTTAAGAAGGACTGAGGAAAAGCTTGCAGGGATTCGTGCAAACATAGCCACGTTCGTCACAAATGCTCGTGTTGATCGTCAGGACTGTGATTGTTGGACATATAAACAGCCTTATACCATAAACCACACCTACATTGTTGGTAGACTATATTTTAACCAGCACTGAATTTGTATTGATCTCTTCTACCCTTTCAATAACTAAAGCTGTCCCAGACAGGCGAACACCTCTTCTCCCCCATGCAGCATACGGTTTACAGTGAGCGTTGTACTAAGCCGTGCATCCACATTGTTTTCGCAGAAAGAAAAAATATGTAATTACATCTGAAATCATTAGTATTCAACTAAACACTGGCTCGCTGGCTCTTTCGCTATTTGCATCCACCGAAAATATACTCGTAAATAAATCCTAAGCTACAATACTGTTGTTGCTACAGTGCCTAAAACGCTGCCTATGATAGCTTTCTTGTGCAAAATGCGTTGTTCACCCGCGAAAATGGATCGATAAGAAAGAGTGACCTTTAAATTAAATTGTAAAGAGACCGGTCGACTAGAAGGATCACATCAAAGGGTTAAACTGCATTACGTCATCACAGACTCTACCATAGAGAGATTTTTTTAAACCAGAGCTGAATTTAAGACCCAACTCATTTTACTGCAGCGTACAAGTTGCGAACAGGGGTGATTAAACCGAATTTTTCTCTTCAAAACGTACACGCGCCGTGGTCAATAAACTCAAAACCACATCCCACAAGTGCAACCTGAAACGCTGTTCGGTCAGGTTCTGACACATTTCTAAGCGGCAGAGGTTCTTCAGCCAACTTATGCCTCGACAATGCGACTCTGGTGTATAAAAATGTACAGACCACGAAATATCTGGACACGTGGAGTTTAGAAGTCAAGCTTAAACCGACACCTCAACGGTGTAATTTCGGTGCGAAGCAGTTCATAGGCTATCACTTCTTGTAGACTTCATGTTGTGCGTATGGTCACAATATCTGAATTATCTAAAATTTGAGCTGCAGCGGCACTAAAAAGGAGCGGGTGCGTTTTGAGTTTTGAAAACCATGGTTTTCTCAGTCTTGTAAGTTCTAAGGCAAAACGACACGTTATTTGCATTAGGTTTTTATTTTAATATAGCCCGCAATTGCTTAACATTGTGATGCACTGCCTGCTGATAAGGTGTGACGTGATGTCATATCGGTAGGCCCTACGTGTATTCTTCAATGTAATAAATAGGAAACAGGGCCTTACACCTTGGATTCGGTTTATGAGGTGACTGACTACATTTTTCTTTGCCTCCTCCTTGTTTTCAGCTGACTCTGCCCTGCTTCTCTCAGGGGACTGAACTTTGGATGATTAGAGTTCCACTGATAACAGTGACGACCATTCAATAAATCAAAACAAAAGAAAAGATAAAATTACCCTGCTGTGTCATAAACAGAGTGTAACCCAGTTGCCCAGAGTAAATACCATGGAGCCTGTGGTAGCTGAAGGGTGTAAAACATAAGTGCTGTCAAAATACAGCTAGTACTCTTGTGACTTCTGGTTAGTGAAATGAAATGATGTAGTGAGTTTTAATTAATAAAATGTGATAGTTTATTTTAATCTATTTATTTCCAACACATAATTGGAGTACAGATATCAATACAAAAAAGTAAATAACATAAAGTAAAACAACACAGCTAAAACAATTAGAAATATATTAGCCAGAATCTCCAGATGAAACCTTTATTAAATAAAATATGGCAAATAGTAATGTTTCCCAAATTATTATGTGTTAATTCACTCAGAACTTCAGCAGAAGTAACCACTGGATATAAAAAACAAAGACTTTCAGACTTCATTTCTCTGTCTCACTGGTTAATGTTGCAATGGTAACTATCAGGAACAATTATCTTGTGGTCTGTCAATTAACCAGCTCATTCCTCTTAAGAAGAACCACAGACCACCACATTTTAAGGT
Organism: Sternarchorhynchus goeldii; assembly: GCA_028565775.1. Taxonomy (NCBI): domain Eukaryota; kingdom Metazoa; phylum Chordata; class Actinopteri; order Gymnotiformes; family Apteronotidae; genus Sternarchorhynchus; species Sternarchorhynchus goeldii. The sequence continues at coordinate 2,496,878 of JAOXYF010000025.1, forward strand.
AGGATACAGTTCTCGTCTACCTCAATATATGATCTATAAGCCTAAAAGGAAACTCTATGTTAATACAAAGGAAAGTGAAAAGCCCCCATGCTGGGAAAACGGATAAAACAGTTTCTATTCTAGTACACTGTTCCTTCAATAGGAAAATGTGAGGTGTCAGTAGTCAGTCATGTTAGTCTCAGGAAGCAGTGGTATCCTGTTTGACACCACAGTCTTTCTTTCTGCTGGGAGAGGTGTGGCAGGGAAAGTCAGAGGTGTGGCCTGCTGGTTACTGGGTCATCGTACTGTCATGGGTTCATGTGGTGAGCTACTCCACCTTGCGATCACATGGCTCCCAATGCTTGTTTGCAGATCAGATTGGTCCCAGGTATCTTATTGGTCCCAGGTATTGGTGAACGTGCTTTCTCACTGGACCTTGATTAGACTAGTGGTGCCCAACTCCATTCCAGAAGATAAACCTTTCTGGAGCGCTTGTACTAACTAACTCAAGTAAATAAGGCCTATATTAACATCTAAATTGTAGAGCCAAGTGTCCTGAACCAAATCTCAGCAAGGTAGTGGACCTCCAGGATAACAGCTGGGCAACAAGGCATTAAACTAACTAGACTAAACTCAGAAGCACATAAAACATCAATATTAGTCAGATGAGCTAAATGAGACCACCTATGAAGGCAGTTGGAAACCTAAGGAAAATATTACTATTAGTTCACCAGTATTAATCCTCTTGCTAATATACAAGCACTCAGAATTGTAAGACAGTTTAGAAACACACTTCTCCTCCCATAATGGGAAGTAACAACATAGCTACTGAAACATTTTTAGAAGGGAATAATCCCAAAACACCAACATTCTGTATAATACACAATAAACAAAAATAAATAAGAGTTTAATGGTGTAGAAGTTTTCTTTGGGCTGTATTAATAAGGCAAGGCAAGTTTATTTATATAGCACTTTTCATATATAGTGGAAATTCAAAGTACTTTACACATGAATAAATAGAATAAGCCTATTGCAGCCTGAGATCTATCGCCCCAGGAATGTCTTAGCAAAGAAAGAAAAATAAACACATTTCAAAATTTATTAGAAAAGAATAAAATACTTTTTGAGCGCAAGATGTGTGTGAATGCTAGTCCTATAAGCCCCATGTTTTTTTATAAAATTTCTAAATATAACTGGTTTTACCTTCTACTCAGTGGGAGATGGGTAAACAGGTTGTGACTAGGGTGTATAACATCACTGCAATATCAGCTGTGCTGTGGGAACAGCAGTACCTAACAAAATAATCCACTGAAATATTTTGTCGATAGTTTGCTAGTTCATTTGTTAATGTCATGCCTTATCACACAACCGTTTGGAAGCATTCAACCACCAAGCTCTGTGCTGCCTGGTAAACAAGGTAGTGATGAACTAGCTGTCTGTGATTCAGGATGGCCATGACTCAGCAATTAACAAAAGGTAATGTGAAAGTCAGAAGAGCAGATTAAACAGCAGCAAAGTAATTCTGCCTGCTGGTTGTGCCATCAGTCCTACCTAAACTCCTTCCTGGCCAGATTTGACTTAAACGTACACCTACCCGTGCCGTACGTTATACACATTAATAAGAAGTTTGTTTATAGTCGGCTGTTAATAAGAGATTTGGACTTGGGCTGTGCATGGTGACCTGGAGAGTGTGCTGACTTTGGCCAGACTTACTCACGCAGCTCCGCTGTGCTTCTCTCTTCTCTCCTGTCTGGGGCTTCGCTGCAGGCATCACTGCTCCCTTGACCCCCTTCCGTCTACTTGAAAGAGAGCATGCGGAGAGCACACTGGCCTCTGGAGCAGTATTTATTTAGTTGATATTGTGTGTGTGTGTGTGTGTGTGTGTGTGTGTGTGCATGCACTTGTGTGTCTGTGTGTGTGTGTGTGTGTGTGCATGCGCATGTGTTTGTGTGTCTGTGTGTGTGTGTGTGTGTGTGTGTGTGTGTGTGTTGCATTGCAGTTGCATTTAAATATGAAATGATGAACTACTACATAATGCTTTGACCAGACAGAAGGTGGTGACATTAATAGACTAGTCAAGTTACCTGAAACATCTCTGAATGACTCATGCAATCTTTGCACTTTACACTCTTGTTCATTCTTCACGGTGTGCTCTGTTCAATAGCGTTTGAGCATGTCAGACAAAATCTTTGGCATCTTTCCTGTCCAGCCAGCCTCATAAGGTAGTGACAGGTCATAAAGCATTATACATAAATAATTTAATTGATTTTAAAAACCAAAGTGTAGGCAAGATCTATGTCAAAACGAATCACCGTTAAGATGAGAGGAAGTAATTTCCCAAATTACAAGCGTATTAGAAGCATACCAAGCTTCCCTAATTATATTTTAAAGTAATGAGTGGAGTATTTAGTGTCTCAGAGTATAGAATGGCCTTCAGCATACAGCCCATATCCCACACACCTCAGTATTAGGAATAAGTAACCTTCAGTCTGTTAGTCCACACATGGTAAAATCAGGCAATGTGCTCTTAATGACTTTGCTTTAATATGGACAGTGAACACAGATATTTCTCATACAGCAAAAGAAAGTACATATAAGACAATGAAACTAAATGTATGTATTTTTCCTGTTTAGATCAGAAGGAAAGTAATGAAATGATGTATGATCTGATATCACAGGTTAAATTAACAGAAATGTTATTTTGGAGGCCTTGTCTCTGTGTGAATTACATTTCATTTCTATTACATTATATTTTGTGTTTATTTTCAGAATTTTATTTATTGTTATTTCAGCCTTTGACATTTGACTAGTAAAAAATCTTAATTTCTGCATCTTAAATAAATTAAATAGACCATTGATTTATAAACCTGAACCATTTTCAAAAACTGGATTACAATAATGTCGCTGGCCAGGTGTAGAATTAAATTCTTATACACTAAATGCATCATACGAAATTATGTATCGTAGTAACACTGTATATGCTAATATAATCAAAGATCCGACTATTACTAGTTTATGTTTAATTGAAGTAAAATAATGGAATGCTGTGTATGCTTAACTGTCGGCTTCTGCAGATACGGAATGGTGAAAAAGCGTTTTGCATACTTCATAAGAAACTGGACGAAGGTTCTCGGCCGCTTAGGCCGACAAACAGTGACGACCATCTTAGCGCTTCCTACGTACACTGCACCCATAACCCATCATTAATTACTGCAGCAGAGATGTAATATAACAACAGGTTAACAACATGTCATTTAAATTAAAATGTAAAACTATGTGAAGTAGGCTATAAAACATATACTCTGAAAATAACATACTGTGAATTCAATACGTTTCCTTTGTTCAGTAAATTATTAGATATAATGGTCAACTTGTCCTAACAAAGGTGTTAGGACGGATGCGGTCCTAGCCAGATATATTTGGTGCTGCCACTGTTGACGTTATTCATACAGGCCTTAAAGATTTGCTTTATTCATGAAGAGATTTTCTTCTTTGGTCTTCGTTTTTGAAATGTGTTTTTACGATCACCCTAATTCTAAATTCCAGACATATAGTCTGCAGAAACACCTCACCATTCTTTGCGCGTTATTCTTGGCATAGTGAAACTCGGTGTGCAGTGTAACTCTAAAGTCTGTAGTCTTCGATTTTTGTTCTCTTTTACCTTCTATGGCGCACTCGGTTCAGTAATCAGGGCTCCCTTCCCCACTGGTCGATCACTATTGATTACAAAAGCCAGTCGTTCACACTAGGGAATAGCGCCAGCGACACCTACCGACGAGAATATGCTATAATGTACAATCCTAGCCTTCCGGAGAGGGCAGCGTGCGCGTGCATCTCTATAACACCGGACTTAGAGGAGGGAAAATATAAAACCTTATGGAACAAGAGGTCCCCTGCCCCAGACTGATAGCCACTTGTTACATCTGGCGTCACGTCTGGAGTCTTACGTATCAGAGCAACGTAATATTTTTTAGGCATTGGTGTAATTTTTTGAGTAACGTTACAGAACGTGTCTGTAAATATCGAGGATGTGTTTTAAAACAAATGGAACGAAAAACAAGTCATGTTACGCAAAAAACAATTACTACAGTAGCATTTCTGTTTAAGTGGGTGGTGTGTGTGTGTGTGTGTGTGTGTGTGTGTATGTGTAACAGTGAAAGCAATAAGGAATATGAACATGATGGATATTGTCCAGGAGGTTAGACGCCTGTGGTAAACCGATTTGACTGTAAGAGGTGATGTGATCAATGCACTCCAAGTCTCTGTAATTAGATACATGGACCCACAGTTTGGCTCCAGCTATTCTACTCTCACAAACGCATGTATGCACACATTCACAGACACACACACACACACACACACACACACACACACACACAGAGAGAGAGAAAAAGAGAGGGTTAAAAAGCACAGGAAACATTCAGTGAGCTGTTCTTTATGCTGGGACATTTTGATAACTCACCCTAGAAGTCAGAAGCAGTCTGTGACGGACATGACAGAAGGACCAGAATGCTGCAGCACTGGATTTATACTAACAGCATGTTTTTGTGTGGATGCAGTGGGTTGGATGGGGTGAAAGGCAGTTATAAATATCCTCTCTCTCCCAGTGGGTCAGATAGCCCTCCAGTGGCTCCTGTTTGAAGTCACAGACTGCAAACCTGCTGGAGGGAGATCCAGACTTTAGTCCCCGTGGACAGCCCCCACCCCATGCGGGCACGCATGCACACGCACACACACACACACACACACACACACACACACGAAAGCAGGGCGGGTCAATATCACCCTTATGCTTTCTCCTTTGCCTGCACACATGCATACGCACATACACGCGTGCACAAAAGCTCCCTGGCTTTTGTATACCAGCCACTCTCTCTCCCATCCAGACCCTAAACTGCATTAATATTGAATCAAACAGCAGTGTCTCTAACGACCGGTCTGAAGTGCTCACTGCTGGCCAGCTCCCTGTCTGCTCCCTTTAAAGCGATGATTTTTGGCCTCCAGGGACGCACAATGGATTCGTCTTAAATCACTTTTAATCCACGGGCAAACAACAGAGGTTAAAAAAAAAAAACTCTACTCCACGCGAGTGGTTAATCTGCAGTGCCGTCACCCGAGTGTATTTCTGTGTGGAGTGCAAACAATAGGGCTAATGAGTTTTCTGCTGTTTCTTTTGTGTACCACCTCCACCTCCACCCCCACCCCCACCCACACACCATACACACCCTCACTTCTCTGTCAATCCCTCCCACTTCCTCCCCTCTCCTCCTCCTCCTCCTCCTCCTCTATCCACCACAGCCTGCAAGCGCAAGGAGCAGGAGCAGCTGAAGGAGCGCAGCGTGGCGCCTAAGAAGCAGAGGCTGGTCTTCACCGACCTGCAGCGCCGCACGCTCGTCGCCATCTTCAAGGAGAACCGGCGGCCGAGCAAAGAGATGCAGGTGACCATCGCACAGCAGCTCGGCCTGGAACTCTCCACCGTCAGCAACTTCTTCATGAACGCCCGACGCCGCTGCGTGGACCGCTGGCACGACGAGCACCAGCACGGCCACGCCGGCGGGCCTACCCAGCCCACCGCCGGCCCCTCCGCCGCCTTCTCAAAGGCCTGAGGGGGCGGGCCTAAGGGGGGAGAGGCGTGCCACCCTCCCCCAAGGCGGCCCCGATATCCCAGGAGGTGCACAGTATTACATGCCCCCTCCGCCAGCTACGTTTCTGTCAGTGCTGTCTATTACCTCAGCAGGACTGTTAGGAGCCAGGCCAGATATCTGGATATGTCTCGGTGGGGGGGCACTAGCCGGTGTCCATGTGTCGAGGCATTTCTGCTACCCTACTGAAGTGGCCCCTCCCTCCTTCACCTCCCCAGCGTCCATTTATTGGGCAACATCGATCCCCACACCTCCACACGCGAACGTGTGGACAAGTAGGCCAAAGTTACACGCAGGAAAAGGGCAGCAATACACAGCACAGAAGGCTTATTGCCTCTCCTGGGCTTTCATCAGAGAGCCGTCTCTTTCACCATCCTTCTCCGCTACAGTCACCATTTCTTAATGGCCGTCTTATAGCACCTCTCGGATCATACTCTATGCTAATGAAAGAGACCAATCGATGTAGATGCCTCGACCTCCACTGAAGGTGAAACATAATGCACTTTCCCCAGTGACGATCTTGCAGGCCTGCCATTTCAGTTTATTTTGCACAGATGGAGATGAAGGCTTGCTGGGGGAATTTTACTCCTGTTGTCAATGAGCAAAATGCGTTACTTCACTGGAAGCTTCACCAAAACATGCCTATCTGTGTTGTGCTGGCAAGCTCAGTCAGTTTTTAATCAGCACATGACAACCGAGTCATTCAATGCACAATGGGTTTGTGGCCATCATGCACGGGACCACAGTGCCACCTGCTGGTCATAAAGGTGCAATGCCGTCAATAATGGTGCATCATTATCTAGAATCCGGTTTCTTGTAGTAGACAACACTACGATAGCTCCAAAATCAGCCTTAGCAGCAATTAGTTTTTCTCCATGTTTTTAACTCCACAAAAGATGTCAATCATAAAACTAATGTCTGATAAAAGAGAATATACACATACAGACTCACACAAGTATTTGTTACAACGCTTTAGCACAAACAGTAGATTTGTATTCATTAATTAGCCAGTTACTGCTAAGGCTTATATAAACGTTACAAAAATGTAGTGTAATGGGAGGCTAGAAAATCTAAAAATCTTTAAAATTCTGCCTGTTACAGACACAACACTGAAATATTTTTTTGACAAATCAAACCTCTAGTTGAGTTTACCTTAAAATGAAATGTGTGGTAAACTATAACCATCAAATATTACAAAAACGAGTGCCAATAATATTTGCCTTAATACAATCTGAAAAACTCTTTACTGCATACACACAACTGTACACCTGTGATCGGAAATATATACCAAAGAAGTCAACAGAATTAGAATTTACATTTTTACAGAAAAAAGACAGAATTCCCAGTTTTAGGATATTTAAAATCAGGAAAAACTGAGACACAACTACAGCTACAACAAAACTGTACTAGTCCATCTTTATTTCTCTACCTCTATCCCTATATTCTCAAAAATCACCTCACACCTCCGTCGCCATGCCCACCCCGCCTGTCTCTACCCCTCTTCACCTCACACCTCCATCGTCATGCCCACTCCGTCTGTCTCCACCTCTCTTCACCTTACACCTCCATCGCCACGCCCACCCCGCCTGTCTCCACCCCTCTCCACCTTTGTAATATTGATGCGGGTAATTGGTACCATAGACATAACGTTTCTATTTCTTCTTACTATTGTGATTTGTTGTGCATACGTAAGGCACCTTGCTGACAATTTGAAAACTTCAAAACAAAGAGACTAGGAAAGAACAAGGTGGACAATGCACTGCATTCCGCGCGAACTGACACAGCAAATGGAGGGGGACACTTTTGAGAAAAGTGAACCGCAGGAACTAAAGGGTGCTGAATCCTCTCTGTCCGCGCAAAGGACTTAGACAGAAGAAGCCCAGTTCCGGATCGCCCTCCACGTTCATCTCCCCCCGTCGGATTTTGGAACGGAAGCAGATCGTTGCGGATGTGGCGAGCATTCCTGTCCGAGGCAAGGTGGCGCGCCCCCAACGTGCGGCTTCATCTCCGAGTGCGACCGGCGCGTTTTTTTTAGCACGCCGCCGCTTTAACGAGACGTACAGGAATACGGAGACGTGAGACAGGAATGCGGAGACTCGACTTGCTCTGAGCATCGAGTTCCAAGCCTATGGTGAGGAAGTATGTGGTGCAAATCAGTGAGAATCTGTGTACATTATCTGTTAAAAATGACCTTTTGTTTGTAGTGAGAACCAGTGTGGCTACCTCACTGAGCTGAGTGGTTTGTGAAACAGCCACTTATACCAAAGATTTTTCAGCCTGCCAGTCCTGTGTTGCCAGGGGAAAGCTACAGTATGCCAAACAGCGTAAGCCCAAATGAAACGGTAAAAGCTGTCACACACGTACCGTGTACACACGCATGCTCGCATACATACATAAACACACACACACACACACACACACACACACACACTTCTAGACAGCGCAGTCGGACTGCACAGTGCCACATTAAGGGAGGTGGCGGCTATGCAGATAGAGTTGAGTGCCTTTTCCCTTCAACCACGGGTGGGACTACGCTGGTATACACAAGCACACGTGTACACGTGCACACATGCGCACACACATACACGCACACACACATCACATGCAACTCTAGAGAACATTCAGAGCGGTGTAGAAAGAGCATAGAAATGAGTACATCAAATCCCTCTTACTGTAGTTCAAGCACTTTATCAACAAAAACAGCATTGTACAGCATCAAAACCGTTCTCTTATTTTCTCTGCAGGGGTATGAGGGAAGATTACACATTTTGGACATATTTGGACATATGGGTATCTGAATCTCAGATGAGTGCATGAAAAAGACTAAGATGACAATCTAATGTGTGAACATGAAAAAACACACCTTGCTTGTAGCATGCTCTCAGTGCATAAAGACTAGAAAACTTTGGTTTTATCAGCTGATGTGCACAGTATTACATGTCAAAATCAGCAGCTTTCAGGCAATGGTTCATGTATGTGGAAATGCTTTCAAAGTAATTTCAAAGTTACTTCAAGACAATTTCCAGTTCTGTGGATTGCCTTTAAGTCATAAGTCACATGCTAACCTGGAGCTTCTTCATGTTAATCTTTCAAATCCACAGGCCTTAGATAATGTTAAAACAGAAATCAGAGACGCAGAAAGGAAGAAAGCAACACAGCAAATCTTAAAAACATGTTAAACAGGACATTAGATCACTTATAAACAAACAAACAAACAAAAAACATGCTTAACCAGTAATTAATCTTCCAACAAGACAACGATCCTAGAACAGATTTGCAACACAATGTCTAAAAAAGAAAAAAAAAAAGATTTGTCCCATTAAATCCTGAAATCCGAATCCCGAAAGCTAACTGTAACCCTAACCGTAACTGTAAACCTAACCATTAACCCTAACTGTAACCCTAACCGCAACTGTAAACCTAA
>JAOXYF010000025.1:2506022-2529526 GCA_028565775.1 Sternarchorhynchus goeldii
CTAACTGTAACCCTAACCGTAACTGTAAACCTAACCATTAACCCTAACTGTAACCCTAACCGCAACTGTAAACCTAACCATTAACCCTAACTGTAACCCTAACCGTAACTGTAAACCTAACCATTAACCCTAACTGTAACCCTAACTGTAATCCTAACAGTGCAGATGGAGTGTTTTAGGTGGAGGTGTGCACCAACTGCATCCCAGGAGGTGTGCACCAACTGCCTGACAGAGTTTGAGAGTTGCAGATTGCAGATTGTTTCATCTTAGTCGGTTCACATGAGATGGCATTCAGATATCCATGCTAGATTCAGTAAGAGCACTTGTTTCTCCACTTCTTTTGGACCGACATTTTCAACTGCCCTTAGCAGCACTTCACATGCTTCATGCTATTCTACTGTACGGCTCAATCTACTTTACCGTTTCTGGCCATTGCTCTGTAGAAGATGACCTGAAGTGGAGAAAAGGTGTGGCTCTAGTCTGTTAGATCAGAGATGTGTTGGGCTTTGAGGGAGCATATGACAGATACCCACAGTCGTCTCAATGAGGGGTGATTGTGGCTTGAAGTGATTTTAGACCATTTTTTCTACCTGAATGTTCCATGAAGAGTTGAGGCTATTTAATGAAATTGTACACCTGTTTTTCATTTCATATTCTCCCCGATGGTGAACACTAGGACCAGGCAGGCAGGTGTTGACAATTAATTCTGAAATACCTCAAACATTTTCTGTAAAGTTTGTGTAATTTAAATGAAACTAATAATGATTACACTGATTAGATGATTATGACTAATAATAGTTTTTGAACTTGTGACTTGAAGCTTTATACTGTTGTTGTTTGGGGATTTTATTCTTGTTTAGTTTGCTTGTTTCCTCTTTTTTCTCCTGTGTGTGTTTTTGTCATTTTGTGATGGCATTTTCTTAAGAAAAATGACATTTTGAATGTTATCCTAGAAGATGTATAATGAAAGGCATGTCTGGGTGGATATGGAGAAAAGAAAGAAAACAGAGTGCTTCAGCGTGACTCCATGATTCTTAAGATTTTCTAGGTGGATCTTTTGGGGCTTGTCTGAGATAAAGTGTAGTCTGAATATTAACAAAACCAAGTTTTTTCTATGAATTGTCAACTTTAATCAACAATATTCTTTTCTCCTTTACTTCCTTTAAAGTATCCCTTCCTCCCCCCCAAATACCCCTCCAGACAGTGTTCAGATGCACCTCACATTCATTTAAATGATTGAAAAAAACAAGCTCCATCCATTCTGATGGGAGCACAGTTTTTTTTTTCTGCATGGATATTGTATACTGTACAGACTAAAGCAGGAATGCCCTGCACTTTGGAGGAAGAGGAGAATGAAGAGGCTGGTGCAGGAAGGGTTGGGGGTTTCTTCTGAGGGTGGGGATCGTCGAGGTTCGGATGTTGGTGGGGTCTTTGTTTTTAAAGTTTTCTGTCACTATTGTTTTAAACAGGTCGTGTGAATGTGTCACTTCAGCCCTGTCTTATTTCTCTTATGCGTACGACTCTCCAGTAGAGGTTGACAGTATGACATGGAGGGCTAAGCTAAGCTGAGACTGTCATTCCTGTTTATATGTGTCTCATTTTTCTCCAGAATGGAACCATAAGTCTTGTTCATATTCGCCACTCTCAGTTTGGGTTGCAAAGCAATTCGTGCAAACCTGCAACACAACCGACCAGTCTTGGTAATGGACCCCTCCAACTGGACATGCTCTTAATCTGCAGACAGTGTCACACTCGTTTGTTTCTCTCCAGGCCTGGTCGTAGACCGAGCCCTCCCCCCCTCTCTCCCCGTCGCACTGTGGTCCCCCTCATCTGTAACCTGTCAATCATTCAAGAACCAAGTGTCTTTGTGATGGTAGAAGACAATCAGTTTCAAAACCAGGAAGTAAGATGGAGGGGACGGGCCAGGAGGAGGAGCAATGGAAAGGAAGAGTGGTTGAAAGAGGCTCTCAAAAAGATGTTTCAGTGGGGGACAAAATCTTTCTCTGACCTGCTGACTTATATTGGTTAAGCAAAGTGTCGTTCTGAGGACACCGTAATGGTAAAATACATTACATGATGCTACCAGTGCATTCATTTCACCTATATTTTCTTGTGTATTTACGGCATTTAGCAGTCACTCTTATCCAGTGAGATCTGTGTGCATCCCGAGAGTCAAACTCATGACCTTGGGGTTCCTAGCACCACTCTAGAGCTATGGGAGATGATGCAAATGATCACAAGATACTAATTGAACATCTGCTGATGCCACAAAGTCCCTAGTACCAAAGAGTCTGCTGAGGGAGATTATCTCTATCTCTATAGACTATCTTAACTATGCTAAACTAATACCTGACCCTGTATTTGAATTGACCCAACAGAGCCAGGTTTGTCCTGGTCCTTCAGCCACAGTCACACAGGATTGTGTTTTTGGACTTAAATAATTTAATACCAATGTTCAGTCTGTCCAATGCACAAACAGCAACCAGACAACAAAATTCTTGTTGAACAGAATCAGTGATGTGTACATCACATATGAGTCACACACAAATACACTCATGTGTCACGCAAAAGCACCCAAACATTTTTACCTGGTCTCCACATCAACCAAAGATTAAACAATAAATCAGTGAATCCCACACAAGCAGTTAGTGTATGGTACCATGGCTGAAACTGCTTTGTAGCAGTAAAAGCCAAAAAAAGGAAGCGTGTGTTCATGCTTCTCATCCATGCTTATCTCTGTGGTACAGGCAGTTGTTAGCATTTAAAACATGTCTGGTTGTGAGCCTCTTTCAACCATCCATCCTGTAGGGGGAGCCAGAGAGAATGCGACATACCCTGTGTTTAGACTCTTGAAAAAGAGAAAAAAACTGGAGTAATAACTGTTACAGAAAATAAAACACAAATATGGGTAAATTGCGTGTTTTGAAGTAAATGACTGAATAAAATCAATTGTAAAACTTGTTATACTGCATTTTTCTTCCAAATATTCACTCATAAAACTGAAAAGAGTTTTACTTGAGCAAGGGAAACAAAGTTCAACCCATTATAAAGCGTTCTGTGAAATATTTATTTGGCATATATAGGTATAAAAAAATAGCATACAGTCTTCCTGTTAATTCAGGAATTTACCTTCCATTGCTAAGGCCTGGGTTATTAAACATGCATTTCTCAAAATTATTTCTGTAGTATAAAATGTATTATGAGCAAAAAAGCTTGTTGTATTCCTACTTAGAGCTATGTGAGTTTAAAGTGCTTCTCTGGTATATCAAACAAAAGTGTTATTTCTTTATTTATGTAGTGCTCAGGAGAACTAAGCATATGAGTTAGATTTTAGCAAGAAAGCAATTGTAGTAAATTTAGAGACTTAAGTCACTTTTCACATGCTCACAAAAATGTGAACGCTTCAAAGTTTGGTGAGCTTATATCCAGAGTACTTGCCTCTTTACTGGTGTATGGCAGCTGAGAACAGCTAAATGTGTATCCAAGCATTCAGTTTTAACAATTAGCCTTCACCAGCAAACATGAATCACAACCATTACAAAAATCGACAACATTAATAATAAAAAACTACAACAAATGAGGTCCCAAGATGATAGGGGCAGAAACACTATTAACCGAAATGATCCAGTCTCTTATGGTCCCATGTTAGATGAGTTAGTGCTGCTGGACTAAAGTGTATCATTAAATAGGAATTGAAAACAAACAAACAAACAATATATATATATATATATATATATATTTTAGTGTAGTCTAAATTAGTTTGGTATTGCTTTAAACAGAACACAAGTCTACTCTATCTCATGCAGGGTAAACAGGCATGTTTTATATTTTGTTCAAATATCTGTACGTTCTCTTTGGGATTCTTGTGGGGAATCTGTCTTTGCACTGTCTGTCCTTACCCTCCCATCCAAAGGGGGCGCTGTAGAATGTAGCCCAGCTCCTGAAGTTATCAGCCTCCCAAAGCCTTTCCCCTGGGACATTGCGTAGGATGAGCGGCGGTGAGGAGCTCCCCTCTTGAACCACGAACTCAGCTCTGTCGTCTCCTTAAATGAGTGGATCTGAACGGCATGCCAAGATACGACCCAGTGAGCAGCACAAAAGAGTGGGTGACTGGCTAAAGCCCTCTGGTGTTAGCAGGCTGGAGAAGAGCGCCCCTGTCTCACCTTGTGCCTGTTGGAGCTCACCAGCACCACGCTTAGACCTTGAATCACGATGGAGGGGAGCACAGCCGCACAGGTGGTCAGGAACACGGTCAGCCACACCACAGGACTGGCAAAGGCGTTCATTGATGCTCCTGCCAAAACAAGGAACGCAGCCCATCTGGTTCTGGTCGGTAATATGAAGCAAGAATTCAGCGTGCTACTAAAAACCAATTGCTGCCTGTCGGGCATCTACGCTTTGTCAGACGATACCAAGGAAGATGTAGTCCTTAGGAAATGCCATGAATAGACGAGGGCTGTGAAGAATCACGGTGGACAGGAAGTACAATGCCAAGGAGAGAGTGACTGCAGCAAAATTGTACTTGGTCCAGAACTTGGTCTGTAAAATGATCTAGGAGACACAGTCGGGAATGGAGGTTATCACTGGTGAAATTCAATATAAGATCTATGTCCATACCTTCAAGATTGCTGGGGAGAAGCAGAGAGAAAAAAAAACTGCTAAAGCATGTGACTACACGTATTACCTCATGTAAATGCTCTTCATAATCATCACCTTTAAACCACTAATCATTAAACCACTAATCATTGCTATTAAAAACATTTCAAAACTCTAATAATCAATAAGCCGCAGAGATGTGTGAATGGAGATACCTCGATAGTAACTGAGAAAACAGCTGACGTTTGTACAGTGATGGCCAGGGTCTGATAGTCCAGGTCAGAGTCTTGGAAGACTGCCATGGGGAAGAAGAAGAGGATGATGGAAGTGTAGATGGAGTAAAACAGGGCAACACCAAGGCTGAGGGGGTTCAGTAGCTCATTTCTCTGTCCAACAGAGTAGACCATCGGCCAGCGAAGAGAGCTCTTGCTGCTCATATCCTACACCAGCACAGATGCACGTGTACATCAGTCAACAACTTCCAAACGAAACTACGCTGTAAAGGTTTTCGGTCAGTACAATTGTTTTGCTCACCTGTTCAAAAATGCCCAGGCAATTAACAGGCAGGGATGTGTACATAATGCTGTACAGAGCAATAAACCAGCTCTCATACATAGGCTGGAAGAAGCACATTAGAAAATATGAAAGGGGAGGTGACTCAAAGCATCATTTAGAAATGCATGGGACTGAAACTGGTTTACCTGGGCACTGAAGCCATTGTACAAGCTGTACCAGATGTGAACCAGTGCAAAGGAGGTGGTTTTGTAGAGGAAGTAGTGCAAGAAGCTGCATATGCGGCGGTAGGACCAGCGGCCGTGAACCAGGAGGAGCCGACGTAGGAAGCTGAACTGGGCCAGTGCAAAGTCCGCATTCTGGACTGCCTGACTGCCCTCAACACCACACAAACCCACTCCAATATGAGCTGCTGTGGTGTTGAGGGGTGGGGAGTGGAAAAGGAATGGAACAGTCGTTTGTAGAAACGTTTTAAGATGTTCATTAGACGGTTTCGATATGGGATCAGTGTGTGTGAGGGGGTCACTTTTGAAGCAGATTTTAATGATCTATAAACATGCAGTGCACTTTTTAAAAATGTACTGTAACATTTGTTTGCATCTTTCTCCACCTCTTACTCTTAATCATATTCACATCATTGGCACCATCTCCTATCGCCATGGTGATAGAGGAAGAATACTTCCTGACCAGCTGTACCACTTCTGCCTTCTGCCCTGGGGTCACACGGCAACACAGCACTGACTGGCACTGATTGGACAGAGACACAAACCTGGCGCCTGTCTCAGGTGTCTTGATCAGATCAGACTGTAAAGACATTGAGAAATATAGTCTGTTTCAGATGGTCGAATTTCAGAACCAAGGAAACTAGCCCATCTGGTTCTTTCGGTAACATGAAGTAAGAATTCAACATGCAACTAAAAGCCAAGCCACTGTCTGTTGAAACTCAAGCTATGCAACTTCTTAAAGATCTTTAAGGTATGTTATTGTGTTGACTGGAAATGACTTATTATAACATATTAATACCTTTTATTTGTTTAGAATTTATACAAATGTATATTATTATTGTATTATGCTGCATTTATAACATGATATATTTTAAAACGTATGTTGCAGAATTATCTGTTAAAAACAAGTCAAACAAATAATCAAATAATATAAATTCAGCAAATGACTAAACAGAATCTTAGATTACTAAATCAAAAATAAAAGTCATAAAAATCCATGGAAGGAAAGGAAGTGGATTATTCACTTCCAATCACTCTCAATCACTCCCAGTCACACCCAATCTTTCTCAATCACTCCCAATCACTCCTAATTACTCCCAGTCACTCCCAGTCAGTCTCAATCACTTCCAGGCTCTACCTCCACTGACCTCTCAATCAAAAAAAGATTTTCCATTTGCAAACTTAACTCACAAGTTCAAACCCATCAATGACAAGGGCTGCCCTACTGATCTCGGACACTTTATCTGTGCTCCAAACATGAGGTTCTTTCTTCTTGTGGAAGCAAACTTCAGCAGATGGAGACTGGAGAAGCTGTCTGAAAATTGGCATTAACCATCATTACACACCTACACTGGTCTAGGATGGTGTTACACTGGTGTTTTTTTAGGTTTGTGTGTATGCATGCATGTGTTTGTGCATGTGTGTATGTTTGTGTGCATGTTTGTGTGTTTGTGTGCATGTGTGTATATGTATGCATGTATGTGTGTGTGTGTTTGATGTGCATGCACCTGACCTCAATTCCTCGCCTTGGAGTAGACATGTATCTGGATCCATCAGCTTACAGGCATAGCCTACATTCACAGCAGTTTCTGTACATTTCCGAGACAAGAGACACAGTCAGTCTCGGCTCTGTCCC
This sequence comes from Sternarchorhynchus goeldii, assembly GCA_028565775.1. NCBI lineage: Eukaryota > Metazoa > Chordata > Actinopteri > Gymnotiformes > Apteronotidae > Sternarchorhynchus > Sternarchorhynchus goeldii. The sequence goes on from JAOXYF010000025.1 coordinate 2,512,992, forward strand.
ACCCATGAGCTACACTGTGGAACACCATAGGTGAGTGGAGGTCTTCACAGGTTCCACAGTACCTGTCTTATCTCCCGTCAGCACCCACACCTTCACTCCTGCCTGCCGAAGACTGCAGATGGTCTCGGGGACGCCTTCCTGCAGACGATCCTCAATGGCTGTTACGCCAAGCATCTTTAAAACATGCCAGTCATACAGGTAGTAGCTTTACACAGACAATAATGTGTAAGCTCAGTCTGACTCATACACAAACAGCTTGTAGCCAGTGAGTTTCTAAAATGCACTTCATGACTTCATTAAGAGCTGTAGATTAATTTCACAAGTTCAACTGAAATAGATATGTGTTTATAATTCAATGATAAAGTAGTATATATTCAAGGCCAACAGGAGCATATGCCATATGGTCATTAATATTTATTTGTGTACCGTTAGGTCTTTTTCCATGTGCTCATACAGCTCCTCTAGCATGGTCTCTCGGTAACTCGTCGCTATGGCAGCCTGGCTGAGAGAATGGCTCCACTCTGTCCACTGGGCTTCAGTCACAGAACGTCCAGCCACACATAATGTCCTCAGACATCTCTGAGCAAAGACCTGTCACACAAACTTGCACACTTACAAACCACAAAGAAACCCCATTTCGTGCTGAGTGGAAAGGTTCATTGGCCAGGCAGGAGAGCTGGAGCACAGCAGGATGGGGGTGGTGAAGAGCAGGTAGGGCGTGGCGGGCACACACTAACCTCCAGTGCCTGTTCTGTGCTCTCTTGATGTGGACTGTCCTTACATAGCCGCTCCAAAATGACCACATCTGCACCTTTAGAGTACAGCTTCAGTTCTCCCTCTGGACTTCTTACTACACACACACACACACACACACATACAGAGAGAGAGAGAGAGAGAGAGAGAAAGAGAAATAAACCACATGGGGATTTTTAAGAAATTTCCTTTTATGCGAAATGCTAACTGAATAGTTTCTGTTTCAAGGTAACAGCAAGTATTATATGATTTGTTTCTTGGGGGTAGAGGATCAATTCCTCTCTTTATATAACTGCATTCATTAGAATGTGAGTGACAAAAACTGATCCCAGATCATTGGTCTTGGCTGAATCGACGCCCCTGCGTTTAGGGGAGCGGCCGCCCTCTCTCACCGAGCACTGACATGCGTCTCCTCTTGCTGGTGAAGTCCAGTAAGGCCAGCAGGTGGTAGCAGCGCGTGAATCCTAGCTCACTGAGCGTGAGGGAGTTGCGTGTGCGAGAAAGGAAGACCCAGCCCAGCTCACGCGCTGCGCTCACCAGAGCCTCCTCATCTGGAGACGCTGCCTGGTACCAGGGCACCCCTGGGCACAGAGAGCGAAAACCAGCTGCATTTACTCACTCACATGACACTTTTCTAAGGGGTTTGTAAAGGATTTTTTTTGCCTATACCCAGTAAGATTTGTAATCAAAGTTTTTGCTCAGTTGCATTTTAGTTCTTTGCACTGACTTCCTAGTTCCTTGTTTGTGTTAAATTTCATTACGTTCTGTTCATGAAAGCAGATGAACATCTTTTCTTTGATCAGACTAAAATAATCTAAACCAAAAGAAGAGCATAAGGGGCATCTAACAAATTAAATTTCTGCTGTTGACAGATGTTGTTACATTGCAATTATTTTGCTAACTTGTTTACATGTTTACATGATGTTTACATGATGTCTTTTATTACCTTCTTTTATAAGGTTTAAGTCTTTTATTTTAAGTCATTAAGTTCACTGATACCATATACATGCATGACTGATGTCATATACATGCAATACTGATGTCATATACATGCATGACTGATGTCATATACATGCAAGATTGATATCATATGAAATTGCTCTTGCAGTTCACAGTTCATGCATGTTAATTATTAAATGGACTTGTATCTTCTCTCAATGATTCTGGCTCTCAGCTGGACCAGTACAAGAAAATGACCAGGTGGGGGCGCCACTTACCATCTCTCCACTCGCTCATGACGGTGTGGCACAGTGCCAACGCCGTGAGGAATTCACGACTCTCGGGGCAGCGGCGTTCGCGCAGGCGGTCAGTCAACCGCCAGTCAGAGAACAGAAGCCCGCCACAGGAGAAGCGATTCCAGCTCAGGTCCAGGGGCTTTGCGAGAGAAGGCAGACTCGGCCATGAGAATGTAACATGGTCAAAATGAAAAAATAAAACGTGCTCATGTGAACCTCCCATTTCTGTTGCAAAACAGTTTGGACGTACCTTTGAATTTTCTCCCATATCTCCTGAAAAACAAAATGCATTTATGTATATTTATGTTCTGGCTACCCAGCCAGAAGACAGGAAATTAAGAAATGTAATAGGAGCTGGTCATAACAGAGGTTATGTCTGTTTTCTGTAAGCTGTATCTACATATTAAAGACACTTGAAACCCTTTTGAAATGTTGGCAATAGTCTGACAGTTTAATATCGGCTCGTGTGAATCTCTGTAAGAGCTGCAGGGTAAAGTGTGGATGACGCATGCCACAGAATTACTCAGACTTGACCATGAAAGAGATTGACCAGAGGCAAAGCCAACGAGGAGAGTAGAGAGGGGAGTGGAGCTCTCTGATTTGCTGACAGAGGCAGGATAAGAGCACATACCATATATGTGACCAGCGATGCAGCACTGACGGAAGAGCAGTCGGTTCTGAGTGAGGGTGCCTGTCTTGTCACTGAGCAGATGACCCACCTGACCCAACTCCTCATTTAGAGAGGTGGTACGGGCCTGAGCGGGGCTATCTCTCTCCTCCCAATACATTTCCAGGTCCCAGCCAATCAGGAGACAGTGCACGATGTGGATCAGCTCGAATCTGGGCGGAGCAAAAGCGACAAACGTCAACAAGAAGTCGAACACTCTAAAAGAGAATATAAAAATGCAGATTCAGAATATAAAAATGCAGATAGCAGAAATGTCCAAAAAACATTTAGTAACAAAGCCAGTCTGGATAAATTGAGACATATTACGTGATGTAGAGGGATATGGGCATGGCAGGGCTCAGGAGAATGATATAGCCCCAGAATGTCAGAAAACCACGGTAGGCAGCAGGAAAGTGGCCACTTATGCCAGAGAGAACCTCGATACGTGGGGAAACCAAATACTCAAAGAGTCCAGATCCCACCGCCAAGAGGAGAGCTACCATCAGCAATGAGAGGACGATCTAAAACCACAGCAATATATTTGCACTGAAACCCACCTGCTGTGACAAGCCATATTCACCAAACACAATTTCCTGTATGTACTCTATAGACTGTATAAAATGACTAAACGCTGCATAGTACATACTGGTTTCATCTGTAATATCCCATTACAACCACAAGAAGTATCTTGGATTTTTATTTTCTTTTTTGCAGATCACATGCACGGTAGGATCACCATGGTGTAACTGCAACAGGAGAGTTAAGCCTCTTCTTACCATCACCACAACTTTGTTAAGGAACTTCTCCACCTGTGTCTTCTTTACTTTCAGCCTGCCACAGTTCATGAGGATCTTGGTGTCAGAGCCTGACCCAGATAAACACAGTGTTTATACTTCTGACACTTCTTTTAATGAATGGGAGTTAAATGAGGTGAATAATGTAACACAGTAATGCTGTGTTACTGTATTCATCTCACAGAGAATGCACACGGTATAATGACCTTGTTTTTTAATGAGGGCCATGCACCTGTATATACAGCCAGACCATATGCAGTGGCTGTGTTGCGCAATACAGTTCCCCGGAGTAGGATGTGCTCGGAGTCAAGCTGAAGCCATTGTCCTCTCAAGTGTAGCTCTCCTCGGAACGAATACAACTGACCGTTTGGCTCCTCACACCACACGACGCCTGCGAGAGAAAGATCAAACAAGAGAGAATGCAAGTGAGAGTGGGAGGGAGACAGATAGGGAGTATATTTAGCTGTCTTCATAACTAAAGAATATATTGGTTATTGGTTTTGCAAACTCCAGAGGTTATGTTAGACATATTGTCTGGCTACACTGCTTTCTGGCAGAGTGTAAACATCGCTTTAACCATCAAACAGTGGGAGCAGCTCGTCTACTGGGCCACTGGTCAGTTCAGAGTGGGTGAGGGCCAGAGCCTGGCGAAACTTCAGATTGGTTTCTCTGCGAAGAGCCAGCAAAGCAAAGCATTCAAAGACCATGACACAAGAGCCTAAACCTCACTTGTAAAACACAAAGCTCAACTATCTATTTTGACTATTCGTCTATTCATTTGGCTTTAGCTTTTCATTCAACGATTCGTTCAGGATGTAAAAGCAGGAACATGACAAAAACATACATTAACATTGTTAAACATATGAATGAGAGAAATGTTTATGTACCACGTGATGGGTACTGGTTTGAAATTCTGAAAATTGATGACTCAGAAGTGATTTTTCAGAGTTTCCATTCTAAAAAAGTATTAACCACTCGCAGTGCTGCAAACAATCTTTAATTGTCTTGATGTGTGTTTTGTGGCCTGACTGCCAGTTATGTGAGGGAAGGGAGCTGCTGCGGTCTTACCCATCAATGTCAGCCGTTTCTACGTAGCACAGACTGTGGGGTTCAGTACTGCAGAGGAGGAGCAGGTCTGCCTGTGGAGAGACAGGAGGAGGACACTTACTACACACACACACACACACACACACACAGCCACATACACAAACTTAAATACATGTGCACACACAATCACGCACACACTCACCGGTATGACCTGGTCCTTCTGAATTCGAACAACATCCCCAACATGCACATCTTTCCACTGAGCTGTTGTGAAGCTGCAGAAGAAATGAAACAGAAGATCTCATTTATTGCATAAAAGAGTCCAAAGCATAACCTCCAAAAGCAAGTTCATACAAATTAATCTCCGAACACCAACCCTAAAATCTCGAATACTAACCCCTGGTTGGTGAGGATATCACAGCGTCTTGTATTAATCTTGCCATCACTGCGGCGCCGACCCTGAAAGCCACATGAGAGATGGAGAGGTAATACAGTCGCAGTAATAATGTGAAAGATTAATAATGTAGATTGACACATGCACTTCTGGTTGTGAGGAATTCAGATATGACCACACACTCCCCTTCTCTCTTTTTTTACATTTTCTTTAATTTTCTTTCTTTTTATTTATTTTTTTTGTCTGAGAGCTAAATGTTGCGTGACCTTGACTTGTATCTGCATCACCTGCCCCCAACCCCCACCCACCCCCACCCACTCCCACGTTACTCCTCACCCCTACCCCTCACCAGGTCTGCAATTAGGTCCTTCACCCCACGCATCGAAAGCACAGTAAGCAGTGGGAGCATGGTGATGTACCAGGGCAGCGTGGCTATAGCAGGAACGCTCTACACACCCCACAACACAACCACAGAGCATGTAGTTAGGAGACAAAAGACAAGCATCTAACATACCATAAGACACAGTATCTACACTCTCTCTCAGCGTGGCAGCTCATTACTGCACTGATATATCACATCAATGAATCATTAAACAAAACAGAGGAGGTATTTCTGTTATGTCAGTGTTGTGAAATACACCTTGTTTCGTTGCGAGTGCTGGTTTGTTTAATGACTGTGAACTACCTCAGTTACACCTGTGTTACGCCTGTGTGTACAAATTAATATTCTCACTCTTCAGGGACTAAATACTCGCATTCAAGTTAAAAAACAAACACACTAAGAATTTTACAATCTGCTACTCAAGCGGTGTCCTGTGATACTGAAGTGAGTAAATTAATAGATTGCATTCACATTGATATGTTGGAGTTTTGGGGGTTGAGCAGTGAGATTTGAGCAGGAAATAAAGCCACAGACCTGCATAACCACAATGAGCAGGAAGAAGAAGTTTGCTGCACGCTGGAACTGCTCATAGAGGTTGAGAGGCAGGAAAGTCAGGGGGGAGTACTTATAGCTGCGCACTATGTTGTCCTGGTAACACAATTCAGTAGAGGAACATTAACAAGGAAAATAAAAACCCAGGACAGTGCTCCCAGGTCAGGCTTGGCTCTAGGGTGCTAACATCAAGAATGTCAGTTGATAGACTCCAAAGAGCTAGTTTCCTCCACTAGCCACTTTCCATCTGCTTTGATGAGTACTTTAACAGGAACCTTTTTCTTGAAAAAGACCTTATCGTCCTACTTACTGCATAACGCCCCCAGCGGAAACACAGGAAAGACTTGCGTCCAAGAGGCTCGTGGAAAGAACGGCAGTTGGCCCGCACCTGCCATGTCATCCCTGAGAGAGGAAGGGGGCTGGTTTTGGTATGGTCCAAACCATGGAAACACCAAACCATTCTCAGTAAGATGAAACATGCTCCAACATCTTTCCGTTCGACGATATTCAGTGCAGTGAAGCCACACTCACTACAAACATTTCCCACACGGGACAAATTCCAGAGGTGCAGTGTTTACCACACATATCATAGACAAGCAGCAAGGGTGGGGTGGTTCAGAGGCTATAACCAAATGCTCTGGTACCGTGTCCTCTCCCCCCTGAGGGTGGCGTGTTGTTTCCGGCCATTTCGAATGTACTGTGGCACACCAGGCGTTCTGCAGGACAAGAACAGCTTCAGTCATTACCAGGGAGGCTAATTTACAACAGAACAGATAAACAACTACTCACATGCATGTTTTTGTTACTCGTTACACACTACTTCCTTGCTTACCTTACTGCACACCCCCACACACACAGATTCTTCACACTTCAGATAACCATGCACAAAAATCTTCTGCAGAACAGGGGAATATCCAAGTGGCTAGTTTAGACGAGGTGCACCACAGAATGTTACAATAAAGGATTACAGTAAGATGTAAGATTTAAAATTCTGCTCACCTTGTCACCTTGTAAAATGACTTAAAGCTTGACGTAAAGTAATATTTTCCAGAAGCTAAAGAGTTCACTGAATCAGCAAGAAACAATGATTAACAGACTTTTAATTAATCAGTTCCTGATTAATTAAACTAAACTGAGTTCAGAAATGTGTATTCAGAAGCCATAATACTGTCTACTTCTCTAATATACGTAATGTAACAATATGGCAAAGCCCAGTCACATGCCTCATTTACAAAAGGTGATCACTGGGGAGTGTCACCAACACACCTTACCTCATGATTGTTCATAGCTTCCACATCTCAACAGACTACTCTTTCCACATGCTGGTCTCCTGCGTCTCACCTAGTTCCCTTAGGAATCTGGTGTGATACACCAAGAGGCATTCTTGTTAGGCTAATGAATCAAGTCAAAGATTTATATTTACATTGTTGTCCACCTTTCCATTGCCTCCTACAGGATTTTCACAGCGTGGATGATGCCTCTCTCTCCTGTATTTTTCTTCCAACTCAACTCTCTTATCCATTCATTCCTAGTTTCTCTTTTTGGGAAACTGTGTTCCTTTGGGAGTGGCGGTGGGAGGTGACAGAAACTTGATAGTGAGCAGGTATAAATAGGAGAGAGAGAAGGCATAATGTGTGTTAACCTAACATAAACACCACTTCCATGTCCCCAGAGTGTGTAATTCAGTCAAAAGTTATTATTATTTGTAGTAGTAGTTGTTGTAGTAAGAGTAGTATAAGCTGTAGTAGTATTTTAAGTGCTTAATTTGCTTAATAAAGAAAATTATTAATCACTTATTATAGTTCAAATATAAACACCAGTAGCAAGTAGCCCTTAAAGCGCTTGATGTTTAGACGGTTAGAGGTTTTTTCTAGGAATATTCCAGTTCATCCCAACTGAACTGAATACTTCAGCTCAGCTGAATATTTCTAGATTTAAAAGTAGCTTTCAAGAACAAAACTTAGGGGGCAAAAGATTTTATATTTGAATATTTTATCTTTACTGGTTTACTGTAAGCAGGAATGTTCTGTACGAGAATCCTAGTCCAATAAAGAAAAGATGTCAGTAAACCAGTAAACTTTAATTTGAACTTTACTTTGTTGCTAAATTTGAACATAGTTTTCTCTCACACTAAAATTTGGCTCGCTTTTTAAATATACAGCATCTCACAAAAGTTAGTACACCCCTCACATTTTTGCAAATATTTTATTATATCTTTTCATGGGACAACACTAAAAATATGACACTTTGATACAATGTAAAGTAGTCAGTGTACAGCTTGTATAACAGTGTAAATTTGCTGTGCCCTCAATATAACTCAACACACAGCCATTAATAAACCGCTGCCAACAAAAAGGAGTACACCCCTAAGTGAAAATGGCTAAATTGTCAATATTTTGTGTGGCCACCATTATTTTCCAGCACTGCCTTAACTCTCTTGGGCATGGAGCTCACTAGAGCTTCACAGGTTGCCACTGGAATCCTCTTCCAGTCCTCCTTGACAACATCACAGAGCTAGTAGATGTTAGAGACCATTCCCTCCTCCACATTCCAATTGAGGATGCCCCAGAGATGCTCAATAGGGTTTAATTCTGGAGACATGCTTGGCCAGTCCAGAACCTTTTCGCTCAGTTTCTTTAGCAAGGCAGTGGTCGCCTTGGAGGTGTGTTTTGGGTCGTTATCAAGCATGTGTGTACTGTGCACTAAAGGTTACAGTAATGATTTAATTTAGGATCAGGCTTTTCATTATGTTTTCGAGTTGCAGCCAGAATATGACAACACAGAGCTGACACTGATGTAAGCAATCTTTATAAACCTGTTATTACTTTCCAGTCCTATGTCAACTTGTGAAACTTGGGGTCCACTTTATTAGGTGCAACTAGGTACTCTGTTAGGTACTCTATAGCTGTAAGACAGGCTTCCATGTTTTTCACAGACAACCGTAAGCCATAATCCACCTAATTTTGGCACCACTGTTCATAATAGTCAGTTGACTGTCTCTTCTTGAAGTTGTGCCATTTATCAGAAAATGGAGAGCCAGATGTAAATGTTTGTAAATATTTGCATATACATTTACATATACATTCGTAAAATAACCAGACAGGTCATTCATCAAAAAGGTTATTGGAAAAACGGCAAAATTGTGCCCAGTACAATACAACCAATATGTAAATATTTACAAATATACCTTCACTAGAAACACACTGAATTGTACCCACACTCACTGGTCACCTATCATACGTGTGTATTTTATAAGTGCACACACTCTTAGGATTAGGACTGAGAAGTTGAGTCAGAAATGCTTCTCTTTGTCCCACATTATATTCAGCGGTAATACAGATGTGCTGTTCTGTTTTTGCAGTGAAATTCTGCCCTAAAGGCAGTCAAAGATTAATTGATTAAAGCCTGTTGCTGAGGACACTACCCCCCTTTATCAGTCCGATTCCTGACACCATTCCCATCAGAGCTTTGCTTTTTTTCCCTCTCTTTTTTTCCCTCTCTTTTTTTCCTTCTTCTGTGTCCTCATTCTCTCTGTAGGAAAATAAAGAGGTCTTTTAGTCAGGTGCCAGTGGTTTGAAAGGGAGGTAAATTTACATGGAGGGGCCTATTGGTTTCCAAGCAAAAGACCTTTGGTGACATAATAAATATCTGAATGAGTGACTAAGCACACTAGCTTTTTTTCCTAATCCATACCTGCTTCAGACTAATTGGCATATGAATTAATCAAATTGGTCATTTTACTAAAACCAGTGTGACATTAATGGCATGCCACTAAGTCAAAAGTACTGTGTAAGTACAAATTAGTCAAGAAATAATAAAATAAAGATATTTCTTTAAGAAAAATGATGCTATGCAATTATAGAGGCTCAAGAATAAAATAAATATGACCCTGTATAAACAAGAGACCCACAGGGAATGCGTGTGATAATTAAATATAATAAATGATGTAAAACAGCTGGTATGTAACAACAGATACGCAGTAGAGTAGATATGATGATCTGCAGAGGGTCCACAGGACAGCACTCTACTTCCAGTTAAAAAACATGGGTCATGTGGAACATACGCATTTTTAAACACAAGCTTAAGAGAAAACAATGAACAGTTTGTGTCACGTTAAAGTTGTGGCAAAAGCCACAATCATCTAGGCTGAGTCAAGTGGCTCACTAGCATTAATAAAAAAAGAAAAGAAAAGAAAACCACTGCATTAGGTTTGGAAACTACATTTCTCACTACACATGTCTACATTTACTAAACAACGAAAAAAAAGAAGTACTGAATGCCCTCCACTAGACCACATACATGAGCTGCTGCACGTGGCGTAGATGAAAGTATGTACTTAAGAGTTGTTCAAGCAATACAAACATACGGTTCACTGCTAAATCACACAGTGATCGTGATTGAGCTATATTGCATTAAACACAATTCAAGCAACTCTGATGTATATTGTTTTCAGGGTACATCACCTACCATAAAAAAAGACAATTTGTAAGGTAGCCTACCAAACAAAAGATTGAAATGTTAGATCAACAAGAAGATGACTAAAGATATTAAAAGCTAAAAGTTTAAATAGATAGTAGCAAAGACAGAGGATAATGTCCATGGTTTGACATGTACTCTGATCTCTTTTTCAAGGGATGAAGGCCTCCAAACACACTGCTCTCTCCTTCAGTGGTGACGGTCTCTCCTTCAATGGTGATGGCCCACTCTTCCAAGGGTGACAAGATGAGGTATTTTGGAAGTTTGCTTTGGAAGTTGGGATCAGAGCACAGAGCTGATAGGGTTATGTGTCCTGCTCAAGACCCCATGCAGTGGCTGCATGACAGAGTTGGCACTTGAACCCACAACCTTCCACACAGACTGAGAGATTACCAGAGTACCAGCCTGGCAGTACTTCATTTCCCATATTTCAAAAATGAAACATCATACACCGCATCCAGTATGTTTGTTTTCCAAAATCTAAAACTGCCGGTAAGCACACCTTGCTAAATTGTTCGGCCTTTCACTTTACTTTGAGTCCCTCTAGTGGTTAGCTACTCACACTGCAACTTAATTACAGTTAACATGTTGGTTTAATCCCCACAGAGGATCTCAATCCACACCATACCTGATTGTACTTCAGGTCCGCCACTAAAGCCAGTCAGTAAGAGAAGGAGCACTTATTGAGTTTGCTACAGACAATACCCTGCTAAGCGGCCACCACACGATGAACCGTTAGCAGGCAGAATACGCGTGGGTGGTATGTGTGTGTATGTGTGTGTGCGTGTGATGGGGGAGACAGAGATAAATGGTGTGTGTCAAGACCTATCAGGCCCATCTATTTTTAAATGTGGGCTTCTCAGCAGCTGAGTGGTTTGCGAGCTGAGAAGCAGGCCATGGCAGTCCCAGGCCTTCAGAGCCGGTGTGATATGGTTCGGACTGCCCTGCTTCCCGCCTGCGTTTCCACTACAGTTCAACTGCTGCTCTGTTCCTGCAAACCGCAACGCGTATCTTGATCTGCCTGCTCACTACGGCAGTGCAGACTGCCCCACAGGTGCATCAGAAGTCACTGGCGCGTCTGACATTAAAGCCCTGCAGATGTAACTGGGAATTGGTTTAGATGCTTGGGGGTACCTTTTATCCCCCTTAGACTCCACGCATCACAGCATGGAAAGCTGCACGACTGAGGACGCGAGGTTATAAATATTGTACCACATGTCAGCAGCCATATCAGCACATGCTTAGGAGAAGAGAAGAAAAAACATGTCCTGTAATGGCGGACATCTGGGCTAAGCTTCTAATGTGTGCATTTCCCTACATCTATGGTGCTTCCAAAACTGGGTCAGAAATATTTCACCACACGCTGGACCTCACTGGACCTCATCATAAAATGCCATCATGTTCCCTGATTGGTCAGGAGTTGGAATTCGGGGTGTATGACTGAGACCCTAGGACCTGGTTCTACACCTCACTAAGCCACTAGAGCAAGGACTGAAGTCATATTTTGATAGGTTGAAGTATCACTGGATGTTGTTCATGCTGGTCAATTCTGTTCATAATGTTAATGTCTTTATAAAAAAGAAAGTTAAGGTTTATAACCAAGTGTCACCTGCTCTAACCGAATAAAGACGAATGGGGATATCTGAGAGCCGCATTCAAAATCCCCCATAGGAAGATGACAAAATAAGGTGTAAAAACATGAGAAATATCTTAAACAGATTGGATGTGTCTTTCCATACAGGTAATGTAACTACATGTGCTTCATCTGACAGACGATTGCATGAGAAAGTACTCTGATCTTGAGAGAGTTCCCAAGGGTAAGTTTTGCAATAAAAAAAACAAACTCTGTAACTTACTGGAATCATATTTGTCTGAAACGAACTATGTGTATGCACTGCAGTGGGTATGTATACATTAAGGTGGTGACTCTGCCATTTGATTTGTAATACAAACTACGAAACTCATAGTCTACAGTCTTCAACAGAACTTTACCTACAGAGCTGGTATCCCAAACTCCTATGGCTTAAGCATAAGAGACGTGTTCTAAATGTGAAGGCCTTTATTTATTTATTTATTGATTGTATTACTATTGTTTTGTATTGTATTACTATTGCATTGCTCTAGGTCTGAGCTTCAGAAACAAGGAATTGCCTTCAAGAACAATTTATGTTGATAAATTGTGTGCATAAAACAGCTTCAGAATTTTTTTTAACGCAGTAAATGTGAGTAAATAATTGCATAAAAGACGTCAAGCTGTGTGTTGCTTAATGCCGTAACAAAACCTTAAAACCATCTTTTATTTCTTTTAAAATATTCAGGACTGCTGATCAGACAAAACAAACAGCATTTTCACAGTGTAATCTTCCCCATGTCCAGTGGGGCCAGTTCGGAAAACAGTATCACAATTTTGCACAAAGCAGACAAACTCAGCCCATGTTCACAACTCAAACCGAATCAGTACAGAATAACACTGGGGTGTACCAAGCTTTTCAAAAGAGGGGGGTGTTCTGGGATGGGGAATCAAAATTCCCTTCTGAAAGCATCGTTTTATTCTTACAAAAGTGGGGGAGGTGGATTCGTGCTTCAGCAAAAGTGTCCCTGTCTGGGTTTATAAGTGTCCCTATTGGGTTATTTATTGCTTGGGGGTATATCTAAGATCAAAACCTTTCCACAGTGTGACTGTGTCCCCTAATTATAGGCCAAACAAATGAAGGCTTTGGATGGTGTGTGACAGGATGATGTTTCTGGCCCGGGCCGCTCACTTCAGACCATGTTGCTTTCTGTCCTAAAGTGGGTAGGGAGGGATACAGCCCAGAAGAAACGAGGTCAAAAAAAAAAAAAAGAAATACGTGATAGCTAAAACACAGGAAGTGGTTTCCATTTACTTGACACTGAAACAAAGTCTGACTGGTGTTACTGTACACAGTGGTGTGCATCATTTTATTTAAGGGTGAGAAAGTGTGTGCAAAGTTGTGCCAGTGTGGAAGCAGTCTCTTACATTCTTACTCACCTACACGCACGTGAACAAGAGCAACCAGAAGAAAACACAACACAATGTGAAAATGCCACATGTGACTGGAGGAATTTGATTTCTGATCACTCTGTCAATGTGTGAGTGTGTGTGTGTGTATGTGTGTACGGGTGTGTGTGTGTGTGTGTGTGTGTGTGTGTGTGTGGGTGTGTATGGGTGTATGTGTGTGTTTGATCGACATTGTAACCACAAACAATTTTGGGCGAAGTTCCAATTTATAGACATTCAAGTTCTAAGGAGTTTTGTGGTGAAGTAATGAGTCACTGATAGCAAGGGGGAAAAAATCACAGACCCAAAGAGAATAATTTGATGAGCCACTAGCAAACATCCCCCTTCCACCACAAAAAAACACAAAAACCACACCAGCAACAGCAAGTCTATATAGTAGGGATGTAACACCCCAGTGCTGGACACCCCCAAATTTACCACAAGAACATGCTGTTTTACTGCAAAAAAAATGCTATGTGCTTTACTGTAAAAATGCTTTACCTGTGTCCTCATACAACAACGTTGTGAAGTCCTGTGAAACGGCTGAAGCAGATGAAATATTTATTAACATCCTACATTAAATATCTCCATAAGAAAAATGTTATCAAAGAAGAGCGACACAACCAGCCTGCCTATAGCGAGATTCAGAGGTCTTCGTGGGCTTGTTTCCTACCGCTGTTACGGATGGTTTGTCACTAGCTTGCAATACAGTGCTGCTTTCAATGTTTGCGTTTTCAGACCCAAGTTCCAGTTTACCTTGACCAGAGACAGATTAAATAATTAGCTAATAATGACTGATACTTAGCGAATACGAAACGTAAGTAATGCAGGTGGTTCAGCCGCTGGGTTTTTTTTTATGTAGAGCGAGCAGGACAGTCAGTGAGTCATAACAGCACACAAACAAAAAAAACTACAAAAAAAAAACCGGTTCGACATAAGAGATACCCCTACCCCAAACGAGAGCTCTGCACCATCTTGTCTTACTGACTTTCGCTTAACTTTCATTGGCTGTGAAGACTTTAATACCTTTTTTTCAGATTTTATTTCAAGTTGACGCGTGTCGGTCCATTCATAATTCTAACCAGTAACGCCAGGACAGCAGCTGAAGGTAAAGCCCAGCACTTTCACTTTATACGTGCGTTCAGTTTAAGACTATATATAAACGAAACCTAAAAACGCATTTACTAAATGAAGGTTTCAAATGAAATAGCTTATTCCACATCCAAATTATAACTTATTTTTAGTCGCTTTCATTTTTATTTCATTTTTGTTCATCTTGTACAATATTAAGAATATTACTATAAAGCCAGCAAGGATTACGAAAATAAACTATGAACGGTTGTTTTTATTCTAAATGGTAGACTATTGATGGTGTTTGTGACTAGCTATAGTCAGAAACTGTGGTCTTGAAAAGTCTGTAACGTATTGTTTCGTGCAGCACCATTTTCGAAATCTTAGATCAAACAAATTAGGAATCGGTTTACAAGATAACTGGGCATATTTAAAGTGATCTGTTCATTAGAACACACAAAAAACAGCATTCTTTTTTTATATCGGCCATTCTTAACAGGCACTCCCATCATGAGCTGTCACAACTACAGCTATATCTTATGCTAAAATCACCACCTCCATCCATCATCATGAAACCACTGTGGTTTTGAATTTCACTCCACTGCTGCGGCAGCTTCATCAGGGTGTGTTACTAGCACTAGTGTATTTCCCTTAGCAGTGACCACCAACCTCTTTATCCTATCCAGGGTCATGTCCACTATGAGAAGTCCTGAACCACCAGACATGTGCCTGCCCTCGTCCTTGGCAGAGGATGAGAAGGACGAGGTGGTGGATGCGAGAGGCCTGGTGCCCTTCGCAAGTCCATCGCTGCTGGCTGGGAGGCTGCGGTTTCTCAATGCCTACCAGCGCTCTGTGATGCCCAGCAGGCGGCGTAAGCGAGAGATGACCCCAGCCGAAAAGAAGGACGCCACATACTGGGACAAGCGGCGCAAGAACAACGAGGCGGCCAAACGCTCGCGGGAGAAACGCCGCCTCAATGATCTCATGCTAGAGGGCCAGCTGCACGCCCTGAGTGAAGAGAACACACAACTGAGGGCTGAGGTCCTGAGCCTGAGTCAGTACTATGTAGGGCTGGGCTGGGGGACCACCGCAAGGCACCCACTACACCCCGGAGCAGCCCTTCACTGTCCTGCACCGCCCCACCTGCAGCCCTCTGTCTGGGGGCTCAATGCAGGCCAGCCGCCCTCAGGCTGTTGCCAGGACTTGTGCCAGCTTTGGCCCCAGCCAGGCCCCTACTCTTCAAGCCCCTCAACAAGCTCAACTCAACTACTCTCACACCTGAGGGGCTCCCAGGGCTATGGGCCCCCTCTCCCATGCGCACTGGGCTTGGACCGGTTGGAAGAGGCACCCGGGCAGGCAGATTCAACAGCCCCCCAGCAGGTCTCCTCTAGCAGTGACCCTGACGGGAAGCGACAGTTATCCCCGGCCCCAAGCATGTGTCCAGCCTCATCTTCACCAGCAGGAGACCTTGACGCTCCATCTGACCAAAACTGGCTGCTGACTGGCTTAAGCAACCCAAGCAATCAGTACAGCAAACTGCTGGTCCCGTGGAGCTCTCCATGCACACGCCCGTCATCTCCCATCACCTGCTGGCCTCCAGCCCTTCCCCTGCCCCTCAGAGATGCTGGCAGAACCAACCTTGGCATCGGCTCTGTCTGGAACTTCAGCAACAAGTTTAGGATGCTCTCAGCTGAAATCTCCCAGATGAGAAGGTATCTAAAGCCAGACAATGCCTACTGTTCTGAGAACAGCCTTAATGGCTTTTATGCTAAATGAAAAATATGAAGTCAATGTTATGAACCATAGTAACATGAATATGAGATTCTTGTTAGTCAGTATAAACAGTTTTGCAGATATTTGGTCACAAGTTACTTATCCAGACTCCAGAAAACATGATTTTTTCAAAGCAGAAAAATACTGAAAAGTTATTAAATATTTTCTGTATATTATTACTTTGCACTTAGCATTTAAATCCTGCCATAAAAGTCTCACGTCTGTATATCGTATGTAATTTTTTTTTATCGCCAATGCTTCTTGTTACTGATGTTTTTCATGTATGCACGAGTATATATATATATATATATATATATATATATATATATATAAAATAAATATATATATATTTTAAGAGGCAGTTTTTTGTAA
>JAOXYF010000025.1:2530362-2540601 GCA_028565775.1 Sternarchorhynchus goeldii
ATACTTTTTGGTTTTTACGGGTCGTAATGTGTCATAGTAGCTTTCGTTTGTACGAATGAAATTCCCGTTATGCTACCGACATTAATACATTAATACAACTATTATTATTATTATTATTATTATTATTATTATTACAATGTTGCCACATCAAATAACGATTGCGGAGAAATTTGGCCGCGTGTAAAGGCGCAGTAAATTCGTGTGTATCGTGCCGTTAAGTATAATGTAACATTTTCTGTGAACGATATAGAAAACAAAACTTTTCTAAGTAAAGGGATACATCATAATGCTAGCGGTAGCAATGATGTGTTCTTGAGCTTTTGTAACTTCTCACATCTCAGTCTGTCTTAGTGTCTCACTAAGCCACATGTTCACACCTTTAATATAGCATACATACAGACATACATGCGAAAGATATCGAGATAAAGATGAGCGCATGCTACTTCACTCAAATGAATAATGTGCCAAACTCAAGTCTAAATTGAGGTTATCCGCTGTTTAGACATGCAGTGAGGTCGTGCCCAGGCTTTGTATGCGACTTAAACTCAGAATGCGCACGAAATTCCTCGACAGGAAAGTCAAAGATAAAATCAAAATTTCTGCATATGCAGAAAAAATGTAGTACTTATTTGTTTTTTTATGTGTTTGTTTTTCTGAGGCGTGTAAAAAAACGTAAAAAGTTTAAACGTTTCCGTCACTCCAGCTAGTAGTACATAGGAGCTAGTAGTACATAGGTTCCCAAAAGGTGATAAGAAACGTTTTATTTTCCTTTATTATTCGTTGATTTTTTTTTTCGAGCTTTACATGATAATAGTTGGGACATATGAAAGTGAATTTTAAAAATTCAGTTAGTCTCTTTATTACTTATTTAGGATGGCAAGCCTGGCTGTGAAAAACGTGCTCCTGATCAGCTACTTCATGTTACACACGAACAAGTGTTGCGCCTGGTAGGACATTGAATATTTATACTTTGCTGCGTCTTCAAATAGAGATACGGGCCCCCACACCCGCAGAAGTGTGAGAAAACATCACTTGGTCCCAAAATGCAACACTGATGACCATCTAGACTGCAGAGTAGTTATGCATTCAGAAATACCAATTCTGTTACAATCTGAACACTATACGCTCCTCATAATAGATCCTTCCAATACACACTTCTTAGCTGAAAGTGTTTCCACACACCATTAACATGTTTCATTAACTTGTCCAGTTAGGTAGATGATAAAATACTAGGTGATCTTATATAACAGAGCTCATGTACAATTTTTACTTTTTTGGGTTAAGAGCAATCAACTGAATCAAACAAACAAATGCACAAATAAAAATGAAACAGGACTGGGTTTTTCAAAAGCGCCAAACGTATATTGAGCAAGTATTATACTGAACACTGTCTCTTTAAAGATAACCTTAATTCCACGATGGTTTTGAGATCCTGTCACTGTGGCCAGCATGGCTTTCAGAAGCTCCTTAATAGAAGATTTTGACCAAATGTAGAAATATGAATGGGGTTTTGGTTGGTGCTACCTCCGCTAAGAGTGCAGCAGAGCAGTAAGCCTGTAGTTGGTCATTTATCCCAACCATGGAGTCATATCTGTGCAGTATCGGTGATGAATATTGTGTCCACTAGAGAGAGCCCTATCCACGTAAAAAGATCGGCTTTTAACGGCGTACGGCCTCATTCATTTGAAAATGCATTTTGCCATATGAGTGCAAATTACATTACATATATATACATATATATCAATAAAATACTATAATATTATCTTTTCTGATAAATGCAACATAAAAGATGCATTTTTAAATGGACAGTTTTTCCCTTTCTTTATAAATCTTAACCTTTCCTTAAGCAAGCGCGTTTTACTCAAAAAAATGTAAATGAAAGTTAAATTTTTTCAAATATAAAATACTGCAGAATAGAAAACAACTACATAAATAACATAGCCCGCTCTTCAACGATATGTACAGACAAAAACGACAATAAAAGAATGGTGAGAAACAGACGGAAAGAGAGACAGATAAGGAAGAATTCACTGCGTTTGTAGAGGTCAGTGTATCTATACATCAGTTTGATGCAATACATATCAGACCACATCTACACCTTAATGCACCACTGTATAGGTGTGGGCTTCTTTTGCGTGCAGACACAGACATGCATAGATATGCATTCACACACAGATACACAGGCAGGGAGGATAGCGCAGACCTTTGATCTGAGTCTGTAGGAGAAGTAGAGTGACACAGGGGCTTGTGGGCAGAATGCATCATGTAAAAGGCAAGCAGACAGACTCAGACTCATAGCGACAACAACACCAAAAAAGACCACATTCTAGTGGGCAGACCACCTGACTTGCGCTGTCAGGTGAGACCTTCAGTTCGCTCGCTGTCAAGAGGGTTGGAAGGTCTGCAACTGACATTAAGAGACACCGAACGTTACTACTAATGCCATCAACGCAGCAAGCTCCTTGAATGAAAGGTAAGACCCAAAGTAAATCTTTTTTCTGATATTGCCAATTCTAAACAAAGTTGGACAGGGAGATGATGCCATATTATAACCTGTTGACGTTATGCTATGCGAGTTCGTTACAGCGGAGTAGATGTGATATGCTATTATAGCAAAGAATAAACACACACTTTTATTTCATGGAGACTTTAGAGGGTTCATTTGACCAAAGATCTTTGCGGAGAATAGCATTTCCCCTTAGCTTGCCTCTATCAAATAGAGACGACAGATCAGAGACGGCAACCCTATCAGCACAAAATCGGGAAAAAATGCCATACAAGCTCACTGCATAGACATGGCTCCACTTTTACTACTACAAGGAAGGAAATATTCTACATGGGCAAAACTCACACTGCCCCAAAACAGTTCTTAATAAACATTTAGAACATTTAGCAATAAGTAAGAATATTGATCACAGATTTTATATATATATATATATATATATATATATATATATACACAAACAAACTTACCTGTATACAAGAGCTGTAGTAAAAGTCAGTCTGTATACTAGGGCTCTTGAAACTATGTGCTGTTTCACATTTGTTGAAAGTTAGAGCATCTTATTAGGCCTGTATGTGCCTATAGTGAGTTTACATTTTTTTAAGAGACTTTTGATTTTTGACTAGTAGGTAGGCCTGTTTAAAGCATGGGTGACTAGGGATATTCATCTTAGAATCTAAAATATCTAAACAGACATGGAAAAAGTTGGAAGTACAAAGCCAAAACACAAAACCCAAAATGACCTACATAAAGACAAGCTGATGGTCAATAAATCCTACTCTATTAGCCATACTAACACACTTTCAAGGGAAAAAAACACCAGCTGCAGACTCTAGGCTTGGGATTTTGTTTACTATTCAACAATGAAAGACTTTTTTTAACGAAAGACCAGGTGCCGCGTGGTAAAAGAAACAGCTCTAGGTGGCAAAAAGAAGAAGTTTATGGACGGTTTGTTACTGAAAAGCAGTGTCTAAAATTAGATAGTTAATAAAGCACCAGGTGTGGCTCTCACTGAGGCCTCAGGAGAGCCCACTCCAGGAAGTCCACATTACACTGCCTGTTCCTCAGGCTTCGCTGCTCTAAATGAAAAAAAAAATAAACTAAAGTGAATTATTTCAGTATCGTTGCTGTAGCTTTCAAGCTCCCAAAGCTGGTCAGAGCTTGTGCTAACTGAGGAGCGATGTGAGGAGCTGACGGAAACTTCTTGGCCACGTCGGCTCTTCTTTTGCTATCCTGTAGGCATCGGTAGGAAGAGTCTTTTTAGGTTGAACCTTTGTGATGGTAGCAGTGGCGCGCAGCAGTGGCGCAAATGTGAACATGTGTTTTTAACTGGCAGTCATAGAAGACCTTTGCCCATGTTCCATTTTTTAAACTTTTTTTTTTCCATACCAGCTGGTGAGTTGAGTGGTATAATAACACTCAACAAAAAAAAAAGAACAAACAAAAAAGATTTGCGGTGTGAAAATAAATCATTTTTCAACGTCCAACGTATTCTGTTTAGATGAGACAGCGGTCAGTATCATACTGACGGTTGCTAAGTTGTTTAGATGAGACAGCGGTCAGTATCATACTGATGGCTGCTAAGATGCATCTGAGGTCTGGTGCTGCATGTTTTTAGCCAGCACATCTTGCGCAGTCTTCAGCATACCCAGGGCAGAATGTATAGTGCCTTATGTAATCACACAGATGAGGGACATTCTGATTGACATGCATTTATATTTTAGATTTCCAACTGTAAGGTGCACTGTAGCATAGCAATGTAATGAGTTACTGGTAGCATCACCAATGTGGGAAGCTATTTACAACTGTAGAAATACTTCATTCGATCAGGTTCCAATAAACTGCTAATAAACAACTAAATATCTGCCAATAGCTTAGTAGAGTCCACCAAAGCATGACATCACGGAAATGTCTGATAAGTGTGAAGAGGGTTCATCACAACCAGATATGAACCACACTGAGTAAAGGAGCAGTAAAGGACCAAGAGAGGAGCAGTAGAAAAAAGAAGAACGTGTCAGATATTTGTGACACTTTTACAGCTTTATCTGCCATGCACATTGATCCAGAGGGCATCATGAAGACTTTGTCTATGACGGAAATAGAAAAAACAACATTGAAAAACAGAGCATCCATGCTCATGATGTGCTCATGATGGACAAAGATTTAAGATCAAAAGATACTAATCCCAGGATATTCCCACAGCATACAGTTTGTGGCAGAACCAGTGTCCTGTGAACTCACCAAAGCTTGGTAATAATCTCCAGCCACACACATGGAAGTTCAGAACAGCAGGATGTTTTGCCAGTCAATTCATAGCAATCATATAGAACCAGGTAAAATTAATGCACCTTTGGTAGAGAAAGAAGACTTTGACCCACACAATATCCCAGTCGAGTTCAACAATTTTTGCGAATGTTTATTGTGTATGTTTATGATAAATCTGCAGAAAAGGTCAAAACGAAAAAGTTAAAAAAAAAAGTGACAACAGAATTGCCAGAGTCTATGTATGTGAGAGTCTATTCAAGTTGACATGTGTTGCAGAGCAGAACTGCAAAGTGAAGAACTAAACCAAATGGCAGAAAAAGATCAGCACGATACAAAGCTGATGTCTGGGTCTTGAGACGAAAGCTTACTGTGCAGCTAAAGGCTACAGTACTAGACAGTCCTCCTCTAGAATGTTCGTTCCGTCAGGTTATGTAAATAAACGTTGTGACTTGTTGGTGGGACTACTGCATGTTACTGTGGTTGGCAAGATCCAATTAAAAAATTTGATATTTGATTTTGAATTATAGGAGGATGTATAATGTAAATGATTAACATAGCTTAAAGCTAATGACTAGCGCTTGCGACAACATTCTGTATGTGTTTTTAAACGGCTTCTTTAACATATACTCTCACTAAGGCTCACTCACAATATTGTTTAAAACAGCACTGCAGATGTCTCATAGTAAATATACATTCAGTATGTTTTTAATTTCTTAAACTCCAGGATTTTTATATTTAAGGCATGTTCTCTGGTAACTACTCTGAGTTACTCAGCAACTGCGCACTAATTCGAAGACGCTAATATGAAATACGCTAATATGAAAGCTGTGTACTTACAATTCCGCTAGTTTGTCCTTGGACACCAAGGGGTTTTAATAGTGACGTTATTCACACCGTCATTATCATGATCCTCATCATTAGTTTATTATTAATATTATTTTAAAGTATTTCTTGTTGCTGTGGGCAAACTGATCTACAAAATTTTGTGATTTCTGATTGGCACATTAAGGGACAAAGACAATAAATCACTGTCAGTCATGATTAATCACAGTGTAATATTTAGTAATATTTACTTTCCATTGTGATCATATTATTATAAAAACATGTCATATCAAGGAGGTTCTACTGGCAAGAAACATTTTCTTAACTTTGACATTTAGACAAGAACACCAGATTTTGGCCAATTCTGAAGCCCACATTTTTAACCTGACTTGGTAATTGGCTTGATCATTATTCGAGAAGTTGCAAAGAGAATGTAAACAATGTGGTGCTGTAAATGAAAATGCATGGAGAACAGAAATATATTTCAGCAAACACTGAAGAAACACTATTATGTCATGCAAATAATTGATTCTAACATGTAGCCTTGAGTGAATACTAGCTTTAGTAATCTCTGACTCTGTGGCATCAGTAAGAGACACTATGGATCATTTAAAAAACAAATTTTGCATCATAGTACAGTTCTGACAATACAACAAATGTTTATCTAGACATTTGTGTTATAGTCAGGTTTCTGAATATTTCTCAAATCCATGAATTCTGTAGCAGCTCCAGAGAAAGGTTTTTATTACCATAACATTTTTTTATTACCATGAAGTAGTCAGGGTGATACACACTTTAGTGTTTTCTTTGATACAATCATATCTCTTAGGTTTGGTAGTATTGGTACTTTCTGTCGTAATTGGTAAAAACAGCATTATTTGACACTTCATGTTAGCTTTTGACACTTCATGTTAGCTTTCATGTTTTTTTCATGGTGTGTTCACACCAGCCGACTCACAAGCTTTGCAGCAGTGTTCATGGTTGCCACACCACATGTAGCTTTATCTTATCACTATGCCTAAGCATGTCATATCCCTATCACCCCACGATTAGTCTCTTAATTTTTCTTTCCTTTCAATCAGATGAACACACAAAGCTTGAGAGGTTTTGTTCTTCTCACATGTCCTGTGGCGAACCTTCAGGTGTAGTTTAGCTCCTTGGCTGTAATTGCTATATGGCCGGCTCAGGACGGTCTTGGGGTCAGGGGTCTAACAGACAAGGGGGAGGGGTGGAGGATGTGATTAGCCACCACATACATAGGCACTTCACAAACCAAAAAAGTGGACAGGGTCAGGCATAAGACAGTCGGGATAAGAGCACGGAAAGCTTGAAGGAGAGAGTTTTGTGTAAGGTAAAAGATGAACTGAAATCATCTTAAATAGGTTCCAGTAGCAAATGGTTTCTACAAGCCTTATTCTAAAACTAAATAATTTTTTTATAATTTTTTATAATTTTATAATTTATAATTTTTTAAAAGATGAATTTATGTCAGATCATTTTACCCAAGCCAGACCTGGTGTTTATTTCCATCAAATCGAGCAAACAGAACTGTACTGTCTAATTACAATCTATACAGTAAAACAGGAAAAGAGATAAGATAAGTTCCCCTAAAGTTCCACTTTAGAGGAAGGCTACAGTGGCCAATGATTTCAGAAAGGAAGTTACTAAAAAAATCAGCTCTTATTATTTCTTGGTTTTGCATTTTTACTTTCTTTCCCTGTATGTGATTCAGTATATCCTGCCTGTGAGCTCCCAGTTCTAGTGTGGGAGCTACAGACATTTCCATTAAATGTGGGTTATATATAGTGGCACCCACAATGTCTGCTTGATACAGCTGTGGAAACTTGCACTCAAAGATACGTCAGTGTTTATATGTCAGAATATCAACAATAACTTATAAGCTGTAAATTATTATAGTATTACAACATGATAAAATGGCTATTTCCCCCATCTTTTCAGCCAGGTTACAAAATGTACCTTCATTAGAACTGCGTTCATCATTTCTATTATTATTTCTTACCATAGACCAGCAATAAGGTAATAGGCTACATAAGCAATTAGCTATTCTTTTTAGCTATTCTTCTTTACAAAAATGTTGTTAGATGAGTTGTCACAACCACAAGGGGAATTTCCTTTCTTCATTACACCTCTGTTGCTCATGAAAGATCATTACAGGAAAGTAATCATACATAACAGTGTGAAACCAATGGTAAATGAGGCTTAGGCAGATGTAATGGTCAACAGCAGGAATTCAACCAGATGGCAGTTTCAATAGATTCAGAATGCTGTTTTACTCCCAGCTCTTTAGAAGAGTGTTCTGCCCTTTAGAAGTATGTGGTACCACAGATCCTTGTGTAGTTTAAACATGTTTCATGGCCTTCTTCTTTCCTTCTAGGTGAAAGATTTAACATGGCGACTGAGCAGTGATCTCAAGAAAGGTATCAGTGGACAAGTGTACTGTGAGAAGCGGATAGAGAGGATGCAGTCGGTATTCTCGCAGTTCAGGCAGGAATCTGAGGGGGAGTCCGAGGAGTCATCTCTCCAAGGCTTTGGCCTACGCCGCAAACGAGAGTTCACCCCAGAAGAGAGGAAGGACGCTTCATATTGGGAGAAACGACGCAAGAACAACGAAGCAGCCAAGCGCTCACGGGAGAAGCGGCGGGTGAACGACTACATGCTGGAGACGCGGCTGGTGGCCCTGTGTGAGGAGAACGCAGCTCTTCGAGCTGAGCTGTTGAGCCTGAAACTACACTGTGGTCTCCTAAACCCCAGTCCTCCTTACACAACCCACCAGAGGAGCTTCTTTCAAATATCTCCCTATGGCACATACACGGCAAGTCACTTAGATAAAGAGTGCTACTGGGAAAGAAGGGCTCAGGAACCTTCCCAGCTGCCTGGAGTCCAGTGGCAATCAATGACCATAGCCATGCCGCCTTCCTCAGGCTTCATGCCCACACACTCCGTCCCTGTCAGTAGGGCCTGTTCTTACCCTCTGGATGTCCCAGATCTTCTTTCATCCTCAAACACATCCATGCTCCCAGGCTCGGTCTTCCCCCCAAAGGCTGCCTCCCACCTGGATCACCCCCGTCTGAAGCCCAGGTGTCACAGGTTTGCGTCTGACGAGGAGGGCAAGCAGCAGGTGCCAGCCAATGGTGGTGCCTCCCTGCCTCACAAGCTAAGGCTGAAGAACTCCAAAGCAACAGAGAACCAGCAGAGAAGTAAAACCACATCCCCGAAAGCTATATGTCTATCTGACTAATACCAGAACAATGGTGTCAAAATGGTGACAAGAGGCTGTATGTTTGTTAAACTTTTCAAACATTGTGATGTATACCTTGCTTATGCAACAAAAAAAACCATCTAAAATACTGTATTCCTTTTTGACAAAGTTATCCAAGCATCAGTCATACCCAAGACCAACTGTTATAAATTTGTGCAGCACGATCACTTATCTAGGTAGAGATGGAGAACTACCCACTATTGCATAATAGCTTCACCATCCCAGGATAGTAATGACTAACATGCTTTCTTTGAGTCTGTGAAGGGTGCTAGCATGCCATGCTAACCCAGCCTGTGCATGAGCAGCTGAATTGTTAGACATCCCCTTCATAGATTTGTCTCTTTTTGTTTAAGTTGTGACATTTGCTACAAAATTTGTAGGTCAATAACATCAAAATATATGTAAAACATTAAAAATAATATGTTTAAAGACATTATAAATATATGTTGAAATAATATGTTAACAGATATCGTCCCTCAGAGCCTGACACCCTAATGCATGTTCTTTGTGTTCAGGTATTGGTGGTATTAAAATGGTACTGGTTCTTCAACTTCTTGATTATATTCAATATTGCTAACAAAGTAGACAACCAGGGGTCCAATGTGTACTGAACCAGTGGTCCAGTGTGAATTTGTGATGATTTCATACATGTAAAAGAACTGTGTTTAGCACCTTTAGTGAGTCAATGATAAAACACAGGCTAAAAAATAACAATTAATCACCACAAGCCTTGCTGGCTGTTTCCTCATCAGCACAGGCCCAGCTACTTCCTCCTTTCATTGCAAAACATTGAATACAGATGTGTTTTTCCTCTCTAGCCTTAAATTTTTACGTTTTCAATTCTCCAGTTGAGTTGATTTCTTTATGTTTGTTCTGAAAAATGTACAATAACAACTGCAAATAATAAATAACATTGCTTGGCTTTCTTTTATTACTGTGTAAACTTAACCACGGGTATAAAATTAATGATTGTGTCACATGTTCTACCATCATGTCAGGTGCAATGTTATAAGAATTTACATGCTACATAATAAACATAATTGTAACAAATATATTTAGCTTTAATGTTTTTTTCTCAGGCTTTATTGAAAGAAAGGCCTACAAGTCAGGTGGATGCGACTAAGCTTGCTAGTGCTAATGCAGTGCTGAATCGCGAGATCTGTGGTTATGTAGTGTTAAGAGAGGGGGTTGCAGTGAAGTTTCAGTGGTGATGAATGAGTGGGAACATGTGGATGGGGGGCGTGGGGGCGGGTGGGGGAGAGGGTGAGAGAGCGGGAGGTGAAGGTGGACAGCGGGAGCTAAACGGAGGTGCGGGAGAGAACAGGAGAACAGAGAAGAGATGACACCCTGGTCTGTGGGAGCACGAGGA
>JAOXYF010000025.1:2544150-2575240 GCA_028565775.1 Sternarchorhynchus goeldii
TTTTTTTAAAATATATAGTTCTTTCCCCTCAGACTTATATATATATATATATATATATATATATATATATATATACACACACACACACACACACACACACACACACTGTCCACATGCTGCACTTTCCATACATTCTGAAGTAGTAAATATTCACACCAGTTAAGCATTTAGTGTAATTTGAATCATTTCCCCTGACAACTAACTGCAAGAATTCCAAAGATGACTGTGTTTTACACAGAGAGAAAGGTAAGATGACTCCTTAGGTTTAGACACCTCATTCTCTATATATCTTATCCACGTAGTACCTCATTGTTAGTTTAAATGGGAGGAGCTTTTTTTTTTTTTTACATTTATTAGCAAAGCAAAAATAAGCAATGCACTGAAATGATTATTTATATCATTGTTGGTTCCTACAATCAGTTTCGTTTCAGTCTTTAAAAAAGGGAATCTGACAGACATTATGAACATTAACTTTTAGTTACAAAGTAAAACATTTAAAATGTCAGTTAAGTCTCTGATCTAAATATACATACATACCTTTTTCACTAGATCTGTTGAATAATATCTGAACATTATCTCTATGAAAGTGAAACAGAAGACATCTAGAAACTTCTCTTTTTCATTATTATTTGTAGGCCACAGTCCCTGATGTGTGTTTTTTTTTTTTGGCTTAGCTCTAAACACCAGTGTCCTTAAACCAGTAACAATTTACCCAAGCAGGGGGGGGCGTTTTCCACCTCTCCATCTTAAGAGCTGTGTCTGGAGGATCGTCTGCCATCTCGGCTACAAATACAGACTAAACAGAAGCACGAGCATCAAGCTGCAACTTCTTAGCCAAAACTAGAATATGTACATGGCAGCCTGTCTTAGGGAAAAATGAAGGAATAAATGTTCAATTTATATAGCAACTTTCTAACATTCAGATTCGAGTGAGAACTTCCACACCGGTGAGAAGCAGCAGCCAGTCGTGCACAGTGACCTCTCAGCTGGACTCCACAGCTCCCTGGGGGACTGCATCAGGGAGAGAGAACAGAGCACCATCCACCACTGGACACACACACACACACACTCACACACACTCACTGACACTCACTGACACTCACTGACACTCACTGACACTCACTGACACTCACTGACACTCACTGACACTCACACACACTCACACACACTCACACACACTCACAGACACTCACTCACAGACACTCACTCACTCACTGACACTCACTGACACTCACTGACACTCACTGACACTCACTCACTCACTCACTCACTCACTCACTCACTCACTCACTCACTCACTCACTCGAACAGTGACTGACTCTTAGTGACTCTCCAGAGGGCTGTACACATAACGGCAGAGAAAAACCACAATACCATTCAGTATAGGCATGTGGCGTTACATTTATTAAATTACTAAATACAAATAGACCAAATGCATTCTAAAATACATTTAAAGTTAAGTACTCAGTTTTCTAGGTCTGACCCTTTAGTGCAATACACTACATTTCAAAAACGTGATTTGTATTACTCTTGAATTTGTTTTTTCCTTTTCAGTTAAAATATTTTTATTCAAACTTTTTTTTTTTTTTTTACTAATTACTGTCAGCTATCCAGTCATTATTTCTTATCTTCTTCTTTTATTTAATTCACACTCAAGAAATGTGATGTTTATTTTCTCAACTAATATATGCAGGTGTAATACATGAACACTGTGTCTAGGAACATTAAAGGACTCACATTTAAATAACAAGTTCAAATAATAAGATTTCAGCTAAGTGTTCTGTTTTCTTTATTTACTTACTTTTGTTATGACAGTAGTCTCAACCATTACTAAACTGTGAGCAGCTAATTATTTTTTTTAATTATATCAGCTTCATTCAGTGACTGTTTTTTTCCCTCACATGACAGAAGAGAGTGGGTGAGATTTAATGGTGATTTGTTTGTGTGTAGGTGTCATTTAGTTTATTCATTTTTGTCTAAGAATAGACAGCCAATCAAATGGCTAAAATGGCTAAACCTAAAACCTAAATAATCTAAAAAAGGGTTGTTACTTTAAGAACCTAAAAAATGATTATTACTTTAAGAACCTTAAAAAGTTATTATTACTTTAAGTTTCCTCAGTGAGCCTAAACTAATTAATCATTAACAACCACCAAGGCTGGACAAACCGCTTCAAATTGTAAAAGGTTAGATAACTGGAAACAAATTCAGAATTCAATGTGTAAATATCATGTGTAAACATCCTCAACAGCAAGACCTAAGACCTAACACTCTATTGAATTAAAAATAGCTGGGATAATCTTAGGCTTAAACATAGGCTTAAACTTAGCCTCCTATGGTTTTAAATGATGGACTTCACCTTTGTTTAACCACAGTCTCACACTTCGAGAGTGAACGAGGTTGGTAATGAATTTGGTTGGAAATTTCAGTTGTAAATTGGTTTGGAGGAATTATGTGACAGTGAGTCAAGCTTGCCTTCATTTAGTGCTCTAGAGACATGGGGGGGGGGGTAAGTGAAGAAATGAGCTGCTTCCTGGTAGACCAGCAACAGAGTGTCTAGAGAATGTAAGTTACAATCCTCTAAACTGTCAACACTTAACGTTCACAAATTGGGATGCCTCTGGGCTTTGCAGTGGATTTCGATATATTTGAAAAATTATTTTGCATCAAAATATACAACTGCAAGCAACTGAAAAGTTCTGTAAGGATAAACAGAAAACAGCAAAGACATTTTAGGATACATACATTTATAAACGGTATTTATAAACAATGAGGGTTAAAACAAGTTGAATTGTCACTCTCTTTTGTTTAAAACATGGTGCAAAGGTGATTACTCTTTAAAAATATTGACTTTTTTTTACTATTTAACCTGGAATATTTGTAGTCCATTGTTATATCTCAAATTAAGCTTTTAATGACAACAAACAAAAGAATGCACAGGAGTCTCCACTTAGTATAAAATTCACTTTGTGAGACACACAGCCTATGCATGGACAGTCATTCTACTGCGTTTGGAAAATATAATTCGAAGGGTTCCTGCTCTAGCACCCTGTGTTAATAAACACTTCCCACCAGTTGGGGGCAGCAGTGAAATTTACTTCCATGATTTTAGAGCACAGAGATGGGAACCTTTGTTACATTTGTACATGTTGTCCACATTCATACATACAGTGATGTTATTAATGATAAACACAATATAGTATAATTTGTTTTTGCAAGGAAGACAGAGAAACAAGCATTATTTAAGTGTATTATCTCCTGCATTGTCTGCTTAAAATGTTTCTTACAATAAAATATAATAGTATTTTAGGTCTATCAAAACATGACAAAACTAGACACAGAAACACTATACACAAACAACTATATATATACAGTTACAAATATCTGAACATCTTTAAACAAGAAAAATATCACACTGATAATAATGGTGATAAAAGTTTTTTTCTGCAATAAGAAAAATGAATGTGCTTTGCTTAATGTTTCATTACTGATTGTGCAAGATGTCAAATCGCTAATCACAATTAGAACAAAAGATTATGAGAATGTGGTTATAGTTTCACTTCGGAAGGTGAGAACAGTTCTTTCTGCCACTGGGTAAAAATTTTTTTTTTTCTTCTACAATTGTCTACAACATTATTTAATTAGTGGTTGGCAGTGCAAACCATACTTACTGCTACTGTTAATGTAACCAGCAACAAAGGAGCCCCATCCTAGTATGGTCAAACTCCACACCAAAAACACCCATCACCAAAGCTCTGAGCAGTGAAGTGTTGGCTTTTCTTTGGCAGTCATAGAGCATCTGTGATAATGCACCTACAGCATTAGAAGAACATGCTCAAAGGTCAGACAGTCTACTCTCTTCACAAGTTTCACTTATTTGTAATAACACTTCTAATTATAGCAATTGTTGCTACACAGTTTTTAACTAAAGTTAATAGATATTTTGTGCATCACTTTATTTAACTATAGAGTAATTATCATGTACAAGTTTTCAGAGCACATACTGCTAAATTGCTGAAGCAAAGTGCTGTTCGTAAGAATTATTGTTTAATCTTGGCTTATTTCAGTTTGTTTGTAAGAATTATTGTTTAATATTGGCTTATTTGTGTTTGTTCGCATAAAATTGTCCGCACACTGACATCTAGAAGGGTTAGAATTTATTGCGCGGTGGGTACAGACAGGTGGCCGAACAAACAGTTCAGCTCCTCGCTATCTTAAGTATCGATGCTAAACTGTTCACTTCCAAAAGGCATAAATTGGCTACACCTGTACAGGTTAATTAGGAGTTTCTTAGACACAGTAAAAGCACATAGGAAGATAGAGAAGAATATAACAGAGAGGGAAAAAAGTTTTTAAAAAAACATAAGTAAACCCAAAGTACACAACACAACATATTGTAAATATTAGACAATTAAGATTAAAATCTTCATTCATCCCCTTAGGGAACATGGACCCAAGTTCATGGATCTAGAAGGCCTCCTTTTGTAAAAGTTCATTCAGGGATCTAAAGGCCTCCTTTTGTAATAGTTCATTCATGGATCTAGAAACCCTCCTTTTGTAATAGTTCATTCATGGATCTAGAAAGCCTCCTTGTGTAATAGTTCATTCATGGAACTAGAAGGCCTACTTTTGTAATAGTTATTTATCTAGGTCTCATCCTCTTCTTTGCATTACACCCCTTTCAGTGTGCGGGCAATTTTTAATTCTCTATTCCTTATTTTGTCTACATACCATCAGCAAGTCTTTTAATTTTGGGGGGATTGAGTGTAACATGAATATATTTTTTTTTATTTCTCTTTGTTCAAATATCTTGAGATATTGGACATTAGTTGACATTAGTTGTGAATTTTATAATAAAAATGTCTCTGAAAATTGTCCACACAAACGAAGGGTAAATATGTACACCAAATTCTTCAGTGTAATACTTGGTTACCCTGTCTTAATGTTTAAGAAGCACAAACCCTCCTTTCAGGCCTTTAAATCATCTTCATGTTGAATTTTCGGGCCCCTCCTTGGCCCCCACTGGTCGTGGGGCCATCCACCTTCCGGAAGGAATACTCTACTGAAAAGTTGTTCTTGTGCTGCCCGCGTCCACGACTCCACACAAACAAGAGCAGGAAACAGAAGAGGACCACACCGAGAAACGTAATGCAGCCCATGGCTGTTGACACCAGAATGGTCTTCAGGTCTAACGTAAACTTCAAGAAGACATGGGTGTCATTCTGGTTTGTGTCGTTGAGGTCCCCCACATAGTAGGTGCGATTGGCCGCGAGGGCAGCGTCCAGTGGGAGGCCGCTGACTGTGAGCGTAGCGAAGTAGGTGTCATTGCCACCGGCGTTACTGGCAATGCAGATGTACGTCCCGCTGTCCGTCACCTGGGCGTAGCGGATCTCCAGCGTGCCCTCCGGCAGCACGGTGACGCGGCCCACGCTTTTAGTGGTGATGCGACGCCGCTGGGGTGAGATCCAGAAGATGATGGGCGTCGGCTCCCCTTCTGCCTGACACAGGAAGGACACCGGCTGACCCTCACGTGCGCTCAGCTGCTGCAGTTTGCGGTTCAGGATCTTGGGTCGTTGGCAGGTGAAGTGGTCGAGGAGTGTGGCGTCGGCGAAGGCGCTGATGGCCTTGCCCTGCACCTCGGCGGGCGCGGCACACACCGGCGGCCGGCCGCCGAAGCCGAGGGTCTTGCGCCGCTGCAGGATCCAGAGCAGGCGGCAGTCGCAGGACAGCGGGTTGCCGTCCACCCGCAACGTCTCCAGCGTGTTCACCGAGTGGAAGGAGGACTCCTCCAGCGTTACCAGCGAGTTGTTGGACAGGTTGAGCAGGCGAATCTGCTGCAAGCCCCCGAGGCCGTAAGGCTGCACTGATGCCAATTTGGTGCCCACAAGGTGCAGCTCTTTCAGACGGACCAAGTCGCGTAGAGCCCAAGACTCCAGCACAGAGATGGGGTTGTAAGAAAGGTTCAGGCGGGCTAAGTGGATGAGGTTGCGGAGGGCACCAGTGGGAACAGTATTGATGTTTGTATTGGTAATAGTCAGCCAGGACAGGTTTAACCCCTGAAAACTATGTGGGGAAATGTACTCCAGGAAAGGCCAGTGGTCTATCTCTAGGCCCCGCAGTCCACCCAGCTTACGGAAGTTCTGTTCCTCCAACGAGGCAATACTGAGGTAGCGCAGTCGAAGCGTGACCAAGCCACGGAGGTAGGAAAGAGCCTGGCCTGAGATAGAGGTCAGGTTGCACCTCTCAATGGTGAGCTGCTGCAGTCCGACCAAACCCAGGAAGGCCTTGTTTGAGATATAAACCAGGTCATTGTCCCCTACCTCCAGGTTTCGAAGGTTACGCAGATCCTGGAAAGTGAAGTCGAGCAAGATGACCAGTTTATTCCCACTCAGGTCCAAAGTCGTGAGATTGGCAAGATGCGAGAAGGCACCCATTGGCACCAGCTTCAACTGGTTGGCACGCAGGCGCAAAACGCGGAGACTCAACAAGCTGGAAAACGCGTTGGGTTCCAGCACGCTGATGAGATTCTCACTAAGATCCAACTCTTCCAAATGGACGAGGGTCGACAGATCATCGTGCTCCACCCAGCGCAGACTGTTCCCACTCAGGTCCAGCAGTTGCGTGTCGGCAGAAATTCCGTTCGGAAACGAACTCAGACGCTTGTTCTGGCAAATCACAGCCTTCCTCTGGGGCTCGCAATCGCAGCGGGTCGGACAACTTTGGCCTTGAGACCCAGGTGCCGTGATCAACAACAGCCAAAGGCTCAGCAGACCTAGGCCTGAACAGACAGCCATGCCTCTTCTCAGCCTTACTGGGGCTGGATCAATGTACCAGACACCTAGACACAACAAAAAAAAAAACAACAAAACACAGGGCACACATGGTTAATTCATTCCATCCGGTGTTTCTATAACAAAGGTCCATAATAACCACTTACACAGACTGATTGCAGATACTAAGGATGACGGGAGAGGCATGGGGGTTGATGTGGGTGGACACGTGCCTTGTAAAAGAGTCACCAATGGTACTTTAGGAAGCCCTTTAATGAGCAGTGCATTGTGCTCTGCCTTTGGAAAATGTTTCAAAATCAACATATTTTTTGTTGTGAGAAAATGGAATGGAAATAAGTATACAAAACACTCTGAGCAGTGGAACAAAATGTCATGGTAAAATTAGACAAAATGATGCCAGTTTGGAACTAATTGTATATGATACAGGTTACAATGCAGAAGAATCCAGACGTCATGCTAGAAAGCCTTTTTTTTTTTTCCTTAAAAGGCTGAATGTTCCTTCTGAATGTGATTTATTTTCTAGAAAACAATCCGTCATGGGATATGAAAAAATACAAAGCCAACACATATGACTTCAGGACCACAGCAGGATGGCTGTCCCCACACTCAGGGTGTTCCCGGAGGCTTCCCGACCAAAACCGGGACTGACAGCTTCAGGCACTCTACCACAGAAAAGAAACAGCTCAAACAGCCCAAGCTGAAATGGCTTCCTCCGTTAGCCAGAGTTAGAGGGTGCCAGCATGATATAGCATAAACAACCTTGATGTCCAGGAGCAGACAGAGTGGGTGACAGAGGAGCCAGAGCCAAAAGGACAACGCTCAAAAACTCAAAAGTTGAGTTGTATACTTTTTTTATATATGTATTTTTTTTTCTAATTTCTAGCCCATTTTTCTCCCAACTTTGTTGTTATGCCGATTGCCACCCACCAGCTAGCTAGTCTCCCCCTCTCATACAACTACCAACTGTTCTCCCTCTGAGGCACGTTGTGCAGTGTGCCACATCTTCTCGAGCTGCCTTCCACACTGAGGCAAGAGCATTCAGAGGCGAGCTGCTGTCGTCAGCAAGCAAACACGCACAGACAACCACAACCGGCCACGGTGAACAACACGGGGCAGGGATGCGCCTTCCCTCCCACTCGGACAGTAGCACTAATTGGCTGTGGTACAGATAGCTGTGGCAAACAGCAGGTCACAAGCCAGAAAACTCCCAACGACAGAGCAAATACTTTTCTTGTGCCACTCGGGGGGGTGGGGGGGGAGTATTACATATTTTAAACTTTAATTACTTTTCAAGTGCATTTACAAGGGATTATACTGAATAGGGACAAATTGTTCAGAGAATGGCCAGGTGTTGGCTGCAGACAGCTTGACGATCTTGAAATGTATTCTTCTGATCTCTTGTTTGGTATGTATGCCCACAGAATTCTCATGGCATTCATTTATATAGTCTCCAGCTAATTAGAATTAAGCAGCAATTATTCAGTATTTAGTACAGAGAAAAATAGAGTGGATTACATTCATTCAAAATTTTAACACACTGGCCTTTCCAGAAGCCTGACAATAACACAGATACTTTTGATGAATGCATGGGATAATCCTCTTATCTTAATTAAACTTTATTCGTACAAGGATTCCTTTTTCAATTAATTATTGTTAATTTCACCTCTCTTAATCTGAGGTCTGACTCAATTACCCTTTTACGGATTTAAGCTTTTCATCTTCTTTGAAATTATCATAGTATAAATTCATCCAGTACATAATTAGGTCAGGGTATGATATGTTTTACTATTATACACAATGGGAGCTCTGATCAGCAGCTAATGTAAGAATTTCTAACCAAACGCTCCCATATAAACTAAACTCTTTCAAGTATGGAGAAAAGAAACCAATATACAAGCCTAAACTAACTGTTATCCGTACCGCACAAAAGGGGGCTGTCATGTGCTGCCATAGGGAGGTACCGCAGACTCACCTCTGGTTCAAAAGTTCAATAGTCCTGTCTTCAAGTGCCAACCTGCTGTTGGAGAATGGCATTTAAGCAGCGTTAATAACCCAGAGAGACACCCCCCCCCCAGGCCCAGCCCTCTTCCCCCAGCAGCTCTGGTAACACAAGCACACAAGCACACAGCCTTGTGCTCAGGTGACACTCTGCCCATCTATTCAGCGCTCACCAAATGACAGGCAGAGTGGAGGGACTTTTGCAGGACATTAGCTGCCACATACATGGATATGGTGCACTCATCTCAAATGAGGGGCCCACACTGCAAGATTCACTGCTTATGTTGCTGGGGGAAATTATATTATTGCCCAATGCAGTAATTTACCACCAGTCAGCTCTTACTTGCCCCCCCCCCAACTTACCACCACCCACACGTAACTACTCCTCTCCCATTCCCTTCCACCAACACCCAGCATATTTTAACTTCCTATTACAAGAACGCAGAGTTCATGTTAACACATTACGGACATGAATTACAATCTCATATCCACTGTTCCCAAACAAACATTTAAAAGATGTCACAAAGGACCCTAAATGATTTGCTTACTACAACCAGAGCCCAGAATGAACTTCAATATTGGCTTCACTGACGGAGCCTGTGAGATTGATATCAGTGATGGAAGGACCATGGGCTTTGGACAGTGTGGGGCAAGTTAATAATGCATTAAGCCGCGGCATTTATAAGGGCCTGAGGGCCAAGAGACGGACCTCTCGGGGGCTCTAACAACAGAGGGAGCGTGCCAGCTCCGATCCTGGACTCAGCTTGATGTGAGCCACTGTACTTTCATCAGCCCAGGTACAGGTGGGTGTCGAATATCACGGTGAACGCTGTAACGAGAGGAAGATTAAAGGCGAGGCAGAGACCTTGGCCAGGCAGCGCGAGACACGTTGCCGCTCACCGCCTCAGCCAGGTGGCTGGCGCCAAGCCCCAGGGTTACCAAACAACCATTCATCAGTCAAGGTACTAATTAAGTAGATATGAGAATAAGGGGGGGGGTTAGCACATGGCACTGGACAAACAGCGGCCTTTCCAGGTGAGATACGCCCACATGTTAAACCATCAGCAAGACTGAAAGAGGATAAAGACATGGGGGACAGTCTCAGCCAGCCTGTCTGTAGATTCATGAGTTTTATTCAGTCATAGGGATGGAGGCCTCTGTGTGCAGAAATTTAAGAGGCGGAACTTCAGAAGAGCATCTTGTGTCTGGTTGTTTGGCGAGGGACAGTGGGAGTGGCTGTAGTTAAGACCTTTGGTCTTCCCATGTGCTCAGCATGCTGTCTAGAGCTGCATACAGTGTGTGATTAAGTGTGTTTACCACAGTTCACTGGGAGTATAGCAAATAAGCCAAACACGATACCCGACTTTACAGAATATCTCAGAATAGAATAAAAAGCATCTCATAGAATAGAAAGCAACTTAACACTGTGGAGGAAGAACAACAAACACATTTATTTCATATAAACACCAAATGTGTTGGGCATATAAATATGTATTTTACACTAGTTTGATTCTGGCCCACACATACTGTATGCACAAGCATATCCAAGGGAAGCTGACACTACAAACAGATGGAAAGCAGGGTGCTTGGAGTGCAGAGGTAAGAGAAGCAGGTAAAGATCCCCCCCCGGTGGCCACAGACCAGGCAGAGGTCTGCGTGGGCATCAGCATGGCAACCCAAGGTACCTAGCAGGTCCAGCATGGCGAACTGTTTGTTCCAGCAGCTCACCCACACAACAGCTGCGTGCATACCCACAGGTGGCCTTTACGCTCTGCTGCGCACCAGTTCGGGAGAGCCATCCATCATGCTCCTGGCGGGAAGCCGTGCAGCCCCGCGGCCAGAACGTATGATGGATGCTCCAGGTGAGATCCCGCCCCGCTGGGGGCAAGGGGGGGGGGGGGTTGGCACAGCCTCAAAGCTGCAGCAGGCCTGGCCGAGTGAGGCGGACGAGGACAGGACCCATGTGGCGATGTGCATCAGGACACATGTCTGCTCACGGCCTCGGCGGAGGATGGAGAGGTCGGGGGAATGAAACGCCCTCCAAATAGCTCCCATTATGGGCCTCAATAACACTGCAGTCAGAAACAATGAACAATGAGACTTTGAGATACAAAGTCAGAACACTGAGGTTCAACTGCTCAGGTTTGGTAATAATGTCACTATAACCACACAGTTTGTACAAAGGATTCTTTATGCTAGTTTGAAAGGTGACATTGCA
Organism: Sternarchorhynchus goeldii; assembly: GCA_028565775.1. Lineage (NCBI taxonomy): Eukaryota > Metazoa > Chordata > Actinopteri > Gymnotiformes > Apteronotidae > Sternarchorhynchus > Sternarchorhynchus goeldii. The sequence goes on from JAOXYF010000025.1 coordinate 2,555,158, forward strand.
CCTATGAAGAAGTGAAAAACCAACCTGCTGGTGAAGGGCACAGAGCAACAGGACACAGCCAGGAGTCACATGACCCTTTGAGGGTTCAAATGTCAAGTGCACTCGGGGGGGGCGTCACTTGTCCAACTCGTGTGCTGGATGGGGGGGCGAAGTGAGTCCAGGGCACGCGCCACAGGGCACCACGCCAGGGAGCACGAGCCACTGAGAACTACACAGTCTGTTGACATGACCCAGTGCCGGACATGCTGACACCTGTGTCTCACGAAGGCAGGGCTTCTGGGAACCACCCGTAACAAACGACAGGCTCAAACAAGGGGACGCTCGTTAACGATCGCCAAACAAATCCGACTGCTACACCAAAACAAGGATGCAGACAGAAACGGTCTGCATCCTGGAGGCTTGACAGAGTCCTCCTGCACTGGAAGGGTTTTGATGCCCGAGATGCCTGATGACGTGGGAACAAGCAAAGATCTGTGCGCCATTCACAATGGAAGCTCCGGGGAATAAAAGTAGAGATCTTCTTGTATGTTAGCCAGGTGCAAGCCTCTAGTTCATGTGAAAAAACAACAATTGAAAGACAATTTCAAGTTAAAGCATGCAGTTAAAGCAAAACACTTCAATATGCCTAATGGTGGTGCAGCAGCAGCTGGTGAGGGCTTCAGCAGATCTAACGTGTAACCTGAAGTCCCATTAAAAGAGCTTTCTGCGTTAAGATCTTTTAGGTGTCGAATTCATTAAAGCCTTCTCAAAAATCTCTCCTCCTTTTTCCCTGTGACTTACTGGATCTAGAGCAAGAAAACCATCTGTATCTAAATACAATACAGCTTTGTTTTTTGGGTCTGTGTTTTCCTATTTTCTTGTGTTGCATTTTATCAACAACCACCTATAGTGTCAGTGTTCACTATATATATATATATATATATATAGCACACTATCACAGAATGTGCTCTGAAGGGTGTGAAGGGTGCTAGATGGAAAGGCCCTCCAGACATACTGACCGGTATCACTGAAAATTAAAACACAATTCACTAGATTTCCATAACATGACCCCTTCCTTCTCCTGAGTGCAAGAACGGCAAGGTGTTACATTTCACTTCCTCGTTACCTTCAAGTCATTAACACCCCCCCCCCCCCCGGACTGATTCATTTCCTGGAGTGACATCCTGCCACCATAACTAAAACACATCACCAAAACCACACACACACACACACACAAAAAATTCATTTGCTGCAAAATGGCTTCATTAAATTACTTTTTCAAATACTTTACTACAGATTGATCCAAAATCGGCAGTCGAACAATGGGGAAAATGTAATGACTAGCAGAGGGCAGCAAGAACTCTGACATCACTGCTGTCAGCATACATGAGGACAGAGTCCAAAAGTAGGCCAGCCATTTGCAGCACCCCTGGCATTTGGGCACAGAAGAGGCATATTTAAAACAAGCCTCCTTTCTGTAATTGCTATAGGGATGTAAGTTGGTATGAGAGGAATAGCAGCACCACTGTTGTCAGAGACCACACAGGAAAGAATGAGCTGACTGCAGAATGCTTCAATCCCTGGACATTACTGCAATTACTGCGAGATCATTTAAGGAATATTAACTGTAATTCCTCCCACTTACACTTTCATTAGGCCTCAACACAGGGTATTTTATTTAAATTGAATGAGTTTGAGTTTAGCCTGAGGACTAGTTGAGAACACAAGGTTCTAGGTCCTGTTAAAGTTTTCTCAAGATGCCTCTCATGCTCCCTGCCAGTCCCAACTATCTTGTGGTCAATTATATGCAAACACAGGACGATTTGGGGGGGGGTAAAAATATGAAGACATACAGTATATGCTATGAAAAACAACAGCAGGCAAAGGGCACAGTCCAGCTCTGGCATGAAAACACAGGGAGGATGTGTTCCTCAAAGTCACTCGAGCGTACACCTTCCACTGGCTGGCATTCCTAGCCTGTCAAAAGGCATCGCTTCAAATCACTTGGGCACTGTTGGTTGGAGAGCTGGTGTTCCGTTACACATGAGCGAAGAAGGATGGAGCCATGCTTGAGTGTAGGGGGCGGGGTCATGCATGAGTGCAGGGGGCGGGGCCTTGCTCAGCTGTTCCTCCCATGTAAATAATCACATGCAAATACGGTCACAGTCACTTTATTCCAAACTCATACCTAGCACCCACACTTACTGGACCCTTTATTTGGTATCCCTTTCTTATAGGTATATATATATCTGTTATATCTGTTATATGTGTTATAACAGATATCTTATATCTGTTGCCATGCTTCATCAACGTCTACCTCGTTCATAATTGGTCAGTTTCAAATCACAGGCTCCATATTATTTTGGGTAGTGGACTGCTCCCAGAAGAGATCAAGCATCACTCCTTTTTAATCAGGGCTCACACAGCCTACTGATCAGCTAGAGCCAAAACAATGGCAAACGCAATATATTAATAACACGGGTTTCAACTAGCATAACTAGGGTTAACAACTAGCTTCATTTGCTTTAGCTTGAATTCTACATTCAAAACAAATATTTTAATTAAGCTTTAGGGACATTTTCAAGGCAACTTACCATCCTATCAGGTTTCGGCAGGTATGGTATTCCAAGCATTTACAGGAATCTCTTTTGACTGGTGGCACACATTTTCTTCTCTGAGCAGTCCAGCTCATCCCACAGGAGACCAACCAGACATAAAGTTACTTCAGGACCAGACGATCTTCTGTAGTACATGCTGTTTTTCTTATCTAATAACTCTAAAAAGGTTTTAAAGTAAGTACTGGATCACTGTCCTGCTGCATAACAAACAAACCACACCGGAAATGAAGATGTACTCAGATGAATGAGGATCGGTTATGTTTGAATGAGGTGATACACACAGATCGTGCTTCAAGAACTATGGGGCACCAACTATCAGACGGGTCTCACATGCCTCTGGTCCCCACCAATCGTGTGTCATTATCCAGCATGCGAGCAGAGAAAGAGCAGTCTGGCTCCATGCCTCGGCTCATCCTGCTCGGTACCTCAACAGAGCAAAGCTCGTCACCTTTTAAATCAGACCTCCCACTGATTACAGATCAGCCAGAGCAATTAAACACTAACAGGTGCCAACAAGTAGCCCAGGAGACCGTGCAACGAGCCGTCCCTGCTGACTGTACGCCGCTCCACCCTCTTACTCTTCATTTTCAGGAATTTTCTCTCAGTTGCCAATAAAAGCCTCTCGCCGACATTTTATCTCCACAGGACAACACGTCACGTTCAAGACTACAATATCGGCGAAACCAGGCTGGCTGTTAACTCTTCTAACAGTAATCTCTCGGAGGCCTTCCTCGTAGTTTACAAGGTACCATCTGCCATTAGAGATCTAGGATCCATGGAAAACAGCTGACTTTACTACAAGCACTGCACCAGTATGGTGCGGTCACGTGGATTAACAAAAACAGATGCATGGAGCTGGAGATCAAAACATAGTGTAGACAATCAATGTGACATCAGGTCCACTGGCAGAATTCGATACTCTATCTGCTAAGTCCAAGACAAGAGTGTCCAGGCTGAGGCAAACTGTAAGTAACCCAAGAGACATTCAATACTCAAACTTCTTAAGTGAGCACAAGCCCGTGTTATTTAATCCATCAATTAAGCTTGATAATGGAGACTCTAGCCCTTGAAGACTTAAAGTAATCCTTGGTAGTGTTCTTAACTTGTCTTTTGAAAGCACTGTAGAATTTGTACAACAGCAAAGCTGTCTAGAAACAAGAAAAAAAAACTTCAGTCTGACAATTAAGTTGGCAATTGACAGATTCGACTGTGGACCCTAAACCACCCCATTTTCAATACATATTTATTAAATTTAACCAAATGAATTGACAAAGTGTAAAATAAAGATGCAGACTCCGGAATTTATTGAAGAAAGCAGTTGGTTTTCTGTATTGCAGCTGATCGGCATGCATGTGAGGCATCGGCTGGAGAACGTCTGATCAACACAAAGAAACATGAAGCTTTATACTTTTTTTTAGGGCCAGTTACATGAGTTCACCTCAGTCTTTTTTTTAAACACAAATTTCCAGCACTGTCTCCACACGAAGGTTATGCGACATCTGAAGAAACCAATATGAAATGAGCCACCTGCACTTCTTGCAGATGAAGATGACTCAGTTTTTCCTAGTATGTCTTATCTGTGGTTTGGGCTACCAAATGGGGGTTTCACACACACATTTTGCAGGGGCTTAAACAAAGACCTCTTTACTGCCCACCATCCCACACAAGGCCTACTGTTGACTATGACAGCAAATGTGCTTCATTACCTACTGGCAAACATTTTATTACTGTAAACACCTCATGGCTGACACTTTCAGGGTGTCCACAGAATACACTTTAGAAGTTTTAAAAGGGTTTTCAGTGAAAGTATCTTATCAAAAAATATATTTATGATCCATTTCTGTTTCTGTAGAGTAGGCCAGTCAGTACAACTAAGGTTTTTTAGTCATATCATACCTTTAAACAGTGTAACCTATACACATCAAAATACTCACCAAAACTCTCTGAACTAAATTTAACTGAACAGTTGTTATGCAAAAGACTCTCATACTCCACCATCTGGGAAAAAGAGTCTTTTAGCTTCACACTTCACAAATGCTTTTCAGATCTGGTTACAACAAAGGATTTGCAGTGAACATACAAGTTAGCTTCCATGTGTATTTGAGAACAGAACACCACCTACTTGTTACCCAGGCGTAGCTGACCTCCCAACAGGTGCGTTACAGTGCTGACCTTTTGTTTGGGTGGTGCGAGTTCAAGCGGACACTGAAAAACACTCAGCCTAGGGTTACAGTCAAAAACACAGGGTACCGAATGCAACACGCTGCCAGACTAACTAAACTGTGGCTCTAAGATGGTAAAATAGGAAATTTTGGTGATTTCAAAAGCTATAAGAGAATCCCAAAATCCCAGCCTTAATACAATTCATTACTCTGAACAGATTTCCGATGTGACTGTTTAAACTGGCTGCCATGTGGAATCTGCATCTGCTAATTTCACCACCACACCCACCAACAATGAACTACTGGCACCATCCCATGCAATACATCTGCAGCCTTCAGCCACTGAAAGCAACTGGACTCTCACTGAATCATAATGAAAGAAAGCCGAGACACGCCGTAATCGTATTTCTAACGAGAGAAAATTACAGACTGCAAAATTAGGTGGCGGCGGCGAACTGCTCTATGCTTCCAGCCAGTGAAACGACACGAATGGATGCGCAACAGACATGAATTACCATACCGCACAGTCTATGCTGGATGACAGTGGAGTCTGAGTGTTGCTCTGATTGTACCTGTCTGCCAGACACATGCAAGATAACGCAAGATCATGTGAGACAAACGGAAGGTAAAATAGTGCATCCTATAAAACTGCAGCAAAACACGACTGCAACTGCTGTATTTCAGGGTCTGGACTTTAAGGGAATTATTTTAGTGCTACTGGTTTAATCCCCTTTCCAGGCAGACAGCTGTAGGGCACTCCCACACACCCAAACTCCCATCATGAGAAGACATCTAGTGCTGTTCACAAACTAAACAAGATGTTCTCAAGGCCAAATGGGTTTAAAATAAGTTGAGTGTCTGCTCCATTGGGACTACAAAGAGATTTGAAATAGAAGAAGAAAATGAAAACTCGCAACAGCTTCTACATTTTAAAGACCTGACATGTGAAAACAAAATACTATTAAAGATGCTCTATTCCAGAGACAGGCAGTATAAGAGGAGAAATGGCTTTAGGAAATTTGATTAGATTTATATGACAGAACCAGGCTAGGAGAGAGAGAGAGAGAGTAAGAGTGAGTGAGTGAGTGAGTGCAAAAGAAAGCAAGAGTGAGAGAGAGAAAGGAAAGAAAGAAAGAAAGAAAGAAAGACAGACAGCAGTACAAAGAGAGAGAAAGAGAGGGAGAGGAAAAATAAGACGGGGGTGGGAGGTTTTGCATAAACCCAAACATCTCAGATGACAGACGTGTGACTGGATGAGAGTCGCTCCCTTTCCCTTTTTTGCTGGGACCTGTTTTGGCTGTCAGGGTATAAATCCAGTTGTGGAGAGTCAAAACTATGCCTAAGAATTAGCGATGGCTTGGCATCGAGAACCTACAAATAACAGGCAGTCCCAAGGCGTCTGTGACATGGGCTTAAGAGCAGACAGACAGGGGTATGAAGGAAAGGAGAGAGAGACAGATGAATAAGATAGGTAGAGAGAGAGAGAGAGAGATAGATTAGACAGAGGGAGAGAGAGAGAGAGAGAGAGAGATAAATGGTCAGAGGGATGCAGAGGGGAATATTGAGTACTCAGCATTTTTTCACCAGCCACCTTCAAGCCGGCCTTTTTGACTCTGTCTGCTGACAGCAAAATCCACTAATCTTTAAGGTAAAGACCTTTGACCCTGTGTCAGGAATGAACGTTAAATGCAACACTGCCTCGATCCAATTCAGCTTGAAAGAACCTTTAACCGCCTTTCTCAAGTCTATGGCCAGAAGGAGCATTTGTGTGCTCTTCATAAATGACCGCAAAGCTACTCACAAAAACACAGCAGTCTGAGCTCCAAATAGCAGGAGTTTGGAATAATTGGCATTACACAACATAGAAAGACTCATCCCTGGCATGAGTGTACTTTCTGGGGCTTACATAACGCACTGTGCTGAATATATCCATAAACTTTCCACGATCAAACACAAACCCCCGGATAATGAGGCTGCGCTATGAATACCCATCTCTGACAATGGCAGATCAGACAAAACCCATCCAGGAGAGCGGCTTTGCTGCCCACCTGCCCCATCTGAAGGCTTTCATTTGGCACATAACCACATTCCTCGGCATTGAGGGAAAACCAAAGTGAACCGGAGCAACAGGTCCAGAACAAAGACGGAGACGACATCCCAGATTTAGATGAGGATCGGCCAGCGTGGGCGGAGCGATTGAGAGTGCAGTGGCCAGCAACCTTCGGATGGATAATCAACACTTGAAAGGATTTGTTTTAAAAAACAGAGGCAAAAAAGTAGCACAGAACATCAGCCAACTGTAAAACACAGTCCAACCAAGTTTCTTCTGCCACTGTTAGACACTCAAACATGGGGGATCCTGTTTCATCATTCATGCAGTAAGCTTGATTGTGCATCAAAACAAAAATTCACCCGACACATTATAGCTGCCTTTAAGTTCCCACAGCATTTGGAAGCTGAGCATCATTACGAAGTCCATCTGATTAAATGATCCTGGGCTTCTTGACAGTTTCCTCAGGGGAAAAGAAAGATGGAGTCTGTTTAGATTGATCTCAAGCACCATCTGTCACCAGACTGTACACTAAGGCACAGTGGTGGCATATTAACAATTAAATCCATCCATGGAGAATTGACTGCTTTCTCATGACTAATATTGCAATCAGTCACTTTAACTCTCGTGGAAGCATCTAATATCAGTCACTCCCAATATCTAGGGCACAGACTCTTGAGCCAAATTAGATTTAAGAAGTTTCTGGAATATCTCTAGTTCTTCTTGCTAAATAATTGACTACGTCAGCCATGCATAATGAGGGGTGGAAAAAACAAACAACAACAATAACAACTCAATAGTCTCTTTAGAATAAACAACTCAAAATTCTGTGCTCATCAATAGCACAATATATTGGCCTCCCAGAAAAAGAAACATATTTACATGATGGCCAGATAAATGAACTCATCTACAATTTTTTTTCTACCGTTGTATTGGCCTTCCAGTTTACAAGCTGAGTCATGATTTTAAAGCACAGGTAAGGATCAAGACATGTGCTTTTAAGCTGATATTAACCTTCTTTGTGTGATGAGAAAATAAATCCAGTCCCTGCATGGGGGACAGATGTGTACACTGGGAGATGGAGTCTTTGATACAACTCAAAGTTCATTTAGCCTCTCATTTTCATTCAATCCCATGCAGTGAGAAATTGCTGATACACTTCAGCAGCTGTATCACTCGTGAATGTGTTTCTATAAAGACGTTGACGACGGACTAGTTGAGGCTCCTGAATGCAACTTCGTGAGGGTGGGATCAAAATTGCTCCTGGGCTGACTACCAAGGCAAATCTCCAATCTGTTACAAGCAGCTGTGTAAAGAACATTGGCATCATGATTAATGGAAGCAACGCCAACATCTCAACCACACCGGACGGAGCAATCAATCCCGACTTACTCCAGATATCCGCTCTCGTGTAAGAGCCGGAGGTAGCGCGGTGGTGAGGTTCCAGCACAGAAGGCCTATTTTCAGCACCCATTTTAAAAATGCATCAGCCAGCAGCTGCTGACAAGTGACGGCAGCTAAAAAAATGCAGCTATGGGTAATCAAATACCAGTCCCATCAAATCAGTCCCGTAACCACAGAGAGGCTGTGTGGCTTGGGGCTTGTCTGATGAGCGGCCAGTTAATCCAATTACACAAATTAAAGAGCTTTAAGTGGCAGAAACACAGGTCCATGGAAAGGGGCAGCAAGGCGTGCAAGCCGATGCCTGTAGAAAATTACTGCGTCCAAGGACAGGAATGCAGGACAAAAAAAAAAAAAAACCCGCCTGTGAGAGGTGTTCTGTAATGAGGGGACAACGGCGGTAACAGTGGCGACAGGCAGCTCTTTGCTCTCTCACTACCAACCGGTGCTAAACGCTGAGATTTATGACGGCAGTTTACGGTGCAGGAGCGCAGAAGAGCCGCCACACGGCAGGAAACGGGAATAGTCCAGAGCACAAACAGCTACAGTCACGTTTTTCTGTCCGACGCAGGAGACAGAGACCGAGGGGATGCCACGCTCGGAGAATTACAGCTGTCCCACTTTTCCACACTGCCTGAGCGCGTTAGGATCATCCGTCTGGCGTCGGCTAGGACTGATGGAGCCCAGGGGGAGTGTGGCGTGACAGCCATTCCAAACTCTCTTTCTTCGACAGCCTAAATAAGCCTTAGAAACACAAACCACCACATATGATTCCACCAAAACCAAAAGCAAGAAGTGAAGATTCACGCTCTGTGTTTTGGCACAGGGCCAGCTCGACGGTTTCAGTGACAGAGTGGGGGTTATGGGTCAGCCTCGTTAGCTTTGATGACAAGAGAGCACAGCATGAATGAACAAACATTCCACAAAAAAAGGAGAAAAATTACAATGCACATCAGAGAGAGGAAATGCATGTAGGAGTGTTTCAGTTAAATCCTAATGGCATCTAGCAGTTTCGGGGCAATATGTATAAATGTGCTACACTGCGTGAGACACACACACACACACACACACACACTTCTGCACGCAACAATCCAGGTAGTAATTATCGCAAAAACATGAATTATTGAAGACACTATTGAAACAGAAAACTGTTCTCATTGGCTACCAAAAATTCGATTCAGCAAAACCACCCAAACTTTCACTTTTTATAGAAATCTCAAAGAAACGGAAAAAAACCACATAAAACACCCGTGATTCATGTTTCTTTATCTTGCATGTACTTACACACCTCCAAAACATCACTTCCTTATGAGCTTACAACTGTCTCCTGCACGCTGCACTGCGATCCTCACGCTCGCTCTCCTCTAATGTGCATGTCGCGTCTGCTCTGCTCGTTGGAGAAAAGCAGAGAAAAGGAGCTTCTCCTCTCGTTTTTTTTCCCCCCCTTCTAATGTCCATTCATGCTGTGTAGCAGGTCTCCTTCCCTAAAGCTCCTGTCTGCATCAGCATCTCAGCACCTCCCTATTACGAGCCTCGTATAAAACAGCCGGCCGCCAGCTCGTAACTAAATCCCGCGGAAGAAACACCTCGTCACTTACAGCGCAGTGGACAGTTTAAAATCCGCCCCTGAAAATCCCCTGGAGACCTACGGAGAGCAATTCGCGCACTTCATCCATACTGCAGCGCCAATCACTGTTAGCAATCCCACCGGGGGAATGAGAGCTCGGTTTCCAGCGGTAGACAGGCACTAGATCAGCTGACTGCAAGGTGATGAGGGCACAATGTCCACAGATACGCTGAACGCATCCGAGCACACCGAGATGGAGACACTGGCTCTAACCAGCACGCCGGCCAGAGGCGCGCCTGTACAGGAGAAACTCCAGCGGGCTCAGCGGCTGAGAACACCGGTGGATTTGGACGCCGGTGCTCGATTGGGAAGGACATGGCAACATGAACAGGAGGAGTGAAGACTGAGTGATGCGTGGAGATGGATCTGTGCAGCATTGCTGCAAACTTCTTCAGGAGGTAAAACTGTTGAAGAAACTTCTTTCATTCATGCAATTTAGGAAGTAGAGAAATGATTGGCTGATTCACAAACAGACAGACCATACAGGCCCCTTTTACCACTACCCCCCCTCCCCCCAATCCCAGCAACAGCTGCACAGTGTTGCAAAGTCCATCTACTCACCCAGGACAGGAACTCAACAGGCAAAGCCTTTACATCAGCAAACCCCAAGCTCCCCCGCAGCGTCCTTGCACACACGTGTCCCACCGCCCGACCGCCCGTCCCTGTCCTGGATCTCCGTGGTGACGGCACTAGCGGTGGTGGAAAGCAGGTTGGATCTTCCGTGGAGCCTTGCGATTGCGGCCACCTGCACCCGTGGGCATCGGACAGGGTGCTTCTCTGGGAAAATCAGCCCCGTCTTCTGATCCCAGGCATAGCGGCGAACTCGGCGCCTGAGAGTGGGGAGAAGGAGTGTGCAACCAGCCTTCCTCCCGCTGCAGTTGTTTCCTGCCGCGGTTCCCGCTGGGCAAAAGACAGTGTGTGTGCAACTGCCCCACTGACAGGGGAGCTGGTGGAGGTGGGAGCAGACGCGCTCGCTGGGGGAAGCGTGCGCTCAGCGTGCGCCGGGGACCGTGTGTGCGGGGGAGAAAGCCTGTCGGACGTCAGGGAGAGTTCTATTTGCTTCTCGGCTGTTGTTCCCTAAAGCTGCCGGGTGTGTATAAGGGGGGGAAGTCACTGCCTGCCTGCCTCGCTCGCTCAGTCACTCTCTCTCTTTCTCTCTCCCGACTGCAGCTTTTAAACACACTCTGCCAGCTTATATACCAATTTAGGGAATGTCTAAAAAGTTTCCATGACAGGAAAAAAACGTACAAAGGCAATGCTCTGGGCTGAGAGCCACCTGGCACAATCACAATGACATCTGAAGGTGGGAACGGCACTGTCTTGTAAATTAGATTAAACAGAATTTACACCTCTGAAGAAAGCGAGTGTTTTCTCACTATGAGGTTCGACTATTCCCTAAGCAGCTGGCATGGAGCGCCAAATTTACTTCAAAGTAATAAGAAACACACAGCTGCAGTCCACCATCCCCAGCAAACACATAACCTAACTGACCACAACTTAATTAGACTTTATACACAATATTTCAACAATGTTTCAATTTTTTGTGTTTCTACTTTTTCTTTGAACAAAAATCTTTATCTGGTATATAAAATGGGAACTGAGGGCAGCCATAAAGCTGTAAAAAAAAATGTAGCACTGAACATTGTAGGGCAAAACATCATCTACTGCATTGATTTTAAAGTCATGTCTTGAAATACTTGTCTGTTGTGATATTATTCACATGCTCTGCAGAACCTGTTAAACAGTGACCAATTTGGTAGTTTTGACTGTTGGATTTGAAAAGCAATAATGACAATTCATATTCAAGGGATTAATACAGCAGAATGTATTACCATCCTGGCAGACTGAACAGGTTGAACAAGGCAGCAAAGTCTCTCTCCGGGTACGTTAATGGACACATCACCCTCAGGAACAACACGGCTAATAAAGACACAACCATCTAAAACAAACAAACCGACCAAACCCACTCAAACACCTCCACAGCAGAGTGGTAAAATGCTCCTAATGGTGTCGAGAGAGCGGGGACGCGAGCGCTTTGTGACACACCCTCCCACGCCACACAATGTCACCACGGCATGATTAAAATCTCAGGGAGACGGGGGCGATCGGAGGCGCCATCGGAAGGAGAAAAAAAAAAAACGCGGCAGAATAACAGTAGGCCGGGGGATGGGGAAGAAACAGAGACACGAGATGTTTGGTCTATTTCACAAAAGAGGCTGCCTAACCTTTCTCAGACAGAGATGTGGAAGTGCATCTCTGCCTCCCTCCCTCTCACACAAAGAGCACCTGCTGTATGTCTACAGACTCCTTCTGCATTAGCATCAAGTGGAGAGAAACTGGTTGGCCACGGAAGTCGGCATACTGGCTGGCAGAAACCAAGCTTCTGAACTGCAGGGGAATGTCTCGCCAGGAGCCCTGACATGTCACCTGGAGCGCAGATGAGAGAGAGAGAGAGAAAAAGAGAGAAAGAGAGAGAGAGACAGAAAGAGAGAGAAAGAGAGAGAGAGAGAGAGCACAGGCAAGCACCAGTCCACGCACGCGGGTGTGCACAAGCTTGCTACAACTCGTTAAGGGATTCTAAAGGTGATGCAGTGTTTGGACAGGGAGTGCGCTTGAATAACAATGCTCACAGCTCCTGCCTGACAGCAGAGTATGATGGGAAGTGTCATGTAGCCACTAGCGGATGCTCGCCGGCGGCCGCCCAGGGTAAACGCACGGTCCCTGGAGGAGATAACACATTGATAATCAGCATGTTAACACAGTGCCTTCAAGGTAAAAGTAATTTTTTATTTTTTAGTATATGGGGACATTTCAGCAAGATATATGGATAAACAGCATGTTGCAGCTATGATCTGCATAATGTGAGTGTGGCATGCTTAGTAGGATGATGAAAAGCACATCACTGAACTCTAAAATGACATGGATAAACACTGCCCTGCACCGTTTTGAACCAAAGGCCTTGTTTGTTGGATTATGTGGATGCTTTGAGAACTCACAGAACACTTGGGTCAGGCTACTCACAGCACACATAAGAAAAATTGTTACAGGGCTCATTTCCATGAATGCATGTAATGTCAGAGGGTTTATTTGCATAAATGCATGCGATTTCACTCATATTTGTACGGCAGAGGGCCAGTATCGCAATAAATTTAAACACAATATATTGGGCATCCCTGGATGTAAGAACCTGGCTAGCCTATTTTAAGAGGTATCCATGGCAGCTCCATGCCACCTTACAGATATTTAGTGCATTTCCACAATGTATTAAGAAGTGAACTATAAGTATCAATGCTAAATGAATGTTCTCTACTAAACAGTGTCATTGGGTGTGGGATGAAGATGCAGAGCGTGGTAAGCATGTTGATCCAACGTGACCTGGCAGAGTTATCCAGCACGAGGCTGACAGGCAGAGACCGCTCAAACGTTCAGGGGCAGTCGGACCTCAGCTCAAAGCTGCCTGGGGGGAGAGAGGCGGGGCCTGGCCCATTCTTGACACTGTCGAAATGCACGAGCCGAAAATCAAAGCGGGAGATGTGTATGCGTACGTGTGTGTGTGTGTGTGATGTGTTACACTCTCGGCCACAAGGGACAAGTGTGTCAAGTGAGACATGCAAAGAGTGGAGCTGAGCTGAAGGCCTAAGGGAGCCAGCAGACAGAGTGAGAAACATAGAGAGAGAGTGAGAGACAGAGAAAGAAAGAGAGAGAGAGAGAGAGAGAGAGAGAGAGAGAGAGAGAGAGAGAGAGAGAGAGAGAGAGGGACCGACTCACCAAAATAAAAACACAAATCATTTGAGACTGAGAGCGTATTCATGTGTCACTGATGGAAAGTGTCACTAAATACTGTATCATATATTGTATCATACAGTATTAGTATATCATTGGATATACTGTATCATAAGAGCACTGTTTTTCCTTGCCTTCCAAATAAACCACTGTTCTATATCGACGAGTGCATAACACAGTGGACATGTTTTACACAGTTTGCATTTTATTTCTGATGCCATGCAATGAGTATGTGTCTTCTGCAGGTCCTGAAATTTCAAGAATGAGGTCCATCCAGAGCCAGAGGGTTAATAATGTCTTCAAAGTCACATGTAAATTGTCCTTCATAGCTGGAAATCATGGACACAAAAAGAACAGCCTTTTCCACTGAGAGCAGGACACAGTGCAGCATGCAGTTATGCAAATCGCTATAACCCCATGAATAAACTAACAGGGAGAAATGGGATTTAACTTCCTAAGGAGTACGTGCAGTACTTTACAACGGATTCTCTCCATCTGGAGTTTATGGCTTGCAAGAGCCAGGACTGGTGCTGCAGATATCCTACCAAACGGGAAGGGCTTTGTGCCTAAGTAGAGGGGATTACACCACGCCTCAAGACAGAGGATGTCTCTCGAGGATTCCATGTCCGTTCTCAGCCGTGTCCTTTGCGGACGGCACTGAAGGCTGCATGCATAACTCGACGAGACGCGCGCCGGGGCCTGTTGGAGGCGCAGGCATGGGGAAAGGAGCTGAATCAGCAGACACTCACGGTCGCCCCGGCTCTGATGCAGCCGGCCCCCGAGGGTCGCTGGTGCGGAGCGCACGCACGCGTTAACGTGATTAAACTGAATAACGACGAATCCAGCCTGTGGTGGCAGGAAGCCGGGATCCAGCGCTTCGCGTTAGATGCAGCAGGGATGCGCTAATTCCCAGCCAGCCTTGGCCCCATCCACATGCACTACAGGACCGCACTCAAACAAAAGCTAATCTGTGGCTACCGCTGGTGTGCACTGCGTCAGACAGACACAGGGGTCATCTATATCCATTAGGCAGTAATGTCTACTGTACGTGCTTAGAGTGTTAAATACACCATCTTCCATACACATCAGCACCCAAAAATAGCTCGAAGAGGTGGTTAACGGTTGTATACGGTCTGCGGGATGAACAATCACTTTGTAAAGGAAATTTAATTTGCAGCCAAAATGCCAGAACTATAAATGTACGAGGGATTTATAACCGACTAAAGTCTCCTACTAATGATTTCATTGTGTTTTGATTAACTTCACTAGCTGTGCTAAATGAGGCCTGAAGCATTACATCATCATTTAACTTCATTCGCACCAGGCAAGTAAAGCAGCAAACGCCAGCCAGCTTTCGGACTTAAAGCACAGAAATCAGAGAATATCTATTGAGCTACAGCCCAGAGCAAGAAATGATCACAAGACTCTGTACTGGAACAGGACACAGGAGTCCGGGATTCACTCCAGTCTGCGTGAGCGTACGTCCGCTCTGACCTGGGCTCAAAACACGCCATCACGCAAATGCTTCATTCACTCATATAACTTTATAAATATACTTCAAATTCTGATAATAGTTAACAAAGATCTGTTTTTTACAGGGTGATGCGATACACATTATGATGGTGGAATAACAGGAACTGATTGAATCCCTCTAGATTTTATGAAATTATACCAATAAACTGCCTTAGATGTAAGATTAAATTAAGCACACCAGCTAAATTAAGACAACTATGTTCAATAATGCAGCTATTAGTTAAATACACAGTGTTGCATGTAGCGTTATGTATAGCAGGAAATTAAACTTCCCAAAAATACATTCCAAATGGGCAAATTGCCATGAACGCATCCCATTAAAATCTCATTAGTTTCCCTCATTTAGGCTAAAGGCAGCTTTCATGGCATCGGTACAGCGGGAGTTAGCGTGTACGGGAAATTCCCTGCCATCTCCCACATCTGTCTTTGTTGGTCTCTGCGAGTTGGCCAGTGTATGCAGTGAGCAATGAGAAGCACAGCCAAGCACTTTGCCTGCAGCTACATGCCAGAAGAAAGTCGACCAAGCGTGAGGCACAGCCCTCCAGGTGCGCCGGGCTCCAGCCCCGGGGCTCCAGACGGAGAGTTCCAGACGGAGAGTTCCAGACGGAGAGTTCCACGGGCCCCGCACAGTCGTGCAGTTTCAAGCGGCCCGCACGGAGAGCCCATTGCCAGATCGAAGGCAGCTGCTCCATCCTTTCCGCCTCTCCCACTCCACCTGTAAGTCTTAGAAAATATTTCATCAATACGAATGTGATGCATTTCCTTTAGAAACTTACTGACAACTGGACATATCTCAGTCATAGCGGCTGAGAACAGTGTCCACCTCAGACCATGTGGAGCACCATTTTGGCGTTGAAGTGCTCCAATAGCATAGGTCACAGGCAATAACTCTTTAATCCCCTTTTGTTTACATTATGTATTGTTTACAATTAAGTTTGTCGCAGGGGGGGAGGGGATTGTGGGTGTGAGAGAATTCCTTCTGTTTATAACATCCAGAGTTCCCATGCAAGAAAGTAGCACAGTCACGCAGTGGGTAAGAGCCCTGCTTCACATGGAGAAAAATACAGCAGTGGCAGTCCAGGGCTGACCCCCTGTCAGAACACTGCACACTACGCTGGTGCACTCCAATTTCCAAGATGTCAGAAATACATAAAAACTCAGGGTGGGGGGCAGGGGGTGGTGGTGGTGGGGGTGGGGAGGTAGAGTGCAGTGAAGCAATTTCTAAAACAGAAGCTAAAAGCAAATGTAGTGAAACTATTTGTGTAGTCCCATGTAGAATGCCTTTCTCAAAGAACACTACAAAGCAAGAAGACTTTCAGTTTAAAAGAACACAAGCAAGTGTGACACAAACGACCTTGCATTAATCTCCCTCGACGAGGCACCATTCGCCCTTAGAAGATGGGAAGCTTGAGCAGCCCTTGAATAAATGCTTCAAACGGGAGCTGATTTCCAGCCGTTCTGATGCAGATAAAGGCCTGATACAGACCCATTCAGCCGCTTCCTTTCTGCAGTGTCAAATCAGGCATGACGCTCAGCTGCAGAGAACGAGAACATGACGAGCACGCGACTTGCGCAGGAAGCCTGTGGGATCAACTCGCAAGGAACGGAACCACCTGGCCGAGAAGAACTATACTTTCATTATTCACCACATATTTAAATATATTGCAGGACTGACTGCTGGGAATGCACAGCTTACAGACAAAAAGCATGTCGTTCAGACACAGTAAGACTTTTTTGAGCATTCAAAAGTCCAGTTTCCACAAGGGGTAAAAATAAGCAAAGTACCGCCTGTGCACAAAGATAAAATATTAAATGCGAACTGAAACTAGAATGGAGAAATTCGTCGAGCTGTCGCTCAGCCATTTCAGACTGCAGTAGAGACATGTATCTAGGCCTTGGACAGAAAATTACATTAACCATTTAAACAGAGCTGCAGGCAATGCAGTGCCTTAAATTCGGGGTTCAAATTAACTAGATGCAACGGAACGAATACATTTCTTGACTAATCACTTATATACAAAATGTAGACAATTCAGAGTTGCATGAACACACCTAACAATAGACTTACTCATAGATTATTTACATTTCCGCCCCGGTCTGAATCATGTGGGCGTCGCACCAGGGAAAGAAGCTCACGTGGTTCAGATGCACATAAAAATTGCGTATCTCCCAGCTTTAATTAAAACTGATCCTGTCCTCTGGGACACTCTCTCTCCCTCTGTGTGCGTGCGTGTGTGCGCGTGTGTGTGCGTGCGTGTGTGTGTGTAAGAAGGGCAGTTGTGAATCTAATGTCACAATGCCGTACAATAACCACCCACACAGTATTCAGATTCAGACAGTGAAGAGGTTTCTGTGGGTGGTTTAATGACATCCATGTATACAGCCGTAACAGTTCAAACAGCGCTAACGGTTCAAATTGACGGAGATACTTGGATGCGTAAATCTTTGAGTTTAGACTGCAGGTCTGGCTAACCATTTCAAAAAAGCCACTATGCGTTGCACATGTCAGGACAATCTGATGTGTGCCGTGAGATGTACTTCAAATGAAGAAAACCGATTAATTCAGGACCATGCTCACACTATAATATGCTAAATGTAAAGACTCTAAAATGCGTATTTCAGTATAATTTTGTATCTTCAAGGATATTATCCTATATATTTGCTCCTGTTTTAAGAAAGAGTGAGAGAGAGAGAGAGAGAGAGAGAGAGAGAGAGAGAGAGAGAGAGAGAGAGAGAGAGAGAGTGAGTAATGAGAACTGTACAAGTGCGGGGGTGTTCGGCTAGAACTTAAAGAGCGTAAGTACAGAATAACGCAATCCAATATGCATATTTAGCCTATGACAGACTCTGCAGGTTTAATGAGAATCTGCCATACTTACTGACGACCGTGAGAGTATTTTACGAAAAAGGACTGTTTTTTTACATTGCCAAATCACTTCTGTCCGTTATATCGTAAAACTAAAAATCGGCCCAACTGTTCATTGTTACGGCACCATTATTTAATCACTATGCATTAACAAACAGGCCCACTGTACAATTTATTGCTAAAACTGTCAAAATTTTAGCCGAGGCTGGTACATTATAATATTAAAAATTGATTAATCACGCAGTACAAATCACACATGCAAGAGGCGCAGAAGTGCAAAAATCGACCCAGTTCACTGCACTGCTTCTCTGCTTCCTACGCGCTTTGTTTCATGTGTTGGATTCGTGTTTTTTCTCTTCGTATTTTGCCTCGGGTCGGTGTGCTGTGAGAGTGTGGTTCTGCACCGGGAAACGCTGTGGGATCCCCAGTCTCCGAGCTCCCGCTGTGTTCCTGCGGTGCAGCAGCCCACGGTTCTTACATAAGGAGCTGCGGTGTACTGGCGCAAGCACGGAACACATACTCCACCGCAGCAGCACAGGAATACACTGCACCAAGCGACAATAATGACGTTACTCGTGAACGTCGAACGAGCGCTTTCATGGCTGTGTGGATTATGGCATGATGCAGGTGATCCCCTGATAGTAGCTGTGTGGTCTTTTAGCCCCGACAAAACGCAACAAAAAGCAGGGCAGTTTCGGTCTCCGTCCAACAACACATAGTCTTGTTTTTGCTTCTGCGTTCAGGGTATACTCCCATATACTATATCTAGACATCCCACCACGATCCCACGCAGACATCTGACAGTAGCACATCAAAGGCGGAACCTTTGGGTTCAAACTTCTCGTGAATCACACCAGCTTTCACCATAACGAGCGCTAGACACGTTACACCCAGTCACGCTGTGTTAATGGACTGTTTTTCATCGGCTTGAATGGCCAATATAAACTTCACCCAGTAAGCAGTTATATGTAATGGACTTATGCACATGTCCGTAGAGGATGTGCATTATTAAGAAACGTACAGAAATAATTGATATGTCAAAATGAGCTAGGTTTACAGGAATTAAAGTTCTTTTATACCATAGTCTACTTATTTCAATGGACCAACGGCAATTGGGTTGTGCAACTATTGTACAAAATAGCTATAAAGTTCCAGTACAAAATAATTGGTATAGTGCAATGTAAGGTGTGGCAATGAGCTTTTACACCTTGATAGGGTTAACAGTACAGACAACCAGGATTGGGAGGGTTAGCCTACGTTAAAAATTGATTAATTTATACATTACTGCGGATCTATTTAAATGTATCTGTAACCTAAACATAAGTATTACTAAATTAAAGTAATAATATTATTATTATCACTTGCTGTTTTTATTTATTTTTTATTTTTTTGTAACGCATTAACTGCCAACGAATTTCGGCACACTGGGCTCCTACAGTGACAGCAAGTATAATCCATCAACAAGGTACTCTGTGCAGAGTCATGAACAACGTAGGATATATGGAAAAGACGTCCATATAAGCAACCCGATGTCCCCTCTTCAGCCCAGCACTGCTGAGATGTCCCTTTGTTTCACAATGTCCAAGTCCTCTCCTGTCAAATTGGCAGGATCCACCACATTGTACGTCTTAGATAAGGATAGAATGATTTAGCGTCGGTGGGAACAAAGATCTTCGTACCGAACCTGTGGCGCTTTTCTGGAATATACCCTGCTGACTTAAACGAGATAGTAGATCGTGGCCCTATCGATGTTTTTAAAAATCTGACGAAGTTAGTAATTCCGTTAGAAATTGCATATCTTGACAAACTTGCATATCTTGTCGTATTCCGGTGTAACACATGGTTCTTCACACCCATCGCATTATGACTAGAATGTAAGAAGTTTATCATCTGATAATGATCGCTGAACATATCACGAGAAAAGTTCGACGTCAATACCTAGCTGATTGAAGACCAGCAGAGGATTTACCACGCAAAGGATTTACCACTTCATCACGATAATTAACTTTTACTTAATATGAATAAAGTCATGTGAAAACCGCTACCACGGGATATGGATATGGA
>JAOXYF010000025.1:2575500-2598959 GCA_028565775.1 Sternarchorhynchus goeldii
CCCTTGTGCAACTCAAGTTGGAGTGTCAGCTTTTTCCAGTCACCATTGAGTTCCCTTCAAATTCTGCTTAGTGGCTTAATATATCGTGTTAATCAACAAAAACTATCACTCAGAAAGTGTCATGTGTGTTAGTGCCAGCAAAGAAAAGCATGACTCCCACCAGAAGGATCTTATTAAGGTACGGCTGTTTACAGCCACATAGCGCGAAGGAGTGAAGTAAAACAACTATAGCATATGCAGTGTATGAACACAAAAACGGCACATACTTTACACCTTTAAATACGCAGCCTACATTCGATGCTGATTCAGGGCGACAACCGTCATGGGAACCGTTCAATCGCTTAGAGCTATTAAAGAAAAGAAAAAAAACAAAAGGAGTGAGTGATCGTTGTTATATTATAGTCTAATCCTGACAGTAATAGCCATATTTTTTTGCATGCACCTGTAAACTAAACTGCGTTCTGCGTCCTGATTACGTAACGCATACGTCTTTTTTTTTTTTACCCAACCTTGGCCACTGATCGCGCAGTACATCCTAGTACTACGGTCATTCTGTCTGGGAAAAGGGGTGTCGAAGGGAGAGTAAGAACAGACATTCTTCACCTCACAACCTAGCCATGACAAAGATGTCAAAACGATGTCAGAATACAATTACACACAATACAACGCTACCAGCACACATGCATAGGACTAAATAGGGGTTATTAAAACAGATGACACGATCCCTTTATTAGCCAGCTGCACGTGCTACTATAAGGGTAGTGTTGAAACAAAGACAAGGGGAGCAAGCAGGTTTCTCATGAATTTAAATACTGAGCTCCTTTATATGCTTGTTCCCTTACTTTCCTGACTTACATTCCATGCAGACTGGTTAGGTTTGCCACCAATATGGTGGCCCTGAAACGGCTGCAGTAAACTCATTACATGCAAATGAGAATTCTAGCTACCTGCAAGAGTACAGACACATCTATGTCCATGAAGGTTATATGAGAAAATCTGTGCTGACAGTCCTTGCAGCTAATGCACTTTAACCATACAGAAACATGAACCTGTCACCACCAAGAAGCTTGAAAGGCAACATATCAACATTAGCATGGATACCCATACAGAGCGGCAAATGAGGAAATCAGAAGAAAGTTCTCACAGCACATTACACTCTGATAAACAGATCAACAGTAACATGACTTGGAAGTCTTAAGAAGCAGGTTAATGGTAGATGTCCAGAGGTTCAAACTTGAGGTATCAAAAGCAGTCCTACTTCTACTAGTGGTACTTTCTTTGAGGGTACAAAACTCGTAATAAATATTATATATTTAAAAATGGCAGTGTTGTCAAGAAATAAAGCACATAGGTCACCGTGTTCCCTCACATCCCATCCCATCCCACAGTTTAAGGTCCTCAGGAACCAGACTAACATTGCTTGTCCTCAAAGACAAGTCAGGTCTTTCAGTACAACACACCAGTGTTACGATCCTGTCCAGGCCTCTCTTAATTGGGTGGCAGGTCTTTCTTTTACATTTTATTTGTTGTCAGACACAAGCTACGTTTTGTCATCTTCTGCCACTTCATCAGCGGTCAGTTTCTGCCCACGTTGCTTTTGGATATTTCTGGATGTCGGATGCAGCGGTGACAGTGTAAAAAGTTCAGCGACAATGCTGACAAACTTATACCAACACGACGCCCACCACCGCTCCATTACTATGCCACTGCTTTGTTGAGAACGGTTCACCGCTCAGACAATATCCAGTTGCCAGTGGTCCCGAAACTGCCCAGCAATGAACGGGTTAGATGGGAGTCGACAAATTGAGCATGTCAATAGGAGGAGAACTGTCTGTAACTTTGAACCTCCGAAAGGCACTGGGCATTTATTTCATTATGCAACACCTACTCCATAGCTGTACAGATAGGCCCACCGAGCTTTTTGCAGTCAATTATTTATACTCTGAAGCTAGTTACTTGATAGCGTCTTGCCCGGAGGTCACTGGCATAAAGAAGTGATCGCTTAGTGAAAGGAACGGCAGGTGTACATAATGAAGTTGGTCAGTGAGAGGAGGTGTGAGGTAGGTGTTCTTAATAAAGGAGGTGGTGAATGCACTCTTATTTGTGCAGCCTTATTGAGAAAGCTCCCGAAAAAAGGCTGCTGAACGAACAACAAAAGGATCTGTTGCCACAGCAGGTCTTTAGAGACGGTGTTTGTGCAGTGCTGTTTATTGACAGAGGCCAGTGCTCTAATCTGCTCCTACAGTGACGAAAGCCACTTTAATTAAAGTCTCTCATCAGTCCTAAAATCTTACTGCACTCACAATCTCACAGTTGAAATGGACTGAACAATTTGCCGAACTGTTACAATGGCTCCTCTGTCTGCTGCTGCTATACAATAATTACCTTTGGGATAGAAGCGCTTGCTGCAGGCCAAGATGGACTAATGCATTAGCCTGCCAACAAAACAGCAGGGCTTCCAGCTAACCTTTTGAAGTGGGCAGCACTGACAGCCAGTGAGCCAATTCACAGATGAATAATCAGCCTTATCAAGGAAAAAAACAATGTTTAAGCCATTTTCTGGTTAGCAACATGCTGCAAACCACATGCGTAACCTTAATGACTGCAGCATTCAAGAAGATATGAGCATGCATGTGGTTGTACAGTTAAACACAGAAAAACTACTTAAAAAAACAGCAAATTTTCTTTCAGCCCAGGCAAAGTGCTCCAGTGGTGCAATCGGTTAATGTGCTGAACTTATACAGCAGTATAATTGAAGCCATGCTGAGGTTGTGAGTTTGAGCCTCACCTGGAGCAGAAAGTTCTTGCTTTTTAAAGTCTCTCTGGATAACTTCTAAAACGTAAAATGAATTCTGCATCCAAAGTCAAAGAATGACACGGGATGACAACTATAGCTGATCTTTAGCAGGAGAGAGAGTGCAGTGCACTCGAAACTAGACTCCAGCCCTCATCACTGCACAGCAGAGCCTGTGCCCGAAAGCCCTGAGAGACTCGGCTGCTCGGGTCACGGCTGGGGATCTGCAACCTTGTTCAAGAAGACGTGCGTTCCCTGAGGTCACGTCCTGGATGTGCGAGAAACACCACACCAGAAGTCCCTGAACTACCTGTCTGACCTCTGTGACCTGGTCACCTCTAGTGGTGCCTGATGCAGTTAAGTTTAGCATCAGCACATCATAGTAGAACATAACAGAATCTATGTCTTCACTCGGCTGGGCACCCTTACTCAACCTTGCAAAACATCAAAGTAGTGTTGCGTTCAAAACTCTTCTTTTAATATATGATTCATGGCAGCTTGGCGCACTTCAAATCTCCCTATGCAGGCAGTATCTGCAGAAGTTTGTTTACACCAGAGTATCTTCTCAATATTCAGTCAAAGGGAGTGCTGGCTAAAACCCTCCAAACTGACCCACAGAAAAGAATTACATCAAAGATTAACAATTAAATAAATAGAATGATTCATATAATATGCCTTTATTGGGATAGTCAGTGTTTATTTTTGGTATGTCCTCCTTTAAATAGGCTCAAGGTGCACACACACATTTTTCCCCAAAATGGTTTTCATGGTGTGCACCGAAAATGTAGTGCCACTGCCATTTTCTAAATATGAGCAACTATGATTACAAGTAATGCCAATGGCAGGCCAGACATATTCAGGAGAAACTAGAAATGTTAGGGCAGGTCCTTGAACATTTTACGTGTTGAGTAAAAGGCCCACAACGTAGACAAAGGTGCTGTTACAACTACATTCACTAAAGATGGATTTATGGCTTTCATTACACTGTAGAAGTCCTGTACACAGCTTCTGGGCAAACTTTAGAACAAAGAACACAGGTCATTGACACAGCAGCACAGAATCCATGTCAAACATTAAAAGCTGGAGGGGAATGGGTTCTTTTGGTCTAAAAGTGTGATTTCACCCCCCAGCACAAAAGTGTTTTCTCTTCTAAAAACCATAGTCAGGGAATCCCAGGAGGACACAGATCCATTCCTCACACCAACCATCCCCAACCACCCTGAATCTTCCTTCCTCCCCAAGCCTCCTAAATCAACTCGACTTTAATCTGTTTCCTGTTCTCAATCCCTCTCTGCTTTACAAGGTCACACTTAAATCCAACCTGAACACCAGGAGTGAAATCCTCGACTTGGTTAGAATAGATTTTTGCCCCTGGCAAACCACCCCTAGAGGATGTTCATTCAGCTTTTTATTACTTCATTGCAAAATCAGCAAACAATTCTTTATACTTTATAAGTAATTCTGGATTAGGAAAACAGCAAAACATAAAAACCATCTATAAATGGGAGGTCTTACAGATCGTAACGAGTTGTTTGAATTGGCTAACAAAGAGGACATGGCCCCAACAAGATAGTTATCAACTGAAATAAAGGAAAGGATTATAAAACTCCTTCAAGAAGGAAGTTCAGCTCAGCTGAGTTGTGTGTGAGACAAATAATCTTAGTTGTTCCCAATCAGCTGTATCTAAAATTTGGTGCAAGTGTAAACAAAATGGGAAGGTTCTAAATGAAAAACATATGGCTAGATCAAAGAAGGTGTCAAACATCAAGATAGAAAACTCCCAGCAATATGCCTTGAGAACAGAAAATGCACAACAGAACAAATGAAAAACAAACAGGCAGAAACAGCAATGTTTTCCAGAACTGTACAAAATTCACTGAATGAAAACACACCAGCACCATCACCTTAACAGAAGCAATCAAGGCTACAGTGGGCAAAAAAGAAGCAATCATGGAATGTGGATGATCGGATACAGGGGATATTTAACGATTAATCACAATATTTGGTGATTAATCTGCACTGGCCACAGAGATAAGGCTGGAATGTTTTCTCTGGTGCTGTTCTAATAAAACACAAATGATTGAAGAAAACAACCACATTCCCCACTCAACTGATATGGGGCTGAATAGGTCCAGGAGAGATGGGAGTCATGACCTCACCAGTCAGTGCACATTGAAAGCTTGGACACTTTTCATTCCATCAACAGAAAAGTTTTGTGAAGTCATTTCTCAGGATGATAAGGCAACATGCTACAGAGCAAAGAGTGCTAAAGTTTTCCTTCGAGAAAGGCACATTAACTCGACGGCATTGCCAGCAAATAGCCTCGATTTCAATCTGACTAAAAGTTTATGGTGGAACTTAAGAGGCTTGGTTGATGGTAAAGCTGCATCCATAAAGCTGATCTATTAAGCGCAATTCAAGAAAAGGAACAAGACAATATTTTTCATTAGTGAAGTCCATACATCAAGGAATTCAGATAGTCACAAAAACCTGCAATAAAGTACTAATTAGTTTTTCCCCCCACTTTGATTCCCCAACCTTTTGCTCAATACCGAGGAAGCACAATATTTCTCCTGCTTGTTCAGGGGGGGGGGGATGAAACCTGATTGAGGTTGGTTTCATGAAGCCAAAATGTTCTATTAAACATTGTTGCATCATGTCTGATTTATTAGCTACAAAGTAAAAATGCAAAGTGTGCATCTAAGTGTTGTTCTTCCAGTTCTACACCACTGCAAACAGAACTACTCAAAAGCTGGAAAATTAATGTGCTTTTATATGTGTGCCCTCATTTCCTGGTGGCCCAGAGGCATTAAACCAAGATGCTGAACATGGCAATGGTGTTTTTGAAAGAGTAGTCGAGCAGGCAGAGAGGAAACCAAAAATCTAGCAAATGGTAGCCCTGAACAGCGAGGTGCCGCCAAGGTGGCTGGCTGGAGCCCAAACACTTTAAACACACCCTCGTAAGGTTTAATGGACCACCAAGCATAAGGCTGCAAGTGGACTTCCGTCCAGCAACACTGAGCAGGGAGGGTTTTTTTTTGTTTTAAGAACCATAGAAGGCAAAACGCTTGGGAAGAAAAACACATGTGGGAGGCAATTACTGCAGCCGTTATGCAGCTCTCAGCACACCTGGACAGGACAAACCAAGCATACAAGATTAGACATCTAAGCATATTTACATAAATAAAATTAAATAAAAGCGCTACACTTCTCCCCTAGTCATATTTGAGATGCTGGTATTCATTAGGCACCCCTTTTTTGTAGAGATTGGGTGCCAACAGCTTCCAAACCTCATGTTACTGCATCTTAAAGGCGGCAAGTATTCATCCTTCATATCAACGCATGTTTAATTTAGGGCCGTTCATATGCAGATTGCTTTTCATTTGAGGGTTCAAGTATCGAATAAAGTTTATGCAGCTACTTGGCACAAAAGCACTTGCTCTGCACCCCTGCCCCATTTCTGTGGCCAAACGACATTGTCCTAGGTTAGAGAAAACGATCCAGACAGGGTCAGTACCAAGTTATGTGCATTAAACGTGTGCAGCAACACATGCCATCTGCTGGTGAAAACATGAATTGCCAAGATATTCAGAGGAAGGCAGTGTGTATTATAAAGTTTTATTTCAGAAACAGGTTCAACATTACAATGAAAAAAGAAAAAAAACACAAAAAAAAACCCAAATACAAAAGAGGAGGGGGGGGGGGGGGACACCATGGAAATGCCATCAGGCAAGTCAAGAGGTCGATACTCAATACCTAGAAAATCAATAAAATAAATAAATAAATAAAAAACCCAAACACTTTATAAGCTCAAACAAACATGTTTAAAATACCTACCTGACCTGCCACTCAGCCATCACTATGCCTCAGGAGAAACTCCCTACAACAAAACGGTGATGGTGGATTACAGTGCTCCATGCGTCAAAACATCAATGATGCATTATGCAGTTTTACTTGACCATATTTAACCCCAAGCCATTTCACATAGTATTTATCGTACTCGTGCCCACAAACCAAGATTAATACAGAATCCAGAGCCATACCGTCTCCAAGTCTTTGATTACAACAACTCCCTTCTCTACTTCAAGATCACTCTCCGTGTCATTGTGCGACTGGTACTCTTCACTGTCCGTCTCGACCTCGCTGACCTGCAGGAGACACTGGCATCAAACCCAAACCCAAGACTCCCAGATCAATCCCACTGCCTCTCTTACATAAGACATGCCAGTAACATCAAACCCTTCCATGGTGCAATGACTTGCACATGCATCTGTACAGCTCTTTGCTCCGTTAAATTCAAGTATCCTCCCCAAATCCTGACTACATGAACAGGGTCAGGAGTGGGATTACCTCATAGTCGGGGTCAGCACTGTGGTCCTCGTCGGCCAGATTCTGGGTGGTGAGAACCTCCACCCATGACAGTTGCTCCTCCTCATCCTCCTCATCCACATCATCCTGCTTCCTCTTGCTGCCCTTCCCACAAGGCTTGGTGGGAGAACCACGCACCTCTAAGAACAGTTCACCCAAAGAAAGACCTAGTCTCTAATCTCATGTCAGCTGCCATTTTGGATGATGTTAAACACAGATCACATTACACTCATCTGTGAGCCTGCAAAAACACATGCAAGTCAAGCCTGCACACTACTGACCAACACGTATATTTAAAAAAAAGCAATTAAAGGCTGCAGCTTGCATTAAACCAAGGGCAGTGGACCAAGAGGGGCTGAAATAATGGCAGTTTGTATTGCACGGGGGGGGCAGATTTAACACAGACCACACACCTGGAGAAACAGAGCAACCGATGCTAGCACAGACAGGGTATCCGAGCACTCCCTGCACCCGGCGAGGCAAGACTGCCAACAGCACGCGAGTAACCCATCGCAGGCGCTTGCGGCCTACTTTGCACTGTCGCGTAGCGGGAGAGCTTCGTGTCGTCGCAGCTGGGGGAGAGGAGAACCCAAACAGCCACCACAAGCCACGAACTCCACGCACCTGAAAAATGATCAGGCCAAGACAGACCCCCCCCCCAAAAAAATAAATAAACCACCACCCCTTCAGGACCTCAACGTTTAAAGAGAAAGTCAATCAGTTTTACTTTGACACATTGCTAAAAGGATAAACCCCTTCAAGGATTCCTTGGCTGATGGTTTCTCAGCCAGCCTTCACAAATAAAGTAACCCCATAGGTAGCTCGGAGTACCTGCATCTTAAACAAAAGAACAGATGAACGATGGAAGGCTTTAAAAGATGTTCTCATCTTTAAAACTAGTAAATCTAATCGGATTAATTGGTAACGATGTGCACGTTCCTTTGCAATATATATAAAAATTACACAGCTCACCACGAAACTGATTGGCCAAAACTGTGAAATTCGACAGAAGACGGACGCAAAAACACCGCCTCTCTTCGTAACAGTTTTCGGCTGTGGAAGGAACATCGAGAGTATGACTTTACTGAAGACATGACAACAAACTACAGCTAACGCGACCTGATTAGCTAGCCAAGTAGTTACATCATGGTGCTTTACGATACAGTTAGCTAGGTAGCTACTATCTACCAAATATGTACTTCTGCGATTCCACGAAATCTGACCTGCAACCCTCCAAAGTCTTCACTACTGCGAGGTCTTGCTGAAATATTAATTCAGTAACGAGCTCAGTGCTGCCCAAGAACGAAAACGAACAAACTTGCCTCTTGAACCTCGACGTTCTCAGGCTCACAATCATAGCTGCACTGGGAGGTCATCGTACCACATGAGGACTTGAAGGACTACCTATTAGCGGTTCACTCAGATCTATCACTCACAGGTTTACATGTACCTGTGAGGAGGTGGCGCACGACCAATCACAGCCAATAAAGCCTTCCTGTGCAATCATCGCTTCCCATTCCGTCGCTAATTGATCACATGACTAAGAAATTTTTCAGATCACAAAACATGATAGAAGTTAGCGTGGCTAACATCAAGAAGTTCAATAGTTTGCATGAGTAAAAACTCCATAACAGTCATACATTTTATTAGTATTATTATTATTGTTGTTGTTGTTGTTCTACTGTAAATAATTAAATAGCTCACTGTCAATATTTATGAAAAGAGTCTCACAGAATTATCATGTTAATTATTACTTACTTATTAGGGTACTGGTTACACATCACCCACAACTGTATAATCAGGGAGAGCCACACTTGGACAAGGCTTCCGCTGACAAGCTGTCACTGTTTTATCATATCTACGCCAGTTCAAAAGAAGCTTGAGTGGGAGAGCTGGAGAAGGGGGGTGAGAGAGGTGGTTATAAGCACGATTTCCTGACTGCTGTCATCTAAGCCTGTACAGATCAAATGTTCATCGGGCGTTGACAATCACAGAAGATAGACAGCTACTATGAACAAGTCTGTGACACACACCACCAGCGCTGGATGCAGCACCAGCAGTTCACTTGGCAGCTCAACCTGCAGCGAGTCTGATTTCTTGGGATTACAGTTAGCACGTCGACAGAGCTCCATGGGTCTTCAGGCACTGGTATGGGCTACTACCAGCAATAGTTCTTTTGGAAGTTCACTTGGATCTGAAAGTCGCACAAGTAGGGAAAGTTTACGCAACATTGTAGTCACGCCAGACAGCATTCCACAGTTTACTATACCCAAACTTGCAGTTGGTGACAGCTATAGATGCTCTGCAAACAACAAGGAGAGACAAACAGAAGCAGATGCATGTTGGGGGAATGTAGAACACGTGACCTTCCATGCACAACCAGTCACTTCTCTGTCTTCGTCAGGCTCATCTGCATCATCACTGCTTGGTTCATCTCCAGCACTTGATAGAAAAGCACACAGATGCATTTCAGATCCTGATAACTTCAGGCGGCCATCCCTGCAGCGTGAGCGTTCCATCCCTTGTCACTTCATGGAAAGTGAGCATTGTTCCGACCCGACCACCAGGGCGGCGCTATCCCTGCCACACCTCCCCAAAGTCACCACCTCATATGGCTTCGTGACCCTGAGTCAGAGTCCTCAGATGGCCAACGAGGAGGAGCTCTTCTTCCAGGTCCTGCACCAGCGCTGGGCTAAGGACAAGGAGAGTGCATCTTTAAGAAACACAAAACTGGAGATAAGAAGGAATTCCTCCATCAGAACTCTCCCAGTTCACGTCCATGCAAACAGCCTAGAGAGGTCACCCTCAGCCGGTCAACAGGTTGTCCGAGGAAACAATGGTTTGGAGCCCAACGGCTCCTCAGACTCTTCCCCTTCCACAGCCACCCAGACACCAACCAGGAGATGCAAACGCAGCCTCTGGGGAATTCTACGAAAACACTTCACCAGCCAAAGAGAGCACAAGTGGGATGGGTCCACTCATATCAGAATGGGGAATAATGATGAAATATAACTAAACCTCTCATATAAATATCTTTTTTGGAATAAAAATGTTTATGTCACCATGTTCATATCACTATATAGGTAAGAAGCTTTATTACAACTTGCTATGCTAAATATGTGGCTTGTAGAAAGTAATTTAGTCTTTAGTCATTCACTCACTAAATTCAATAATCTATTTGTAATGAGCTTCTTCTTTGACTTCTCAATATCAGTAGCAACAATAACAAGGTAATAAACTGCATTGATAGGCTTCCCTCACATCAGTTGTCATCTATACTGTGACAGAGAAAAAAATAAATAAAACATTTCTGAGCATTTACTTAGAGAATGATTTTTACACTGAAGTCCTGCAAATGTATTCCGTTACTGAACTTCATAAGACAGCTGTATGTTATTCCCAGTACGTGTTCATTTGTCCCCAGATATAATCTCTAGAGAAGTAAAGAAGAAATAAAGCATTATTTATTACAGCTTTTTATGGGATTAGGTTCCAAGGACTAAATGGCAATGTAAGTAAGTTGGTATTTGCATATTTCACTTGTGTACATATGATTATTCCAAATATTCTCAATGCTTTATCACATATTTTGTTAGTCACATTGTATACTCTCTTACTGAACAGGTGACAAGGATAGATTCTATTTAGGGTTAAGTGGTCCTACCCTGTAGAGTTGCACTCTGTGGTTTTATCTTGTGGTTTGTCTTAATGAGCCCTGCTTTTGCATCTTCTATGAGGCTGCTGACGTTTGTGAGCGTCTGTGAGTCAGGCATGCTCTGTTGGGAATATGTGAAGGATCTATCCACATGCTAAAACTCATTTCATAACCCCTTTCAGACCCTTAATTGCCCCTTCCACTCTTTTGTTCACTCTTTTTTAGTTTGATGAGTCACTGAAAGAAGCATGCTGAACTCACTTCAGAGATGCTATCTTGTGTGCACTTAGGCATGTTAAAAAGTATTATGAGCAAACACTTGCTTTTTGATCTACACTTAAGATGATCGCCATTCAAATGATAATGCTCCATCTCATACAAAGCCTTGTGCTGGTGCAGAAAGAGTGAAAGCTAACCCCATCAATGCTGCTCTTTCATCGATTGCAGGAGGTTGTGTGGGCGTGAATCAAACCTAAAACAGCAAGGATTTATATTGCACTGCAGGCTAGATATGACAGGCAGAGTGCACTTTTGCTGCCGTATTACTGTCCTGCGGAAGTTATGTGGTGATTAGCAGCCACAGCCCACTTCTCTTATTTCCTTCAGTTTGAGTCAGACTGACAACATCCACGGCAAAGGTTTGGGGTGGGAAGGCATGCGAGGGAGACAATGGGGCAATCTAACTCATCCTCCACCAAGCCCAGCTTGCATCTTCTGCGCTGACTCTCCCACACTTCAGCATAAACACCAAATAAA
Source organism: Sternarchorhynchus goeldii (assembly GCA_028565775.1). Taxonomy (NCBI): domain Eukaryota; kingdom Metazoa; phylum Chordata; class Actinopteri; order Gymnotiformes; family Apteronotidae; genus Sternarchorhynchus; species Sternarchorhynchus goeldii. The sequence goes on from JAOXYF010000025.1 coordinate 2,587,074, forward strand.
CACCAAGCTTTTAGTTTCCACACACCATCTGCTGAAGAACCGATTAATCCAGCACTACGAGGTGTGTCACGTGTACTTCAATAAAATGTGCCTCTGGACACACCCAGTGCAAGGCTCTTTTTTAGATTAATTGCTCTAGCATCACCAAGAATTATATACAGGATAAAGTCAAAGTTTTGTATTAGGGTTCACCGAGCAGCTGCTATATTAATTCATTTCTATATGGCTACAGACACTAGAATTATGGCAAACACTGGTGTCACAAGAACATTTTTTTATTTGTTTTACATCTAAAACATGCACCCAGTCTACACTAGAAGAAGAGTTTTAGGCACATGTTTTTCACGTGAAAAGTTTGAGGTTACAGAACAAAATACACAGATGCACAAAAAGGGAAGATCGTTTTCAACCTCAGATGTAGATCAGGGAGATAGCAGGAGAGAAAGAGAAAGAAAGAGCGAGAGTGAGTGAAAGAGGGTGGTAGAGAGGTAATGTGCGATGACATATGGGAAGAACACTACAGGAACTGACATTTGGAGAAGTTCGTGGCACATTCAAGCGCTGACGTTCCGACGATGGCCAGCAACTCAGCCCAGCTCTTGGCAGTGGACTCCGGTCTCCCAGTGGCCACGACGATCGACAGAAGCTCCCTAACACCCCCTGCACTGCCCGTGAAACAGCGCAGGTAAACCAGCAGCATCTTTCCCTTTTCTGATCACCCTGTCTCAGACCTCTCTTGTGCTATGGTACCCTTCAGTAAAAGAACGTGATACCACATGTCATGAATAAGCTGTCATATGTATGCAAATGAGGCACTTTCTGGGCATGGGCGACGTTTTCAGTGGAAATCGAGCGCTGACACAACCAACTGAACGCACAATGTGCTTTTGCAGGAGTCAGCCATCCAGCACGAGCTCTGTGTCAGATCTGCAGCTGGCAGGGGGAACCTACAATCTGTATGACAACAACTCTGCTCCCAACTCTCCCTTTACTGAAGTGTTTGCAACACCCACTGACTGCCATGCTGTTCGATGCCCAATTCATCGCTATGGTGAGTACACATGTGATGTGTGATATGTAGTGTGCAGTTAATTTGTTCAAACTGGAACTGTGATGCAGATGAACTCTCACTCCATTACGTGAAGTGATAGTTGCGTGCTCTCTGGGTGTAAGCACACCTCATGTTTTGTTTGCTTTTTTCTGTCTGAAATAATGGGGGGAAGTGACACCTGAAACCAGACCCGTGTGCCACCAGAAAGACAACTCAACCACACAGAGTTAGTGCACCAGAGAAATGCACCAGATAGTTCCCACCAGATATCAGACCACTCCTATTCCTCGTGTATTGTATATGTTTAATTGTACAATAAAATTTAGTGCATATGAAGGATATAGCTGTAAATTAGCATATATTTCTGTACAACAAAACATGGCACTTTCACAACCAGTCTTCCGGACATTTTTTAAGGGCCTTCAGGACATCACAAGGAACGATTCTTCTCAGATGAAACTCCCCCACCCATTCCTAAGAAGAAGCTCATACGAACCCATTCTCTTCCCACGGTCAATCAACGCAGCCCTGCCCAGCAGCAAGTTAGTCCTCGCCAATGTGTAAATTCACATTGCGAGACTGAAGTCTCACCAGTTCACTATGCTGGAGAAGGGGAGAGAGAGAATGTCCTTAAGACCCACTATCTCAACCAATTCAATCTTGAGACACCTGATCAGAAACTTCCAGAGGTTTTCGACAGCTTCAGCCACCAAGAGCAGGTGTATGTCAGCATCAAGAACTGTTACCTTCAGTTCATGAAGAATGCTGTCAGGCACTTGGAGGCCATGGTGCTCTTAGAGGAGCAGGAAACTGAGAAGGTGAGGAGACTCCAGCCTGAAGACTGCCTGCTGTGCAAGGATGAACAGCCTAAGAAGATTGATCACGAGGTTTTCTTCACAGTGAATGTATCTAAAATGCCTACTCGGTTTCTCTCTGCAAAGGTGAGAAAACAATTACATCAGCACTGTTTCACTATTATTGAACATAGTCTATTATCATCAAGGGCAGATTCTGACAGAATATGAGGACACTGGTAAGTGAATGTGGAGTTAATGTTTGTAAATAAATAAACCCATATTCAAGAGAGCAACGCAGTTTTGGACTCAAAATAGCATAACTTTGTTGCAGTCAGGCATGTTCCCACACTGTGCCCCTTAAGCCACAAACAGAAGGCATACCCTTATAAGGCAGCCTCTGTGCAGAGCACTAAAACCTCAATGACCTACACTTCCTTTGACATCTGGTGTTGTGCAATAATACTAACAACTCACAACCTATTACAGTACATTGAACTCAACTTGTAAATACTAAAGATTCACTCTTTACCAGTCCTTTGATTTTTTAAAATTTGCTTCAGTTAACATGTTCTTTCTGTCATTGACATGTCTAATCTGAACAAAGGGATGAAGAGCAATCAAATGTTTTTGTGTTTTCTCTCTCAGGTAAACAAAAAAGGTTGTGAATTGATGCCCTCAAAAACCCTGCCTCATCATCTCAACACTGAGGAGATTATTACCTGTTTTCCACCATGCATGGCAGAGGAAAACCAGCAGTCCTCAGAATTACCAGCTTCCTTTGAACTATCACAAGAGGGCAGCACTGAGCCATGCCACAAATCCACCAGCATCACCAAGCAGAGCACAGTACTCTCCTTCCTGGAGAGAGGCTGTACAGTTACCATAGTGAGAGATTTTCCTTGGGGAACGCTGGAGGACTTTGTCCAAGAAGGCATTTATTTGCATCGCTTGCATCCAGATGTGTATGAGAGAAGGCTTTGTCTGTTGATGCTCCAGCTGGTGCAGGGCTTGGGGCATCTGGAAATGCATGATGTCAAACACAGAGAGCTGGGACCACAAAGGATTATGTTGGTATGGTGGTGCACCAAGAACAAGGTGGCAGCGGAGAAGGCAGAAGTGTGTGCAGAGCCCAAGAGCATGATGAAAAGGGAGTGCTTCCTAAGAGATAGTGACGCAGACCAGAGCGAAAGACTGGAAGGCACGCATTATGAAAACGTAAGTATGAGGAAGGTCAATGTGTTGTGGAGAAGGTGGGGCACACCTCGGGTCGTGATCAGCCATGACGTAATTCAGGCAGAGTGCTCTCAATATGCAACGTCCAAGGAGCTGCAGGTCGGACGTCTGCTGAAACATTGCCTGCACCAGTGTGCCAACACAGATCAAAGTACCCAGTACACACGTGGTCTGCATCACCTGATCCAGCAGCTTACTAGCGAGGCTCCTGGACTTCGACTGGCTGAAGTGGCAGGTGTTCTTCAGGCTGTGTTGTGGGGCCCTCGAGCTGGTCTTTTTGAGAAGAACCAAGCAAGCACAGTAACTGTTCATAACTGGCTGACAGTGAAGCGCACACTGTTGGTACTGAAGCTGGCTGAGAAGGGACTATTAAACCAGAATTTCTTGGACTGGGAGGATTATCTCTGCCTGCAGTACCTCTCCTCTGCAGATCCTGAAGCTATACTGGAGACAGCAGGACAGCTGGATTTGTACAACCCTGCGAAAACCACTTTAATGGCAAATACCAACACAGAAATGCAACTGATGTAGAGCTGTAGTGACCTTTTCAGAGAATTAAGTTGTCCAGACATCTTTTTACCCCTGAAAACCACCTATGCAATTTGTATGTCAGTCTAGTTTAATTGTACCATTTTACAAATGCAATGATCAATTATGCCCATATTGTCTGTGCTTTTAAAAACCACCAGGAAATGCTGTAAAATGAGTGTCAAAAGAGCAAAATGAAACCTTTAAAAATTATTCATTATCTCTATGGTTACACACACACACACAAATAAAAACCCACACCTAAACAATCACTTTATTTTACTCATGTCTAAAATTGGCACAGTCAAGCCTAGGGGTCATTTTTTATTTTGAGTCAAACTTGGTTTTAAAACAGCCTTACTCTTATTTCAGCAAACACCCCACACCAATATAATGTATATTCGGACAAAACTGTGAAAGGCAACAGGTAAACAAGTTAATGCACTGCACAGGCTGAGCACATTTATTCTGCACTCTGTACAACATGCAGATCAGGGCAACCAAAAGAACAAAAAAAAAAAAATAAAAATCCAAGATTCATGCATACACACAAAATTCCAAACATGACAAAATCAATAAGTAATAGCACTAGAAAAAACTACTTGCACATTTTCGAGGCACGGGAATCTTAACCATAAATATTACACTCTAAAGAGCAATACATCGAAATGGAAGAGAAGGATCGGCTATAAACAATTACTTTAGATCAACCCACCAGTAATGATTTATGGCCTAACGGTTACAGTGGAGAGTCTGGCTTACACTAGTGCAAATACCACTGAAATACAGCACAAATTGGGAGAACCATTGAAGAGTAATTCACAGATGACGTCAATGCAGTGTGTTAAGGTTTTGTATTCTTTTAATGATGACAAATTTGAGCAAATGAGCACAAAATCACTTGAATGCGATTAATAAGCCTTAGCCATCGTCGTCCGAGTCCCTTTCGATGCTGTAAGCCATGAAGAACGCGTCAGGACGGGAAGGGACAAGAGAATGACCTGGTCTCACAATCTCAAAGCCCAGGAAACTGAACGTTCGCAGCAGCGATGCTGTAAAAGAAAACGCAAAAAGTCATGCAGTACCAGCTTACACAGCAGATGTTGCGCAGAGAGACAAGGCCATAAGAGAGAACCTACCTCTGTCATCACGGTTCTTTTGAAAACAGACAAACACGTGATCAACCTGAAGTTTCTCTTCTGCAAATTCTAGCAAGAGAGCAAAACTGCAAGACAGACAAAACCAAACCCAAAAAGAGTGAGTGAATTTAATTTAACATTGTGATAACCATTCTGAAACTGGCAAGATGTTACTTATCGACCCTGCTGTTTTGGACAGGTAATCTGCCATTTCATATCATTTTATCATGATTGGTCAAGACCACCTCAAATTCCAATTCTTTTCTCTTTAACATCATGGCCAAACGTTCCCTTTTAGTGCATTTTCCCTTTATAGTAAAAAGTGCATCCATATACCAATATCAAGAAAAACTGTCAATTCTAAACTAGCCCTGCCGCCATATGGATAAAACTTCCATTAAGAACCAGCATGGTGTGGTAAAATGACATTTGCCCACCGCGCACCTGTCCTTGCTGCCTTCAGGAAGAGCTCCGGGGGGGATCTCGATGTACAGCTTGGCCCCCGTCAGCGCCCCCCTCCACACCAACGGCTTTGCCTCAGTGCAGCGCCGCTCAAAGAGCAAAAACCGGACACGGCTATTCAAGGAGGGAGGCTCCTCAAGAACCAGCAACTGAGCATCCTATTGTATCAGAGAAGGAGGGGGGGGGGGGGGAAGGAAGACAGGTATTCAAAGATTTATTATACAACAGATGCACAGCTAGTTGTCCAGTAATACAAGCAGGGTCCACGCCCTCTGGATGGTGGTTGTACGACCCTCGTCTATGATAGTCAAGAAGTAGTACAAAAACAGTACAGAGGATGTGAAGAAACAGCTTAGGTGGGTTTGAGAATTCAGTGTTATTTCTTTCATGCAACAGTCAGGTCTACGTGGTTTGAAGATGTTGAAACCATCCAGCTTTCCTACCATTACACAATAATTAACTTGTACTAGTGTACTTATGGGCTTCATGTTTAGTCATTTTTATTGCTCAACAACTTAGTTATACCTAGCACCTGCCTTCATCTGCACCAGTGATCAAGGTCATCATTTCTACACCCAAGTATTCTCAAGTGCATTCAAAAATAGTTTGTAGGAGACACACTTACAGAATAGAATATCTTAGCTGAAAGATTGTGATCCCTCTGATCGTTCCCTCGCCCACCTGGGATCTTCAGGGGTGGGAGAGGGGCATCAGGAGCACCACAGAGGCCCCGGACACGGGTTACTGCAACACCGGGAGCAACGGCGGGGACTGCAACAGCAACAGGAGTTACACACACCACACACAGTCCATGATTAGCGCTAGACTAGCATTCAGTGAAGCACACCAAAAGTGACGATAACATAACACCAAGTTAATACAATACAAAACTCAGTGCCAACTATGAATACTAAAGCACAAGATGTCTACCACCTCCTATAGTACTAAAATAATTGTAAAAATCCTACACATCTTAATACAAACCAACTGATTAGATATTGCCCTTTAGCAAGTTACACTTAATATCCAACAAGACGCTGACTTGGTGTGCCAGCCAAACGAAAATCTGAAATACCCACATCTTAATACGCACTGGCAAATCACTCATTTATGGGTCATCATGGAAACGTTAGTTTCTATGACTCAGTTTTGTTTAGTTCTGTAGCAACAAAGCCTTCCCATTTAGCTAGCTAGATTTTTTCAAGGTTGAATTGATCAGATTCAGATTCCTGCCGTCATGTAAGCACTTCCCTAAAAGCACAGGGGAATGATTCATGCGTAGAAGGATGATTCTCGCTCAAAGATGTTACATTAACGATCAACTCATCTCAAACCGGAAAATCTTGCGTCAACATGACAGAGATCACTCAACACGTACGAAGTCTGAATTACACAAACGCCCGTCAACGACGACATAGGAATGTGAACCATTGAAGTCGTTAGCCATCTAATTAGCCTGCCAGCAATAATGTACCTGATCTGGCCAATACGTAAACCGTACGAAAAATATTAATCTTGACCAAGTAGGACTACAGACGACATTACCAACGTTACGATTTATGAATTAATCTCCAGACAGATGTTCAAGGACTGCAAAATTACAAAACCATGGGTTAACTTTAACCATCATTACCCGATTAGAAACCTAGTTGGTTGGTTAGCTAGCAACAATCCTGACTACCACAGCACTGAAGTAGCTAAACCTGCTAGCCATCTAGTTGGGTTAACCTTATCTACACGAGCGCTTTAGCAAATCCCACTCTAGCGCTCTAATGCAGCGTCAAAACACATAACCAAAATGTATGCTACTTAAACGCTACTTACTAAACAAGTAGAAAACGAACGATTTAGTCGAACAAACATTCAAGGTGTTTGTTAATTAGAAAATTGCATTCATTATTCGTGTCTGCTCGCTGAACAAAATCCAGGAAGGCTTTTTCCAAGACAAGGCCGCAAAGGTAGCAAGCTAGCTAACGTTAGCACAACAACACGTCAGATGTACTACCTAGATTAAACTCACATACCTTTCGATCTCGGGTTTATTACGGGTCATTTCGACTACTGGCATCTTGGATATATTTCTCTCTTTTTCTCTGACAAAACAGTGGCTATTCAGGATCGTCTGTAGGTTAGATTTAACCATCCGGCCAACGTCAAGGCCCACAGCTCCTCGTCCTTTCTTGACTGAATGTGTTCACTACCACCCTCATCCAGCAGTATTTACACTATTCCAGAAGAATGGGCGTGTCTATCGCAAACGATAGCGCCTCCCTTAACCATGGGCAAACAAATGAAAAACTATACAATTGCTGTAACAATTGATGTAAGCTCTCAAGGTGTGGTTCATTTATTGGTCTCCCAAAATAAAATAAAAACTTCGCATCTAACATAAAAAATAGACAGAAGATAATAGTACAATAATTTAACTGTATTTAAAATAAACAATGTGATGCACTAAATACAATCGAATTGGCCTGAGTTTCAAGGATCTTTGACACTCACACTCTTCATAGGGGCGATTTAAAATATTGTATTAGGTATAAATGTACAGAATGGCAGGCGCAGTGTTTAGTGTTATCCCTACTTTAACACACCTAAACTATTTTTTAATTTAATGTTTTCTTTATGAGCTCAGTTAGCAGTTTGAGTAAAAAAAAAAAAAGCTTAATCTCAGCAGTTAGGTTATGATTCTGCTCAGTGATGCTTCTACCACCTTCAGTAATACGCTTCTTTTTATTTTTTTTTATTTTTTTTATTTTTTTACAATCCCCTTTCAGCTGTGCCTGTCAGTCAAGGACCCACATCTGATGCAGAACATGAGCCATAACGTTCCAAGATTGAAATCAATCTCTTTTCTTTCCCTGACTACACAGATTATGTCAGGTAAGACCTGGAGTTGTGTTCATATGATCATAACTTTTGGGATTTTGTTTTTAAACTTAATATGTTACGTGTAGTATATCTTATCTGAGTTCTTCTCAGGTTCAACCTAATATCTATTTTAAGTCGTGTTATAAGTGCTGTGTCCCTCATACAGACAGTGTGTGCTGTTTATGTTACTGTAAAAGTGGGCCTGTATCTATTGCAACTGGGCATATGGAACAAATTTGTTTCAATGTCAGATCTCATGTGGCTCTTGCTTTTGATTATTCTCTTGATGTTATTTTTTTAATGTTTGTTAACACAACCTTCCTTCTTCTTCCCAAAGGAACATTTCATTGATTGAAAAAAGATCACTAGTGAAAGTTTGTATCTCTGTGATTCTAACAATATCTAAACAGTTTGAAACAGCTTGCCATTCCAACAGCTCACTAATTCACCTTACATATGCCTCCAAGTATTTATGTAATGTCAACTAACAAATTAAATTACAACAGTAATTGTAACACAATAGATATATCACTGTTCATGTACATAGAAATCATGTCACTCACACTCATGTTCACGAAGTGGTTTAAGGTGTAAGTAAACCTATTCATGCCATAGTGAAATATCGCCGGATGCTGCCTGTCAAGTCTTTGAAGGAGGTGGAAAATCCATGGAAAGGAATTACTCTGAACCGCTGCATCCTGGTAGCTATGACCATTGTGGCGGTCAGCTCTGCAGTGGAAATGGTGCAAGGTGAGTGATTTGATCAAGGTACTACATTTTTGCCTCTGCAAAATGTATTTGTCATCCAGCTGATGAATATGATTTTGTATGGACTTAATTATTCAGCACTCTTGTGCATTTCAGAGACACTGGAGCCTTTATTTGAGGCAGCAGAAGAGGTAGAAGGGTCAGGTGTCCAGGATGGGGACACATTTGATGAGGTTGTGTTTCTTAATTAAAGTTCCTCTTTATTATGCAGTGGCCTCAACCCTCCTCAAGCTCATACTGACAAATTCATTGTATCATTGCCCTAGTCTGGAGATTCTTGGTGGGACAGCCTAGCATTTTGGAACTGGAGATCAGAGGATGAAATTGACCAGTTTGGAAAGAGGCAACCTGGAGCGAAGCCCAGAGGGATCCGGAAGAGTGAAATGCCAAGGAAAGGACTCCTAAAGGAAAAGAATTAGCTGAGTCAACAGAACAAGGGTTCCCAAACTTTTTTTCTTGAGGAGCAGAAGACTTTTTGTGGTGGGCTGAAGGCAAACAGTATACAAATAAAGAAGACGTGGGTAGTAAATTAATAATGAGTGCATCATATTTATTTAGTTTTTAAATTATGAACGTTTTGCCTATCAAGATTATATTTTTAGAAACATTTTTGCAAATATCTACATTTTGTATTTTGGGAGGATGCATGATATTTGGGACACAAATAAGACCCTTGGTGTCCGGTGGGCCAAATCAAACATATCCAGAACAAAGGACCCAACTTTGAGCTGTGTTTGAACGTGCATTAGGAGCTCAGAAAGAAAGCATTTTTTACAAAGCAGTATGCTGTAGAAACACACAAAGCTCCTGTACTACACCAGGTGGAACAGGTAAATGTAAATATGAGCAATTAATTACATGTGCGATTGTAACTACTTGAACGTTACAGAATATGTGATTAGTGTTAACATGGTCAGTATATGATCTTTCAGAACAAACTAGAGAGCAACCTAAAAAGATGTATATTATCATATATCATACATTAATTAATGAAGTGCAGCATGCTTTATGAATATTTATTATATCCACATAACATAATGTGAAAAACTTAACACAGCTTCAGTGCTATATGGGTTTGAATCAAATGTACATCAGAAGCATAAAAATATTTACAGTTGAAAAGAACAGCTTAACGTAATGTATGACTTTTATGGCATCTCATTGTAGTCTTGCTTAGCCAATTTTATATGTGTTTCATCTTATATTTCAGGAGTTTTAACAACATTGTTATTTTTTTGGATGTCCAAATCATACACGTTTAACTTGAAAATACTCAGTAAAACAGCCAGACTTATTTATTCACTTCCTGATTAGGCATAGAAGAGAATCACAGATAAGGTGGATAACTCTGCCTGTCTTCCCAATGAATTAAATGAGACCATTTACTGGTATAAACAAGAGCATTGCATGGTTATTAACTCTTTCTGTGGGGTTGTAAGACTATATCCTTACTGACAGATTCAGCATACGCTGCATGTAACATCCAGTGCGTTCCTTTGTGTTTGGAGAAAGATGTGCATATGTTCAAAAGCAAAGGCAACACAAGCTGAACTGTGGCATTGTATTAAAAGCACATATGTATACACAGTCAGTACGATTCTGCAATAATGAAACTGTTAGCGGCATGCACACTTCTTGGCTACCATGTTGGTCTTGTAAGTGATGAGAGTTCCTTCACTGTCAAGCTCAATCACACACAGGTCATCGTAGTCCACTGGCACACAGCAGAGCATGCGGTTCAAAGGTCGGCCACTCTGTACTTGGGCGTTGAGCAGCATGGCGTGATTGTTTTCGTTGGTCAACGGGAAACCACACGTTCCTTCGCAGTTGTTGATGTTGGCCGTGCGAGGCTCTAAAAAGTACTTCTCCAGATTTACGGTGAGGCCCTGCAGGCGACACTGACTGGGCCCTGTCAGGCTGTCCTGTCCAGCCCGGACTGCCCGCTGTGCCCTTTCCACTGCCCAGGCACCCAGCACTGTCTGTAAGGCCTTTAGCAGCAACAGGGCTCTGTACTGAACTTCACTGGGGTTTCCCAAACCTTTACACAGGAGAGAAAGAGAAGTCTTAACTATTAACCACAAATGTTCCCATACTGCTTTTAGGAAAAACAACATTCATATAACAGGTCAAATAATCACCTGTTTCTGCCCCTCCTCTGTCGTCAGGAAGAGCGCTGAGTTCGCTGAGAGTCTGCAGACTAACCATCACACTTTGTTCAATTTTCTCCACCTGCACCTGGGCTAAAGCTTCGTCCAGCCGCAATTTGAGCAGGGAAAGCAATGATGGGCTTAGGTGCAGCTCCACTCGGTGGGCCCAGAGCCCCAAGCTCTGCTGGGGGAAGGAGAACAGGGTTGGGCCAGAGGAGTTGATCAGTTCTAGAAGAAGAGACTCGCTTGTCGAGATTCCAAGAGTTAGAGGAGGCAGAGAGTGAAGGACGCTCCGGGCAACAGGGCTGGACCCGTCCAGCAGCTGTGATGGATTTCTCTGAGGGAGGACTTCATTCAAGAATTTCTGCAGTTCGCTCAGGAAGTGGAACGTTCTGAAGTGGGGAAGTGAGTCAGGTGAGAATCTGTTTGTGAAGTTGTTCTAAAGCAAAGAGATGTATTATTTATAAAATATGTAAATTGTAAAGCTGTAAAACATTGATATGTGAATAATTAAGTGCTCAAGAGCGTACCCACTTGAATGCTGTGTGCCTTCACTGTTAGTTGACTGTTTAATGAAAATAATCACTGGGGCCAGTTTAACATTGGACTTGTTCTTTCTCACCATGAATGTTTGAAGTTCAGACAAACCCATTTTCTGTTCTAAAAATTATGGAAAGTTACACACATTAAACACCAAGATAATTACTAGTTTATTCATAAAATTGCTAGAATATTAAGCACAGAAAGCAAGGTCTGTCACCACTGCCATTCTGTGCCTCCACTGCAATCTTCAGTTTTAGATGATCATGACTGAAGTCTTGTGGCTGGCTGCCTGTCACAACTAGGAACTGTGTACCTTTAGAAATGCACACTGTCTGGGGGGGGGGGGG
>JAOXYF010000025.1:2599059-2636940 GCA_028565775.1 Sternarchorhynchus goeldii
ATACTGTGTGTATATATATATATATATGGCAACTCTAAGACGCTAAAGTGCAAAAAGATTTTTCAGTTGCAAATATGCTGTCTCTGAAGAGTTATTTATAAAAAGTATGAATGGAATTCCTGCAGTTAAGATGGAATCCCTTGACATGCGACATCTGTGCTGATCTAATCTGGTATCTTCCTTAAACACAGGCTAAACCTGATTTGTTTTAAGTCACAAGTAGAGCTTGTCTAACTGCTGTCATTCCAGGCCTCCAACAAGAGGAAAGAAAGAATATAAGAATATAAGAAGGTTGTTGTAATACAAAATGTAAAAGGTTCTAAAGTGATAGTTCTTATGTAACCTGAAACCAAAGTTCAAGATCAGGACAATAGCAGGACAATCATGTTGATGTTTTTTGGTTTTTTTTAATCTGTCAGATACAATGTTACACACACTTGCCATGAACATGAGCCAGAGGTGATATGCTGCTAGAACAAGTAAAGATTTACTTGGGAAACCTGAAAAGGGAAAACAAAATTCAACTGATAACTGAAGTACTGGGCAAACAAACTAGGGCATGTGTAAACGAGCTCTGATGAGTTGTAATGAGATGTAATGAGATGTTTTGAGTCCCTGAATGAGGATGAGGTGTGAGTGATCATTCAGGCAGAGGTGTTAGGGGGTATAAAACATTGTATTTTAAAATTTTCTTTAATTATTAGTTCTTTTAAAATAGATGCCATCTCTTCAAAATGACTTAACTATTGAAGTTTGCTTCCACATAGTTTCCATAACTTCCTCTAATACCTCTAATGTCTAAGTCTTACCAGTGAACCTCAGCTTTTAGCCAATTTTATACTTTTTCAGGGTAATGTGTTTTTATTCCAAACAGGCAGGTATGATATGTTTCATAAATTCCAACATGGCTGATATTTATTGAGTGCTAAACTCTTTGCTGCTTTAAAAGTGTGTGACATTTTGTGAGAGTCAGGAGTGACATTGTGTGAGAGTCAAATATTTAAATTAAAATGAACTAGATACAGATTTCACTTTGAAATATGTCTGTATTTTTATTAGGACATGATCGCCATTTGAACATCACTGCACTTTATAAATAACATTACATTTGTAGATGAGTAGTACTGCGATTACTCAGTTTGTGATGTTCGTCAGACTGTATGTGTGGGTGCATGTGAGTGATTAAACGAACCATTACAGTTTAGGTTCACATGTCATTAAATGAGCAAATGTGTCTAAACCTGCTTGTGCTGTTGAGCCAGATACTTCAGCACCATCCCACACTCACCAGATCATGATTCTGGCATGGAGAACATAAAAAACCCTTTTCAATGCAGTTATCATTCCCTCATGGTATGTTACCTGCCACTCCCAACCTCTGTATTACTGCCCTTGTGAAGGACAATGGGGCTTTTAGTTTATACTTTGCACACTCCACTGGCCCCCGTGCAGTTGGCTTGGGATCTCCCAGCAGACCAAGGCTGTTCGGCTGGTTGTGCTGCATCAGTGGTTGCTTAGCTCGCCCGGCCTGTGGAGTCACTGTAAAACTGCTGCATGTTTTTCAACAATTCCACAATCTTCTACTGCTTTGTTCATGTACACATACACAGAGAACTAAGAACTAAGAAACATTTAGAGCACACGCCTTCTGTTTGGTCTGGTTGGTAATATTTTAATGGTATAATGCTCTGCTTATGTGTTAAACTGTCAAGACTTTACGTGGTTATTCCAATGAATGATCAAGCACCAAATTGATATCAATTCATGTACGTTCTCTGCTTGTATAGATTTCAAGGTTTGTCCCCAGAAACCAGCACAGTTGAAGGTTTAGTGGAAACCCTTTTATTCACAGGCCTAGAATATTCCTCCTCAGAAAAAAACCCCACAAATATGACAAATTGAAACAATCTGGTTAGTTATGATCTCAGCTGTGTTTAGGGGAAATGGTCTGGAATCTAACGAGAAATGAAATAAGATTTCTTTAGTGCTTCTTTAGTGACTTTCTGAGGCATGTGCAGATACAAATGACTCACAGAATTACATTTCATGTTCGTTCTTACTACACATTTATCAGTAAAAGAATGGCAAACGTAAAACAACTGACAAACAAACAAAAACAGCTAAAATGAGAACAGTTAATTGTGGTTCAGTAATGGCCTTTAAAGGAAGTGATCTATCAGTCTTGTACATCTTTTATCACTATAGCTTGAGATAACAAAGAAGGCAGGACCTTTGTGCAGGGCAGCATTTCACTAATGCCATCCAGATTCTAGGATTCTGAACAATCTTCTGAAAAGATTTTTGTTTTCTTTCCCCAAAGTACAGCTTGTATTTAGTGGGACACTGCAATCACACAGTTTTATTTCATCCAAAAACAATCATTAGACACAACACACACTCTTACCACCTCATCCTCCTCTGGCAGTTTCTGAAAAAGCCATGGACATCGGAGGAAGCAGAGACAATATGTTAAACTCATTATCCACTGAAGCACATTTCACATGTAACTGAAAATCTTCTGCTAAAGTAATTAGATGGACGTTCTTGCTCGTTTTGCTAATAAATGCTATTAGCATTTCCAGGAATCAGGCCAGTCACACATGCCTCACACGCAAGTGCATAATGTAGCTGCATATTTCTCATTATCTACTGGTTGTCTAAATGTTATCATTATGAGAGGGAACTGAAATGTGCTTGTGTGGTGTGTATATATGTCTTGATCAGTATGGATATATTATGTCTGAGCAGGCATATATGATGGTCCTTTGATGAACTATCTGCCTGTAGTATTTATTATAGAGTTGTGGACTTAACTAGATCTTCTTGAATTAAACAGGGCCATATGGTCAGGTTTTGTGCCACGATATCTGCTTCCTCTACACATTATCCATGATGATATCTGCCCAGAAAAACAGGTTCCAGTCTGACAGAGTACAATTTTTTACTTTCCCTCAAAGTTAAACTTATTTACAAGTTGAAAATTCTGAGTATATCTTGTTTATTTTCCCGTCCTACTCTATGAAGGGCAGTGTTCCCATTTGTATCGCCTTTTTAATTTTCCTCTTTTTTTACAGTTGTTTGCCGTTTGTTTATTTTCTCTCCTGTGCCATCCACACACACGCACACACACACACACACACACACACACACACACACACACACACACACACACACTCCCCCATAGCATTGTGCTTAGAGCCAAGGTCCCTGACTAATGTGGACTGGTTCTAGCAGGCTTGGGATTTGAGTTGGAAGTGGCTGGAGTTTCCTTGCCTGTAATCCTATTCTGTCTGGTTTGGTGAAGCTCCAGTTTCCTTTCTCCCCAACATTGTGAGGTCCTTCTTAGTGTGAACCCTGGTCCAATTCCTGAATCAGGCTAATCCAGTGGGCTTCATCCCTTTCAGCTTTGTGTCAGAAGTGGCTGGGGTCTCTCCCCTGTAATCCCCACTGATTCCATCTGGTTGGGTGAGACTGATTCCATCTTTCTTCCCTATTGTTCTTGCCAAGCAATTTCCTCTCCTTCAATGTAAGTGTTTGGTATTTCCTTCACTATCCATGTAGCATAGCAGGAAGATCAAAGAGTTCTAGTTACCCCACTCTTTCAGTTCTAGTTACCCCACTCTTTCAGTTCTAGTTGCCCCACTCTTTCAGTTCAACTACTGTTCTCTGTTGCTGTTTCCCTTTTTTCTATCATCTTCCACATTTTCCTACACCTCTTCATCTGCAAATTGGGTTAATCTAGATTCTACACACTTAGAATAACTATTAGTGGCATAGTCTGTCTCCCTTTTATATTCCGACAGCTTGCTGCCATGTTAGAGACTTTTATATATTATAATTTCCATAATTTTTTTTTATAAAAAATCAATCTTCATTTTTGCAACATTCTTTGCTTTCTGATTCTTTAGTCACCTGTAACAAATCAGACTTGTATATATGAAACAAATCAATTTGCAATATAATTGTTTTACAGAGGATGAGGCAAAAGGGTCATCTGAAAACATAGCAGGGTCAAAACAGGGAAAGGCAGATCAAAAAGGGCAAGACAGAATAAAAAAAAAACACACAGACAAGGGTTTAAAACAACACAGTGCATGCAGAAAAAGAGATAGACCAGCTCAGTACACTGACTACAAAGAGTGACAATACTTTTTCAGCACTGTTTGGTCTTGGTGGGTTAAATAGGCTGGTTGAATAGGTGATCCAGAGCTGGTGTAAGTAACCATGGTGATGACTACTATACCAGAGAGGCAGACCTCTGGTGGACAGTGGGGGTATTACTCACCTTTGATTATACATAAAGGACGTGTGAAAGAACACATTGTGACAGTAAAACTGTTCAGAAAACTGTTCTGGCAACTGACTGATCAAACATTTGCTTTGATTAACCTTTTTAAGCCACTGCTAGTATTGGACATAAATGTAAGCTGTACTTTTGGGGAAAGACTTTTGGAGAAAGAGAAAATACAATCTTCCATTTGTCTTAAGGTTTAAAGTATCTATTTTTATTTTCACAAGTATTGCAAAATATTTTCCTTAGTATTGCAAAAGCTTTCTTATTATTCTCTGTGGTTTAGAGAGAGTGCAACAGGGCTCTGAGACAGATCTGATTTGAAATAGTTTGGTTGCAAAGGGGTATATACGAGTGGTTCTACCTTGGGTGCAATTACCTATCCTGTGTTTTGTGCTTTTGTGTTTTCAGGTAAGTGGTTTTGTGTTTTCAGGTAAGTCTTAACTTGTCATAGATAACAGCTGTAGACAAATTAAGCGAAACACTGAAGCACTGATCTAATGAGCTCCCAGAGATGCTGCAGGCCTACTGAGATACTATGCTCTGGACTTCTACACCAAATGAGAAACTTTGTGAGGCGTGTTTGTGTCTGTCAGCACACGTGTGTCCTGACAAAGACACAAACTCAGAACACATGTGTCCTGAGTTTGTTGATCCTTTTGGGTTTTTTTATGATAGAAAGGAACGGCTACAAGGACTTGAATAGAATAGAGAACCATGAAAGTTCTTTTTACACAGTAATAAATATTGTACTGCACCCATTATATTAAAAAGAAAGGACATGTTTCTTTAGGAATGTTTTGTACAACTCTATCATAAGTGATCCAGCTAAAAATGCCTTCTGAAGTCAACAATTAGAAGGTTTAGATTTAAAGACTAGAACTGGAGCTGAACCCTGCAGGGTACTAAACTCCAGGGGAAGAATTCTCGAAGCCCCCAAATCACAAACCTTATTCAAATGTATGCAGTTTGGTTGGATCAACAACTGATGACATCATGACATATAGCTCTCTGTAGTTTTAAATGAAGAAATGAAAGTCAGTAGCAGCATTCCAACATTTATTTGAAGATGAAAGTGAAATGCTGATTCCTCTCTTTCAATAGTTAAACAAGGAAAAACATACATAATTAGTTGGCTTGTCATATGATTCATAGTGGGTACAATAAATGTTCTTTTAATACTGATCCACGTAATTATAAAACTAACAGGCAATAAATATATAATTAATTAGTACAATATGCACAGGAGACTCATCACAGCAACAAATTTGTGGTAACCACTAATAATGTCTCAACCACCTGTATAATGACTATTATCATTAATGCAACCTGCTTGTTTGGCTGTAGGGCATGACTGCTGAACTTTAGGTTCATCTCCTCTGTGTTAACAAAGTCCACGAAGAACAGGAGCAGGGTGGAGTCCAGACTGGATTGATGGTCCTTGTGATGTTTTGCTAATTGAAGGGTTAGGGTGAACTCCCCATCTGCTTCAACCTCCCAAAGCTCTAAAAAACACAGGTGAGTTTCACAATCCTATAATGCCACCATTATCCCTTTAATTGAAAATCCAAGCTGGGACAGACACTTCTTACCCAGAGCGTTGTACATATTAAGCAGTGTAACAGTACTTGCACTCCCTGAGTATCAAACCCCTGACCTTGGTGTAACTGCCACCATGCTCCATTTGTTCTACTGGGTGGAGCTACAAGCCCAACATGCATGTTTATTTGAAGATTAACGAGCAGCAATGGTACCTTTTTTAATGCGCAAAAATCCCAGCCCATGATTCTCTTTGCGCACTTTCTCACTAAGCATCAATAGTGATGAAATTTGGGAACGCTGTGTGCCATCCAAAGGGGAACACATTCCGAACTGAGCCAATTCCTCCTTCCCCGGCTCGGTCTCCTTACTCCGGGCATTACGCAGGGTCAGCAGGAAGTCATCCAATGCATTAAGGTGATGCTGCTGCTCCTCAAGACACGAAGCGTCTCCCAGGAGACACTGCGAGGGAGAGAGCATAGATGTGGAGGGTCGTACGTAGGGCACATGTGCGGTGTTGTCCTTCTTCGCTTCACCTATACTTTCTCCTGAATGGGGTGCCAATCACATTAGAGGGACTGATGAACACAAAGCAGAGAGCTATTTTATACAAAACATCATTCCAGTCAGAAGTATAAAATGAATTTGAATCCACTGCTGGAGAAAACAGGATAAGACAGCAATCAAAACTTTGAAATAAACTGACCTGGCCACAGCTGAGCTGGGCTGCGGTCCTGGTTCACATCCAGCTCTCTCTCTGCAGTACTAAGTGGCCCAGAGACCACAATCACTGGCAGAAACAACAGCCAAAGCCCAGTCTGCAAGCCCATGTTCTGCTAGTCACAGTGGTGTCAGGAGCTTGTTTTGGGGTGGGTGAGCAATGGAAAAGTGTTTTATACACAAGCCCTGCGTTCCTGAAGGGAAAGCCGTCTGCCAAGATTGCTTTCCAGCAGCAGCGTCCTTGGAGAGGGGCTTTGATGTGTGTGGTCGTTGTTTCAGTGAGAGGACTGGAGCAAGCTGCAAATGTGGAGAAGCAGAACGTCGTGCCTTGGTAGACTATCGTTAGGGAAACGAGTAGACAAAGACTGACAATAAACTGCTGTACAGAAGCCAGATACCACCACCGTGTTTAATCTTAGGTTGATAGCTTGTGCTGACAAGTAATGAGGTAGTAGGAGCAACCACACACACAAAATTGTTAGCAATAAATGTATTTTTGTTCATCTCATTTCACCCATATAGACATTTGTACTTTTTTCTGTCTTCAAATATCAAGAAATTACATTGGACCCACTCAATGTGCTTCAGCTAATGTTTATCAGCTAATGCTTTTTGAGGGTGCTGCTGTTTAAAAAAATGACTAGATGTTTCTGGTCCAATTGCAGGTTAAACTCTTGTTAACATTTTGTACATATCTTACAATTTAAGCAAATTACATACCAGGCACAGGAAAAACAACCGAGTAAAGGTATGTACTTGCGTGGAACACACCTATTTTGTTTTTTTATTTTGAGTTTTTAAGAGGACATCACAGCTGAAAACCCACTCTGTATAGCTGCGCCCCTAGAAGATACACAGCTGCAAATATTTGTAAGATTTTCAAGGTCTCAACAGGTCTGGCAAGCTAGGTGTCAGACCAGCCCCACAAAAGATAAGGCAGGACCACAAATATGTGAAGAGTCACAAGTGAATAAGTCACTGCTGGAATCTTTTCACTGATTTCAGCATTCCTTTAAAGGGTGAACTCTTCTTTTAAATCTGTAGAACAAAAGGCACTACAGAGTATGTTAGGCCATACAGTATTTGAACTATTGATGATTAAAGAAACTACTCCAATGACTGACCTGTAAACATTTTAACCAAAAAAAAAAAAAAATTTAAATAAATTCCAGAGTGAAGAGGTGAGCCAGACAATTTCTCAAAACAGTCAGTCAGGCCCCGTTTTGGTCAAGGCTGTGATACAATACGAACATTCTGTGCTCTTCTGAAGAGGCAACACAAAACTGTTCACTTTTAGTTCAACTGTTCCCAATTTTTGTGCACATTAGCATCCATTTGATGACATGATGCCAGCATCATATTTGATCAAATTTCATACAAGAGCTTTACAGGTATTTAACTAGGAGCTGATACTAAAAGCTGGCCTTTAATGACTCGTTTTTTCACTACCACATGGTAATCACCGATTCTGCAAATTTCCCAAAATATTGTCAACATGAACTTTTTTAAAGGCTGAACATAAAGAATTCTAAAAAGGATGGACACGAGAATGAATCAAGCAATGAAGACAATATTTTTTATTAGAAACATTTTATTAAGTTAACAAAAGCCGAGTCAAAAGATTTTAGTCTTAATTTAAAACAGCTGCTCAAGTTCATTTGATAAAAGAACCAGCACCAAAGACAGCAAAAGGAGAATATTGGTGAAACGTTATTGCACCATCATTCTATCTTGTTCTGTGTGAAGAATAGAATGGAAGTAAATGTCGAATCAATTCATTGAATATAACGGCAATGCAACTGTTTTACACTTTCTTTACATGTATCTACGATGATCTTTATGATTTAGTGTGAAGGGACAGGTAGGTATAGAGTATACACATATACGCAGTTGGAAAAGGTCAGCTGGGACTACAGGAGAAAGGAAAAATCTCCATCACCCATCAAAGCAAGGCTGAAACAGTAGAGGAGAGGACAAATTTGCGATTGTGTAACCACTGAGAAGCCAGCTAACATTTACACCCTTCCCTTTAGGTTTTAAACACTCTATAAAGCCAAACAATACTCAATCTTCCTGAGACTACAGAAGGATCTAAATGCACCCTTAGAGTTCACTCTACTGTTACAAACACATGCCAACAGAAGTTGCCTTTAAATGTACGACTCTAAATCTTGCACATGTACCTGAGTAAATACAGACTACCCTAATGAACTGTGATATTACTAAGAATTACAGAGATCAAAACTGATGCCTTTTCCATACAGCTTCACATGAATCTGGAGAGCAGCTAATTTTCGTTACCCCCACAACGCTGTCACCAAGTAGGATCAGTTCAGACGTCGTCACAGAACGTAAAACAAGCAGAGCTTGTACTGGAGTTTATTAAACGTCTCGCTCCTCTTTAGCACACTGTGAAAAATGTATCAATTCATAGCTGCATTATCCTTGTTTAAAGTGTAGGAGAGCACCTTATTTACTGGTCAAAAGTGTATTAAAACCATCTGGATTTCATGTAATAATAAAAGCATCATCAATAAACAGTTGCAAAGATATCAAACACAAACAGGCAATTGAAACAGGTAACATTAACAAAGACTATTTTTATATATATGTATATATAATTTTTTTTTTTTGACAGACCTTTTCAGTGCTGGTAACAATGTAACAACAGACTTGTCTTCTCTGGTCATACATTATGTCCTCACTTCACAGAGAACGATCATTACACATTTCTAATTTATAACACACTGTAGTCTATTCAACAGCATTGTGACTATAAAGCTTAAGTCAGGCTGACCTCTCCTTGATCACACACGCACACAAACAAAAGAATGAACAAAACATCTCACACACACACACACACACACACACACACACACACACACACACACACACGACGAGAAACAACCCTGCACTCGCCTGGTGTTCGCGACCACCACCATCAGCTAAGGCTAGCAATGATTCTCCAAGCCTCACGCTGAATAATGGGTTTCCTCTCCAAAGGATCACGTCAGAGAAGATCTGCCTCATCACAACTGCCACAACAGGCTCAAACTCTGGAATGGCATGAGAGCGTCTACGAGGGGCTCTCGGACACGTGTGGACGAGAGCTTTTGATTCCTACAGTCTAAGCAGCACCAGATTCACAAGTTATGTTATGTGAAACGCCTTGACGGTTTATTTTTTCGGGTGGACTTATTACACCCAGAAAGGGAGGCAACGATCTCTGCAGGCAAAAACAAACAAACGTTTAAGAAAGTAAGGAAACCATGCCATACAGGCATAATAGCACCAGCCAACAAAACGAAACCAGAATTCGGGTTAAAGGAAAACGAGTCACATCCCTGCCTAGAGGCTCTAGCACTTGCTTACACGAGCAGACCATTTTGGCTACAAGAGCACCAGTGGAGATGGAAGCCCACTTCGTGAGAGTGCTTCGCTTCCTCATCCATCCCTGCCACAAAACAAGGGTTCACATGTCACATCTATAACTAGTAAGAGGTCTGGTGAAACCATATGGTCCAAACAGGATCGTCCTTAGTTCCTATGAGCAAAAGGTGTTTCAAATAGGTGTACAGGCATTAGCTGTTGCTGATAGCGCTACTAAACATGCGCAAACTGCTTCACACTTGGTGCTTAATAATGCTATAGTAGTATAAATAAATGACGAAAGAAAAGGGAGGGGGCACAAATAGCAAAGTAAAAGTCCCTGTTAACAGAAGCACCCAGAATCGATGTCTTATTTTGATGTTCTTAATATAAACAGGCACAGTCCAGAGTTTGTAGATTGTAGCACCATTTTTTTTTTTTTTTAGAGAGATCGAGTCAAGTACACACACCGCACACATTTGTGCTCTACTGATACACAAAAATATCAACAAAATAATGACATAAAAAAAAAAAGATAAATAATCTAAATTATATACAATTATACAGTCTGAGAGTGACTCCCATTCACAGTACAAAAAAAGCTGTCAAAAACAAAAGGAATCAAGGGGAGAAAGTAAAAGTTGCCCAGTAGTTCTTTTAAACATGTTGCATTTCCCCAGTGTGATCTTTCAAATCTGTGCGCGCGAAAGCTGGTTTTCCTGCTTGCAGAGAGAGCACCACGTCATCAGTGGATAGGAACACGCGAAGGCAGACGCTAATTCTTTGTGAAAGCTTTCTGAGTAAAAGGGTTTTCAGCACCACAAATCTTTATTCGACTCAGATAAAATCACCTGAATAGACTGTACCATGTACAACACTGAGCTCCAAGTGTATGCATCTCTGTAAGATATCAGCAGTAACTGAGAGAGAAATGGAAGATTCAGTTGTAACAGACATCAAGACAAAAAAGGAACAGCTAACCATGGGCTAAGCTGGGGTAAATGTAGTGATTATAAAATAGCTT
This sequence comes from Sternarchorhynchus goeldii, assembly GCA_028565775.1. Taxonomy (NCBI): domain Eukaryota; kingdom Metazoa; phylum Chordata; class Actinopteri; order Gymnotiformes; family Apteronotidae; genus Sternarchorhynchus; species Sternarchorhynchus goeldii. The sequence continues at coordinate 2,610,003 of JAOXYF010000025.1, forward strand.
CGGCAGTTACAATGAACTAACCTGATTAACTAGCCTGATTAGCTGCGAATTAATTCACACAGGCCCTCAGTGTTCACTCCTGTTAAGTTGTGCTTGATCTGTGTGTGTGTGTGTGTGTGTGTGAGAGAATAAAATGCTCATTTTAATTTCTTTTCAAGCACACATAATGAGACCATCATGCGGTTGTATGCAAAACAGCTCCACAGGTCTGCTTTCCAGTGTAAATGTAAAGGAGTATATATCTAACAGACAGCTGCAGCCTTCTTTTGTTAACGGTTAATTTAAAAAGAAATCTGGAACCCCATTAAAAAGTACAGAACAGAATTTTTTTTTTACGCTCACATTGTCAAGTCAGGTTTAAGTATATACCCCCACATTTACGTCTAAAGAAGGTCTTCCAGAATGTTCAGAGTGTGCAACTGGTGGGATGAGAAGTCTAGATCAGCAGGTGCCAGTGCCTTCGAGACTGTGAGCCATAAGCATGCTGATCATTAGCACGCTGGGCTAGCTCTCGCAGCACACAGGGAGGCTCCAGAAGCACCATTTACCAAGTTACATAGCTGTTGATTTGTCATACTTTAATGGTGCTCAAAATATAAAAAGGGTGAATGAACATGTGTGTGTATATATATATATATATATATATTTTTTTTTTTTCTAAAGGTGTGGTGGACAGTTTGGGTGAAATGGACAACTCAATGTTAACCACTGCCATCTTTGTGGATGAACCTCCCCTGTCCACGGTCTCCAGTGTGGAGTGAGGCTGCCGTGAGTCGGGCCTGTGTCTGCGCGTGCTTGCGCGTGCTTGCGCGTGTTTGCGCGTGTTTGCGTGTGTTTGCGTGTGTTTGCGTGTGTGTGTTAGGGCGGGTGTGGGCATCTGCGTTTCACTGCGGTTGAGTTCAGCTGCACCTTTGTTGAGTTCTGCTTTCCACGTCAGCCGTAATGGGCGTCAGAGCACCAGTGAGGGAGAAGAACCCATTGGTCCACACCTTTCCATTGCATAGGTTACATTAGGATGAGGTAGATTTGCTTCAGTTACCTGAAAAGTGAGAAAGCAAAGTGAGAGGGTAAACAATAAATAAGATATAACGTGTGATGAACACACACACACACACACACACACACACACACACACACACACACACACACAAACAAGACAGACATGCAAACATGTCCATAGCGGTTTGAGCCCACCCAAGCCAAGCACATACCTTGTTCAGACAGAGAAGGGAGGCAGGAGCAATGCAGCAGTGTCTCATTATAAATTTGCCCCATGATCCAGCTAACACCCCCACCCCCCCTCCCTCCCCTTCCCTCGCTCCCTGCTCGTGCTGCCTCCTATCTGGGGCGGCCACTGGGGACCTGCGAGGCAGCGTAGGGTGCCTGCATACCCACAGTCCTCCAGGATGTCACGGCTCCGCCGCCGCCGCCCACGCTGCTGCCGCTGGTGCAAGGGGTGGAGGCCGAGGGCAAGTGAGGAGGGTAGTGCACGGTGAAGGAGCGGGAGGAGGAGGAGGAGAGGGAGGAGGCGGAGGGAGTGGGCATGGCACAGGCTGCAGAAGCGGGAGGGTTTGCTGAAGAGGAGGAGGAGGAGGGGCCAACACGCAGTGCTTGGAGCGAGGCAGAAGGCTGCCGGTCTGAACGTGGAGGGGAGGGCTGGGGAGGGGCAGGGCAGGAGGAGGAGGCGGAGCCAGAGGAGACAACATTGAGGAGGGGGGGAGGCGGAGGCAGGGAGAGCGTGGGCGGGGATGGGGCATGCAGAACGGTCTGCGTGCGCCCATGCTGGGCCTGCTGGGGGGAGGGAAAGACAGAAGAGGCCGAGGTGAGGAATGAGGGCCCCGCTTTGCTGTCCAGGTGCCTCTGCTGGGAGGAGAGGCTGAGCAGGGAGCCGAGGGCCCCGGAGCCTGGCAGAGTGGCTCCAGACTGCTGAGAGGAGACCGAAGGCACCATGTGGTGAAAAATCCCTGTAGACACATAGCGGAAAAACAGAGAGACAGCGGTAGACACAGAGACAGAGAGAAGGGTAGAGCAGACAGAGAAATGGTGGTGAGAGAGAGAGAGAGAGAGAGAGAGAGAGAGAGAGAGAGAGAGAGAGAGAGAAGACAGAGAGAGAAGAGAGAGAGAGAGAGGGGGGCTGAGCCAAGTTGTGCATAGCAGCAAGCAAGTCAAACAAAGCACACACACAGCAATAAGGCATTCCACTGCTGACCCAACTTTCTTTAACACCAACATGGATCATTTGTCTGTTTACAGATCTGACCTTGTGTAAGACAAGTGTCGCACCTTCAGAGCAGGAGGAGATTTTAAGGAGCTGGGCTGCGAGAGGAATGTCTCAACACCAACAACAAGGCGTGCAAATATGATAAACACCCAAAGAAAAACGTGAAGGCCACCTTACAGTCCAGAATTCATAGATCATTGGTTTCTAAGAGCAGCTCCAAAACAAATAAATACTACAAATGTACTTTATTACATTGTAAATTTATTTCCAAGTACTTTTTTCCCCCTGTTGACCCAGCATCAGGTCTCTGGGCTGTTTTCTATGGGTGTGAAGCTTCGAGGCTGTGGCTGCACAGCTAGAAGTTTAGCAGAACACAAAGCAGCATGTGAGAAGCCAGGCAGGGCAGCAGCACTGGGCTCACACTTACCTCACAAGCCTCCACGGGACTCTAGGCTCACCAACCAAACTCACATTCTCAACAGGACAGAGAGAGAGAGAGAGAGACAGACACACCCACATCCAACTCACCTCCTGCAGCACCCCCTGCCAGTCCAGCGCTGGAAAAGCTGCCCAACGCTGAGTGGCCGTTGACCAACCGTGGAGCTCCACTGGTCCCCGGGTTGGGACCTTGTGCCCCAAATAAAGATTGCAAGACTGAGGCTCCACCCAGAGGGAAATACTGTCCCACAGAGGAGGCGGAGGAAACGGTGGTGGCCCCTCCCACTTTCCCACTCAGCATGCCGCCGGTGGTCGCAGCAGAAATGAAGAGGTTCTGGCTGGCCAATCCGGTCTTCAGATCCCACTCGCGAGGCTTCGGCTTCTGCTGCGTGCGCTCAGCCAGCGGCGCCGCGCGGCCACCCGCCTCCGCGCCCTGGAACGGCTTGGGGTTCCCGTACGGCTCCCCCCGCTCTCGCTCCGCCCTCCTCTGCTGCTTCTGGTCGGGGTCGGAGTCGCCTCCCCCTCCTGCTCCGCGGGCCACGCCCACGCCGAAGGGGGAGCCACCCTGGCGGAGGTCGGGTGGCGTGGGCTTGGGGTCGGAGATGGGAGAGAAGGTGGACTTCCATTTGCTGGACGAGGAGGAGACCTCGCTGCTCACACTGCTCGCCCCTGACCTGCGACCCTGCGAGCCTGGACACGAACAGACAGACGGACCCCATATAGAACATTCAACGGTTTTCCACTGCTTCCTACAGATGACACTCATTTATTTAGACGTTTAGAACTGAATAATAAATCATTTATCGTAATAAGTGCCTGGATGCACCTACAACAGGAGCAGATCAGAATCTATATATGACATATTTGCCATATACAGTTACTTTTCTAACATTTTTCCTCTTATAAACAGATGGATGTGCTCCTTACCCCTTTCACCATCTCTGCTTTCGAGGGAAATTGTAGCAATTTTCCTTTCAATTCTAAAGGCAAGGGTGAGATAAAAAGTGTCAGGCTCAGAACCACTAGTTCAGAAACATCTACACAAGCATTGATGAAGCCTGAAGGTCCTGTGAAGCAGAGGAGAGGAACAGAAAACAGGCTTCTCTCACCGCGATGAGCTGCTGTCTGCCGGGTAACCGGCATCCTCGTCCTCCGAGCTGGGCGTGGAGGAGTAGCGGCCGGAGCCATTGAGTTCCAGGGGGCGCTCTCGCTTCAGGACCGGCGGCTGGTCCAGGTCTGCCTCGCACGGGCTGCGACCCGACTGCTCCGGAGAGGAGATGGCCGAGATCTCCAGCGGCTGGTTGATGTTGTTCACCTGGGGACAAGGTGAGGTATTCACATAACGATGATTCCAGTGTTAAAGACCCGTTTGTACTACTGTGCGAGTGCCACAGATCGTCAATCCAATCACTCATTTTATATATTATATATATATAAAATATTAGAACATGTATATTAGCTTTTATTCCCTCCACTAAAACTTTCGGTATCACAAAGATTTTGAAATATTTTAGACCATGTTCTTCTAGACCTTAAATTTATTTCCTGGCATAAAAAAAAAAAAAAAAAAATCTGGCCATTCATTTCTTCATCATGGTGCTCCATCTCGATGTGCACCCACCATGGTGTTGATATTAAGCGGCGATCCAGAGGAGTGGCTGGAGCAACCCAGCCCTGGGAAGGACCTCCTTTTAGGGGAGCTGCTGGCTGGAAGGAGGCCAGAGGAGGCGCTGCGTTTTCGCCGGCCCCTCTTGCGGCCCTCGTGGCTGTGAGAGCCCGGCGAGTGGTGGTGGTGGTGGTGGTGGTGGTGGTGGTGATGGTGGTGGCCACCATGGTGCTGCTGCCCCTGCTTAGCCGGCGCGTGGTGCAGCCGTGTGCCTCCAGCCGACGAGGATGAGGAGGACGAGGAGGACGAGGAAGAGAAGAAGATGCGGCGGCGCGCCTCGCTGTCGAGGGGCTCCGTGTCCGACTCGGGGGCCGGGCGATCGGGGCCCTCCTCGGGGGGAAGGCGGGGCGGGCGGTCCGCATACTGTAGGACCCCCGTACCCAGAGGAGGGCTGAGGCCGGGCCCGCGGGGCTGGAGGCCCAGCAGGGGTGGGGCGTGGTGGAGAGGGGAGCATGCGCCACAGTCCAGATCGGCCGCTGCCGCGCCAGCATGGGATCCATTCACCAGCCCTGAACTAGCGGAGTACCCTGTGGAAGAGAAATGGCCGAAGCCCGGACGTTACCCGCGGTGCCGAACGGCAAGCGCTTAACGGCCCAGCGGCTGAGCGAGAGAGAGAGAGAGCCTACCTGAGTTAGGAGTGGGAGGCTGTTTGCCGCTGCTCTGCCCTGCCGAGGGCTCCCTGCCGGACACAGGACTAGGAGTGTTCCTCTGCAAACGACAACCCGGTAGGTGTTAAACGGCAACGCTTATGTCCGTGGGCAAGGACCATCACGGGCGGGCAGGCGAAGGCAGACTCACCAGTCTCTCTGCTCGGCTGGGCAGCACCACACTGGCCAGGGGGATGCTGACGGGAAGCTTGCTCGGGTGCACAGTGCTGAGGGGGATGCTGATCGGGAGACTGGTGATGTCACCCACTGGGCTCTTATCCTTCACCTTTGTTGGAGGGAGAGCGCATTTTAGCGCAAAAGGCATCCACAAGCACGGGTGCGGCCATGCGGTCTGTTACACTCACTTTGAACGAAGCCATCTGCTGATTCTCAGCTGGGCTCGGCGATAGGCAGCCCTGTTTCAGCCCTAGGGTAGGTGAGGACACGGTGCCAACATCACCCCTGCAAAAGACAGAAACACAAGCATAACAACCCCAAAGCCTGTCCTAGCCACAGGTATGTGTGTGTGTGTGTGTGTGTGTGTGTGTGTGTGTGTGTGTGTGTGTAGCACTGACCTGTGGAGAGGGCCGAGCGCCCTGAACTGGCCTGGGTCCTGGTTTAGGTGCCGGCGCAAGGCGATCTTGGCTGGGGAAAAGCGAGTGTAGTCTGGCAGCGGTTGACCCGGCTGCCTGCTCCGCGGGTCGGGGGTGGGAGGCACGATTTCGTGCTCGGGGGAGATGGGCAAATAGCGGGACAGGAGCTCATTCTTGCCGTTTCCCCCGCCGCCTCGTTCATAGCCCGGGGAGGCCGTGCCGTTGATGGACAGCTCGGGGCTGAGGCCGTTGAAGCCGGCCAACTTGGGGGCGTCGATGTCTAGAGGGGGGCGGGGTTCCAGGCTGGAAAGGCTCTTACGATAGGGCGAATCTTCACAAGAGCTGTAGGAAGATTTGAGCTGCAGTAGCTCCTGCTGCCTCTGGCTCTTCTCCAGCTCCACAATACTGATCTGTGAACCAGAGAGGGAACAACAGGATTTAGACAGCAGAGGGTGCTGTGTGGCATTTTTCGACATGAATTTAGCTCCAAGCTGAAAAAATTTGCTTATGTTTCGTCTTGAAGGCAGCAAAGGAGACTTGCTTTGACGACAAATTTAACCACATTTTATTATAGCAGCCTGAACACCAGCAGTCTTACGTTGATTAAAAATAAACTTGTTTAAAAAGGAAATGAAAACAATACGGCAAGCACAGTGTTGGAAGAGTCTGCAGTCATCAATTTTAGGACGCAGTGCACTACATTCTGAATACGGACACTAATGTCTAAATTAGAATCTAAAGAACAAATGGAATTTGGATCAGCCGCAGCATATTTATTAAATCAATTTATGAAAATCAATACATCTATTTTATATGGTAAAAATTATTTCTACCATCATTTAGTAACTGGGTCTCACTCCACTTTAACTGCATTACATTGGTACTTATTAACGAAGTTATATAATTTTACAGCGATATCCTGTGCAGCTGGCGAGGTTAACGAGTGGCATGTGTGTGAAGAGTGCTCTCCTGCGTGCGCTTTGAACTCCCTTGCGTGTGTCGTACCTGCAGCTCCAGGCAGTGACGCTGCTTCTCGGAGATCTGTCTGCGCAATGCAGCCTTCTCCTTCAGGAGGGTCTCCAGGCACAGGGAGCCCCAGTCCAACTTCAGCTCCTCACAGCGGGCCTTTAGCTGAGGAGTGGTGAGACACAGTTGGCAACCACCAGAGGGTCACTATGGAGTCACACCCAGGGGCCCGAGCGCTAACTTCACAGTCAGGGCAAACAGTTACTTTTGGCTCAAGTCGATGCATCCTAAAATAAACTCATTTAACCTATGAACCTACAGCCTCGTGAGATGTTTAAAGAATTGCTTGATAGAAACCAGAAAGGGCCTGGATTAGTCATTTTTTTTTTGTTCTTTTAAGTGACTAGATTGCTTCCTTTATTATGAAAGGAACCTGACCCACCAAAACAAGATCTATACGCTCAGCATGGAGGGCAATTACTCAGGAACAGTGGGAGAAAGGCCAGACGAGCTCCTGCTGAGTGACAGTGCAGAGAAGAGCTCACCAACAGCAGGCTCTGGTCTTTCAGCTCCGCCATGTCTCTCTCCAGCTGCTTGGTCTGTTCCCGCAACTGCATGTTGTGTGCCGTGATCTCTTTCTGAGCCTGCACCAGGTCCTCCACCGTCACTGCCTTCACACCCAGCTGCAAGGGGACCAAACGGGGGTGGCGTTCAGCGCCGCTTACGGACCAATGGGCTGCCAAACATGGCGGGCAATGCTATCGGAGGCCGTACGCATTTGGGCCATTTGACTGCGACTTTGTTCTCGCCGCTGCCATGCACATGCTGCCAGTTTCAAGAAGGTGCCTTTTACCTCCTCCAGCTTGGATTGAAAAAGGTCTTTGATCTTCTCCTTGTGGGCATGGCAGGCGCTCATCAGCTGCTGGGCTTCACCTGACAGTTCAGTGTGTCGGACCTGCAAGGTGCGCGGGGAGGGAAGGAACACGCTGTCAAACAGGCTGCATTTTACATCAAGGCAACTGACAGCTTCACCACACGGCGTTTTACACAAGATGGGAAGATGCTGATGTAATGAAGGAGACCATGATGTAATAAAAACTTTGATTTTAGAGAAGGCACATAGAGAAGGATCACAAAAGTGTCCACGAGTAAAACGGGTCTAGACACGGGTCTAGGGCAGCCGCGTGTGGTGTCGTACCCTCTCCTGCTCCAGCGCTTGCTGCAGGTTTGTGCGGTACTGTGGTGTCTTCATATACGCCATGAACTGCAAGTACTGGACTTTCAGGCTATCTGTAAGGGGGAAGATCAAAGAGTCAGTGACCTCACAAACGGCAGAGCGAAATCGGACGAGATGCCCGACGAGGTCGGTGCAGGAAACCCCCCCCCCCCCTTCAAGCGTCTCAGTAGACCGCCTGAACCGCGGTGATGCGAGGTGCTTTACCCAGCAGAGCCTGCAGGCCTGGCGGCGTCCCACACAGCAGGAGCTGGCTGGCCGTGTAATGCTGCACTTTGGGAGGTAGCTGGTAGAAGGGGCTCTGAGGTGACCGGTATGCATCTGTAAGGCAAGATCAGCAGCGGAGTGGGTCGGTCACATTACCGTAGGGGCTGGAGGGTAGGAGGCCGGAGGCCGCAGGCGAGCGGGCGGGACTCACCCTGAGGAGGGGCTGCCGACACGGTCTTGGCGTGCAGCAGGTCCAGAGCACTCTGGGTCTTCTTGGTCTTGCGCTCGGTGGCCGTCACGGCAGCGACGACGGCGGCGGCGGCTTTCTTGGGCCGCCCGCGCTTCCTGCTGCTCAGCTTGCGGCCTTTGGCCAGTAGCTTGGTCCGGCGGGGTTTAGGAGATGGTTTCACTGGGACCAAAGGGCCCGTGTTCTCCTCCTCACCACCAGAGTCCTGCAGGATCTGAGTGCAGGAGTAAAAAAAAAAAAAAAAGCAGCAAAAAGAGAGAGCGAAGAGAAAAGGAAGACGGATGTGCAAATCATGTGCAAAGCCGAAAGTGTATAAAGGACTACATGCACCACTGAACAGCTGGAGGAAGTGCCTCTATTGGAAAGCCGTGCGGCACACTCCAAATCTAAAAATACCACCGGCTTATACTACTCGGGACTAAAGTGTTCGTTCGAAACGGTCAGTGAAAATGTTGGCAACGGGTCTGCACTGCAGAGGCTGGAGGGAAGGGTGGGGGAGTCCTACCTTGTTCTCCTTGGGCTTGGTTGGGGTTGTGGTGGTGCTCTTGCTGTCCTTGGTGTCTTTCTGCTGACGCCTTCTTGCAGCTTCCTGCTCCTCCTACAGCCAACGAGGGGAGAGGAACGTCACCAAAGGCTGTATTTGTTGTCTTTTTTTTAAAAGCAATGTATTTTTAAAAGAAAGATATTTAAAAGGAAGATTTTTTTTTTTAAGCAAGAAAAGATGCAAAACTTACCCTGAGTTTAGGATTTTTGAGACTAGAAAAATAGTTTTCAAGCTGTCAACAGAGGGGAAAGCAACTGCTAAGTAACCGATATGACATAGTTTCAGTAGCAACACATGACCATGCTAACAGCAGCTTTCAGAAGAAATGGTCAGTTTGATCAATCCTTACTATACATGTTACAGCACAGGTGAAACGACAGAACAGAAAATGATGGGCCTAAAGTTATGATAAATACTCACTATGGTGCGGTCTATTGTATGTAGATAGTAGGAAACAGGCTTCCCTGTCCATGAAACTGAGCCTCTCAATGGAGACAGTTCAACAACACGCATTATTGTGCCAATGTCTATAAAAAAGGAAATCACACAATGCAACAAGATTACACACAGCACATATGCATCACACGTGGAAATCAATTTAAAAGCCAAGCTACACTTAAAAAGCATGTGAATTCAAGCACTTACCACTCAAGTTTCGACTGTTTATTCTAAAATTGAGAGGTGCAAAAGGTTTTGAGGATACTATTTTTCCACCTGAAAGAGAACACATGGAGAACAAAACAATTTAAAATAAAAAACCATTTAAAAAAAAACTGAAGAGATGCTGTCTGAAAGCGAGGAACCTGGGATAACATGTTCATCTCTGTACTTCTCTAAACTAGAATCAGACTATCCAAGACATCACACACAGTGACCAGTGTACAATCAGCCCCTTCTTGATGGATGTCACGTAATTTTCAGAGCAAATAACTGCCTTGTGAGGCACCATGCAAAACCAGGGGAGGCATCCCAACTCAGATTCAGGTGCGTTTGCTAAAGGGCTCCCCAGTGTACAGCTACATGATCCAATATTGAGCTTTAACCATAACCCACTGGAACCAACATACCTCTTTTGGAAAACTTAAATGTGCAAAATCTCCTTTGAGTCATCCGAATTAAATCAGACCAGCCTCAACAAGAATTAATCAATTTATCACTTAATATCCATTATGTCATTAAAAAAAGAAAGAACAGAAAGACGCATTTGTTTGATTAAGACCGCAAAATCGAAACATATTATCCAGAAGCACTTGCGAATTCCAAGGCATCTGCTATCCAAGGCATGGCTAACTCAAAACTGAGCTTAAGTCTGACCGGGGTCAAAAGGTCTAAGTGCAAGGTGTTACACATTGGTGGTACAGGAAACTGAGAGAGAGACTCATCAAGCACGTAAACAACCCAGAACGGGCTTAGAATAAGCCCTGTTCAGTTTGCTATGAAACACATGTACAAACCTTCCTTCATATTGGCAAATCGTTCCTTCAGCTGGTGATCTACCTCTGGACCAAAGGCAAAATTATTCACAAAAATAACACTGCAAGAGAACATATGTAATTACTACCACTAAAATTACCGTTACATTTTATTGTATTGTTAGACATTGCTTTCCACACACAAAATACAATCATGAATTTGTAAAATACTGAAGCAAGTGAGTTTGACAAACAGTGAAATTTGACTGTTACAGGCATCTTATTGTAGACTGGCATTACAATCATGTTTGTAAAACAGGTCATTTAAGTTTAACAAAGAATTTCAACAAGAATTAACTCCCAATTAAATTAGCTAAACTAACTGATAAGCTATACCTTGTGTTGGCTATTCTTTCTCTCCAGTCTTCTGAAAGAAAATCTCCTCTCTCTAGCTATGAAACGAGAGGGAAAAGAAATTGTAATGAACTCCATCCCAAAACGAACGAGTGTGTTGCAGTGCCACTGACCTCAGTAATGGGTTGTACATCGTTTGGATTAATTTCATACTCTACCAGATGAGCCATGCAGGCTTCAAGCCGCGGCTCCTGCCCGAGCTTTCAGATCGAGCACAAATTCACCTGCGTTGCCAGACTTACAAAACGCACCACAGCACCAATACCCTTTGACCCTAGTTGGGGTCTTCACACTGTTTGTAAGAGATTTGTTCAATTAGATTAGATGGAGATCATCTCCACCCTCTCCAAAATGCTACACCGTGACGGCTGTTCTTTCACCCACGGAATCTGTTGGGAAAGCAACGGCCCTATGATTTGGGGCCTGTTCCAGGAAAAAAAAAACCAAAACAAAAAAAAAAAAAACAAAAACCCATGCCCAGTACACCTCTGCGACACTTCGTCTTGCTGAAGGTTAGAGAATGTTCAAATGCTGATCAATGCACCATATAAAACACAGAAAATGTTCATCAATCATAGCGTTCGATCAAAACCAACTTTTACATGCAATTACTAAATAAAACCATTAGAGGATATGCTAATTAACCCTCTAATACTACGTAATACGCGAGATTTTATAATAAGCAAGAGAACTTTTAATCTCCATTCAGAATGGGCTCGACAAAATGACTGCCATTCAGTAGGAACAAGATGGGTTCTAACCATTACACTGCTCCACATCCTTCCCTCAAATACTAACCGTGTATTCCCCGTGTTTTTTCCCATACCACTTCATCCACCTCTTAAACTCTCTGTCCATTGCCTGCAACCCAAGCAAACATCATTAGACAATAAAACACGCACATCAAATGAGCTTCATTACATGATCAGCACGCTCAGCATAGCCTTCAACACATCACTAGCGTTTCAACCTAAAACATGTATTGGGGGGGGGGGGGGTGTGTTTGTGCACAGCAATCCATTTTGATTTGGCCAGAGGGAAGCTGCTGCGCACCTCTGCGTACGTGGCTGGAGTCTCGGCCTTCTCCACACCATAGTAGTGCTTACAGTTAGTGGCTGCTGCAACCTGCAGGACCACCTGGCCAACACCTGCAGATCGGGGGAAGAAATAACAGCAAACTGCAGTTTACAGGATGAAGTGGTGAGGAGGACAGAGAAGTGCTTAGCCAAGCAGGATCTGTTTTACTGTTTTCCAAGAGCGCATTCACTCACACGCACAGGCAGCCAGACAGCATCAGACATCTCTCTCTCACACACACACACACATGCGCACACACATATGCAGAGGTGAAGTGAGAATGAATGAACAAGACAGCGACCACTTCCACTACGTTAAATGTCAGACACCGTTTCGCTCTGTTAAACGCACAAAAGCAGCTCTAAGAAAAGTCTTCAGGTTTTGTGAAAAGCAAGGAAAGCTGCCATGTGCATCCCTCACTATACTGATCTGGTGCGTATCTTAAGGAAGCAGGTTCTGTAATTCTTTAATCGTGCTACTTCCTCACGCCCAATGAGAAGAGTAATACTGTCGTGTAATTTGAATTCTGAACAATTGCATTTTTTTTTTTTTTTTTTACAGACTCAATGCAGAAACTTTACAGTTCAACTTTACATCAGAAACTAAACCTTACTTGCTTGCTTTTTCCAAGATAAAACCGATGAGCCCTCAAGCCCCCAGAAGGCCAAACACAGAGCCATGATTATTGCAACTAATCTAAATAACAAATGTATACAAATCTCTGCCATGTAAAATGAGCATATTCTTCCTCCACAGTAAAGAACTCAGAAGCTGTAAGAAGTCACCAAAGACAAGATGTCCGATTTTCCACAACAAACATTTCTATTAGACAGATGCACAAGTGTTTTTGGTCCTCATCTGCAACGAACAAACAATAAACCCAGTCCCATACTATAAAAGGTTTTATGTACTATAAAATTACTTGTCTTCAAGTGAACAGCCTGGTCTACATTTCGGCCACTCCTGGCTTTTCAAAAGCATTAATAATCACTGTAAGTGCTTTAGCAGCAGTGTCTGTAAACGCATTTCTGACACTTTCAGTAAAGCATGTGCGCTGCTGTCTAGTGTGTGATACCAGTCGAAACTCCCAACGATGGTGAGTGTGGGTGGCAGCCACAGATGAGCCAGCCACAGCTGGGATGGGCATCAGAATTATATTCTACAGCTATTCCACCGTTAGCTACAATTAAACCGGAAAAACCCAGTCACGTGGTATCTAATGAATCACAACACCATGGTATGATTCTACAAGGTGCGTTGCAGTTCCTTCAGTTGCTGAGAGATAATACAGTGAAACAAACAAACAAACAAACAAACAAACAAAAAAAAAAACCCAGCAAAGATGCTGTAGATAATGGAAGTGTTGCCACGTATCGAGCAACTTGTGCTGGATGAAGCAGCTGGAGAACAGAGATGCAGGGAGAGCGTGGGAGCGCAGGGACTAACCGCTGCCCAGGTCCACAAATGTGTCATCCTCCATCATCTCAATCTCATCTATGATCTGAGCCACCAGGTCGAAGGAGGTCTCTCCGTACACCTCGGGTGAGAAGGGCTCATAGTTGTTGAGCTTCTCCGGGTCGGTGACGGAGTGGTTGTAGACCTGCTGCAGGATGTGGCGCAGCAGACCGTTGGAAGGTCTCTTGTTCAGCTTCATAGGCTGGGTGGTCCCTTTCCACTGCAGTTACAAAGGACACGGACGGCTTAGAATCGGATCATCTAGCTAGCTTTTGCAGAAGTTATTGGAATACATAAAAATGATCTGTTTGTGTGTGTTCGCATCGAAGATGCTGAATGGGATGATTAATAATTGTACAATTTCACAGTTAGAAGCACTGTAATTACTCTTGGTGCGAGTCAACTCACCAGTTGGTGAATGCTGTCAATGGCTCGGTTGTATTTGTCACATAGTCTTTGCATACTCTCAAAACTGGAAAAGAACACAAACATTCTTTTCCATCTCTCATGTTAATAAGCTACACTCAGATACAGATGTGCTACACATATATGATTCTTTGGTTTATATTACTACAAGCTACTAACTGGTATTATTTAGATATTATTTACTTATAACAAGACTCTGACTATATTAGTCTTCATAAATAAATGAATAAATAAAACAAGCCTACATCATGAATGGTTTGGACCTATAAATACTGCAATATCTAATTCTTCGAGTCTGTATCCTTGACGAAAAAAAAATTACCTCTTGGTGTCATAGTCAATGAGTACATAGTTCTCCATGGCCAGCTTAAGGTCTGGGATCTCCTCACACACCCAGCTAAGACAAAGAGTCAAACACAGTTAAAAATGGTTAACACTAACATTTCCAGTCAAATCATTTGTCGAAGCAATTCACAGAGGTGCTCTAATGTGAACTGCAAAACGACTGGCCACTTCCAAATGTCTCACTGACATCACTACATACTCAGAGGAAGACCTACCGAATGGTTTCAATGATTTCATGTGCAGCATCGTGATGTTTGTCCTGGAGAGTGAGAGAAAAACAAGGGTGAGGCAAATGAGTGAGTGGAAAAAAAACAAAAACACCACCACCAACAACAACAACCCAAAGGTATCACAGCGAGGTGAGAGAGCAGGAGGCCAGGTGAGGCCAGGTGGAACAGCTGCTGCTTTTCAGATCAGCTGCTGCACCTCCACTGACCTGACGTCAGCTAACCTGCGCTATTTATACTGCGTATATAAGCACTGCTGCATCTGCTATATGCAACGGGAGTTTCAAGGCTGAAACTGCATCTTGAAAAGCCTGCAGTGAAAAAAGCCTTCAAACAGGATTCAGCATGACTTTGAAGAGGACTTGTGTGTCATTTTTATGGCAACAAACCATTGCAAAGTAAATGGCTTCTACAGAGATTAAGTGCCAAGTGCCAATAAAAAAAAAAAAATTAACAGACAAGACGAAAAGAAATGTTAGTTATTCAAGAAAGGTACACAAGAATTCGTCGATTCAAAACAGTGTCTCTCAGCATCTTGCAACATTTAAATGACAGCCCACTTAACAGAAACCACAGTGATGGATGGACTTTGACATAAAAATATATTCCCAAGAACATACTGTACACCGTTATAAAAAAACAAAATACAGCATACTGTGAGTCATGACAATGTACAGCTGTTTACTATTTCGCATTGGGAGAACTGGCAGTACAGCACACTTCAGCAATAATAATAGCATTATTATAGACCAAGTTACTGGCTTACAGAGAGACGACAGATGTGGACTTTTTTTGTTGTTCCTACATCATTAAGAGAGGTTAATGAACCTGCCCTGTGTAGGATTAGCCCAGCCAGCTCCGTGGCACTGCTTCCGTCTCTTAGCTGGCTGACCCAGTGACCCACTTTCTGCCAGCAGGGGCTTGAGGGGCCTCCTGTCCGCCTGTGTGTGCCGCTGCTGGGCCCAACGTCTCGACAGGCTCCGCCTCGCACGACTCGGAGCCCTTTTCCCGCTCAGAGGAGGCCCCGCCCTCGGGTCCTCGCGCTCTGCTCTACAGTTCCGCTCCCCGCTGCCGCGATGGGCGAGGGAACCGGGCTGAGGGCAGGCGAGGACAGCCGCCGGGAACGTAACGCTGCTGAAACGGAAACGGGTGCGCTGAGCGGAGCTGGGACAAAACGGCAGAGCGTGCCTGGAACACAGGGCATCGCGCGCGCTCACGACACAGCGCAAACGCCGTGACGACATGCCGAGGAGGAATGCGTGTGTGGGAGAGGGAGAAAGAGAGAGAGAGAGAAAGAGAGATTACGTGTGTGAAAGAAGGGGGGCGGTGTTCCTGTGGGCACACACAGGGCACACAGCAACACCAGCGCGGTGGCTAAAAATAACTGTGGCAGGGGCACGGAAGGAGAGCTCGAACCAAGAGCGCGCGCACGCACACACACACAAAAAACACACCCCCCAAAAAAAAAAAAAAAAAAAGGGGGGGGGGGGGGACGTCACGGGCCGCCCCCGGCATTGCCACACGAGTCAGGAGTGACAGAGCATGCCTGTGACTCACGGTTCCACTCCATGACTCACAGGAAGGTGTGTGTGTGTGGGGGGGTTTACTAGGGGGGTTACACCTATCTTACAACATAGCCCTCACTGGCTATTTATCAGTACACCGAGATTACCTCATACCGTGACCTTTGTTCAAAAGCAATGGAGGGAATTTGCTTTTCTACTCAACATGCCACACCTTTATAATGTCTATAAACTTTTTTTCATCTACATTGGTACTGTACATCATTTTTAAGGAATGCTGCTCCGTGACCCAGGGTGACTCGGCACCGGAACACTAGCTTAAGGCGTTTGGTTAAAATCACTGAACTGGCAAAGCAACTCCTGGAGAAGTTGAACAAAGAGAGGCCCATCACATGGAAGCACTTAAGGGCGATTATTGGCCTTCAGATGTTCTCTCTGGTCATCACTCTGCCCCCCAGTACCACATTCGGATCCAGTTGTATTTTTCTGACACAGTTTCCATGGCATAACCACCTTGATGTACAAGGGAACAGAGCTTTTCCCAGTGTGCAGTGCTGGAGCATCGTGATAGTAACGGAGAGGGGGACACTTTAGATGGTGACACCAAGCTAAGGCATTACAGTCTGGAGGCTACTGATCGACTCATGCTGCTGCCAGTCTGGCAGTGCAGATGAGTGACAATTTACAATATATTCCATACAAAATAAAAATAAACCAAACAACAACAACAACAGATATTATACGCTGGTCAAAATTGCTTTGAAAGGCACCTGCAAAAGTTACTCAGTAACAACGCAAGGCCGGGATCAAAGTATTTTGAGGTCATCAACACTGTCGATCTGGGCTTGGTGAAAAAAGATAATGTAAATCATGTTAATGTTCACATTATCCTGTTTCACAGAAACAGACTATTCCAAAAACAAATGATCATATGGCTTAACAAGTTGGTTCTGTGCAACTGTTTATCAGACATGTCTCACAGTGGGCGGGGCATCTCATCAACCACCAAAGTCATGGTGACGAGTCATTTCAGTCAAAGTGGGTCAGTACTGTAAATGGAGTCATCTTTCATACGGAGCTTGCCATATATGAATGACAAAATGTAGATGTACGCATGTAGAGACATTTTTTTGGACAAAGAATGCACTACGAACTGACTTCAGAGGGGGAAAAATTCTGAGAAAACCACATTTACGTTTTCTGAGTAGAACCTCTTTGATGGAACTCATTAGGTTTGCTGTGAAAGAGTAGGAGAACACAACAGAAACACACTCGTCACTGTGGAAACCACAGCCTTTCATCTGCCTACACTTCCGTCTGCCATTCACTGTGTGGCATTCAATAGTTCATGGTCATGTTAACAGCAACATGAACTGGAACTGTGAACATTTTAAAAAGGCTTTATGGCTCATGAAAAACATTTTACTGTTTAAACAACAACAACAAGACAAAAATATTTACATTGGGAAGTGGTCTACGCCTCAACTCAACATCAAAGAACTTTAAATCTATTTTTCTTTCATTTCAGTCTCATCAGACAATAATAATTTTTTCCATCTCTCTGTGACAGCTGAGTTTTCATACCACTGTGAACACAGTACAGAATGATATGGGGGAAGAAATGTGTGGAATGCTGCTCCGTCCACAGGCAATCACAAAACTGTATGCAATGTCAGAGGTGTTAATCACACTAAAGAACCCAAAGGGACTATAAGCATGCAGTGGCATTTCTGTGCTTCTTTTTGAGAAGGCAGGACATTTGAACATGTCATGGCTCAGACGATAACCCTATAATCAGCAAGCTACATCTCTATTACAGACAGATGGGATAATTATATTCTTTGTCTACTACCGTCTGAAGCACAATACGAAGCAAGCTTTATACAAGTGCTTAATTTAAAGACAAATGAGTTCTTGATGCAGACATGCACCCTTATAACAAACATTATTGCGTTTCCTGGCATTAACTTGGCTTCAGTTTGATCTTTCGACCAACAGTACAACACCAGCGCAAACAAATAAGAGCAAACATAAATGGTCAAAACATTGCAGTTTACTCCTCGTAAGTAATATGGAATGAGTTTGACAACGATGTCGACTAAACGGGAACAACAATAAGCTCATGTCTGCCCTGTACTGGGTGACCCGGTTTATGTCTTTTGTTCAAAAAGCTGAAAACGTCATTTGAAGCTCCGTGTGCTAAATATTTGAAACAAATTCTTGCATTTGACAGTCATGCATACTCTGCCCGTTAGCCATCAGACCTTGCAGACTGACAATATTAGCTAGCATATCTTCTGCTTTTAAAGCGATAGCCAGTCGGGTAATGCTCCTATGCTAGCTAGTTAGCTGTTGTTGAAGTCACCAGCTTGGATTTAAGGAATAATAAGCTAGCAAACCTAGCTACGGTGGCTAGACCAAGTATTAACCCTGTTTAATTCTGAGTAAGTCAAACGATCAACCGCAAAGTAGCCCTCACTTTCACTAGCTAGCTACACGATGACTAACTAGCAACCAAAGTATTAATTACTAGCTAGGTTAGCTAACTTTAACTGCTGTTGGAAATGCCGCCATACAACGACTGATAGCTATTGGTGTTAGCTAGCTAGCAAGCATTCTACATTACTAGCTATAGGAGTAGAGAGAGTTGTATTCGTCCGAATTTACATAGCTAGCTAAATAAAATAGATAGCTAGTTATAAAGTACTGCTAGCTAGTATCTGTGTATTCTCAGTAAGCAAGCTAGCCAATTCTAGACCTTTATAGCTAGAATGAAAGGTGGCTTTCCGAGTTATTTTAAAAAACACAAACACTGCGATTTCGAAAGCATAAAGGTTTCTCATGGACGTCCTTATCGCCACGTTAAAGTGTATGCATGTAAGTTGTATCCATTCGTCAGTCAACTGAAAGTACCCAAGCTACTTAAAGCTAGCTAAATTAGCGTTAGCTAGCTATTACTAGCTTGCTGGCTTGCAGTCTAACAAAACCCAGCGAGGCTCACAGCTGAGCAACACGACTAACCCCCGTAACCTCGATGGACGTAGCTATGCTAGCTAGTCAACAAGCTAATCTTGACTGTTCAGGGCATAAAACACTAGTGCAGCTATTTTAGCCTTCTAGTGCCCAGTCACGAGTTAAATTACAGTGTTTCGCTTAATAATACATTTTAAGAATTTATAATACTTACGTATACTGGCAACGGCCACGGATATCCCGCAGCTTCAGCTCCGACCGGCGACTTCAGCTTTAGTTCTAGCTTTTCTCCCATTCTAGCTACTTTCTGCGGTGTTAGCTTGCACTGGACTAGAGATTAGCTAGAATTTGAACATTTTGAGAGGAAATATCACAACTCAGCGAAATCTGAAATGTCGAATGTTACGATGAGCCTGAATACAATTAAAATGTATTCCGTATTATTTACTGATATTTAGATAATATATTTAAGCTAATTCATATAAAAACTGCTCATGCCGAGTGGCTGCTCCATCTCGGCACTACCGCCGCCATCTTGACCGGCATGGGAAAAAAATTGCAAGTATGGAATAGGTTGTACCAAAACGAAAGGAAGAGTAGTAAAATCCGAGTCCTAGCTTCAGTGCGAATGAGAGGGAAGGTACAAGTTACTGACATAATATGGGGATTACTTTTTTCAGCTTTAACATTGGTTGGACAGTGATGACACAAATCGACTTGAGTTTATTGACGAATAAAAGTTCCCAGTGCCAACAACCGTTGAATAGGCGGGATGTACCATTTTCCTTTTCATAACGGAGGTCAACAGAAAATTTTGAATGTACCGGGAACTTAAGGGCAACTTCCTACTTAGAAAAGTGGCTTCAAATAGATTAGTTGAGGCACAGACGTCTGGACTACACATGTACTGTAAGTATAATTTATACTTTTTCTAATGTAAAATGGATGTCTAACTGAATGTTAATTAGCAGAATCTGAATATACTGTAGTATACAATTAGAATAAAGGTCTCCAGTCCAGAGATATCATAAACGGTTCTTCTCAGTTGAGGGTAGATAGATAATCCTAGTTAATTTACTCAACTAATTTACTCTTGACAGGATCAAGATCAGTCAGAAAAAAACGCAGATTTAAGGGGTTTCTGTCAGACCTACTTCTCTTAATCTTACATTGAGCTAAGAGTTCATGTTTACATGGTTAAGTTTTGTATACAAAGAGAAAACTGGAATAAGAGTGAATGTCTTGAGAATCAAGACATTAACGGATAATAGTAGCGTTGCTGGGTAATTGTGCGTTTATAGTGAGCAGTCATCCAACAACTCCGAGCCATTTGTTATTGACATCAAAGTATTTAGTGTGACTGCTTGATTATGCACTTAATATTAACATTTAATGGTTAACTTTTGCGAAAAGTGCATGGCTTTTGGTGTCCAGAGAAGAAAGCAATACTAATGTATGAATTTTTATATAAGCATATGAATTATTAGTCTAATTATTGTCAAAATAATGTAGAAATATTTTAGGGCAGTTTTTTTTCCATTGTAGTTGAACCAGTCATGGGTAGTCTGGTTCTGTGTTCTTTGCAGGCATACAAGTTGGTGAAATGCACATCAGACTCATCCTGACAGTCTCTGGTGATATGACACAGTAGGAGGGAATGACAGACTTGAAAATGCACTCTTTACCAAAATAAGAGGGATAAGTCCATATCTTTGGTTCTGTTTGTTCAGCCTGTGTCACCTGGAACTCAAGGCTATATGCTAAAAACCTGTTTATTTCATTTTTGCCAAGAAGCTTATTTTTAGTCAATCAATGAATCAGTCAATGAATCAATCAGTGAATCATAGATAGCATTTAAATGGCCTGAGACCAGATTTACATCAAATGTTGAACTTCTGGACTGATTAGGGCAGACTATACTGTGTTGTTAGGGATAACAGACAGAGGCAGGCACACTGCTGCTGAGATTGCTCCCTTAAAACCTTTTGTGTCACTTACCTTTCAAGCCGTTTACCTTTCAATAATAAAATTGCACCTATTATGTAGGAACCTTCCCACTTAGATAATACAATCCTCTCATCAGATCATGTTATTACATCCCCTACAGTACCACTGCCTTTGTAAGTACCATTTCTTTACTGTTCAGAAGCACATGGTCAAATGTTGGCAAACGCATGACAGTATCTTCTGGTCCCAGTCAGAAAGTAAGCCCCTGCAGAAGAACAGTTTTCTAAGACCAGACAGTTCCAGATTCCTAGAAGAACTCATGTGTTGCGCTAAAACCAGTTGGGAGATTATTCCACTGAGCACAAAGAAACCCATCACGAACCAGTAAGCAATGAGTGTTTTTGATAGTGTTTTGTTGCAAACAACAATACAAATAATACAATCAAAAAACAATTTTTAGACAGAAATATCACTATATAGAAAGTGTTTTATAAAAGCAATAAAAGTGATATTTTCCCAAATTGTATTGTATCTATATATTTGTAGCCTATACATTAATGCAGACAAGAGAAAAGTAAATGTAGAAGTCAGTCTGCAATTTGTAGCCCTAAAATACCTTTGGGGCGTCTTATAAGGGGCTGTGTGTGTGTGTGTGTGTGTGTGTTATTGGATGAACGAGGGAGCTGGTATGCTGCCAAGTTGAACTCTATGACACTCCTCCTTCTCCCCCCTCCCCCAACAGGGGCCAACAAAGTGATTCCAAGCCAAACTCAGCTCTACAAAGCCAACTGGAACACGGTGACCAATTTCAAACATCACCGTCTGTTCCTTCCATTGTGCATGTGAATTTATCACATTATGCTCATTTGCTTATAGAGATGTATGCAAGCCTGTCTTCTGAGCTGCTAATATTTCTGCTGCTAGCAAGACACTGCAACCATATGAGGAGTCTCAGTTCCAGCTTGGAAATCGAGGCAGCAAGAGAAGCAACATATGGTCTCAGTGGGAAACGCACCACTCTGTCCTTTCAGTTGTCCTTGGTATATGGTTCCTTTATACTGCAGTTGTTGCCATTTGTACAGGAATCTGTAGGAGTTCCCAAAAATGACAAGCATTTCTTTTTACTTGCATGGTTCAACATTCCATTAAGTTAATTGCAAGAAAATCTCTCAAGTACTCCATGTCCTCAGACTGCAGAACTGAATTTCTAAGTCGGTGCTTCCATCTAGTGGACAAAACGATTCCATGCGTACATGAAGCACCCATGACCTCACTCATACTGATCCAAATTAAAACACATCAAACTGACTCCAAAAAAGTCAAAAGATTTTCAAGAGTTTTATTGAAATACTAAGACAAATTTCAGTCCCAGTCCCTTATCGTTTCAAAAAGCACGCTTTGGGTTTTAGCGTTTAGATCTTTTCCAAAGCCTCCCCTTTTGCTAAAACAGCAGCATATTTCATCTTATGCAAACCTATACAACAGGTCATTTGGCACATTCACTCCAGCTCATTATGTTGCGTTTGCAACCCACATTAATAGCACAGCAGACTATAAATCCCAACAAATGCCATCTTCTCTGGGGTTGTGTATATTTTTACGCCAATTTCTTTTGCACCATTGACAGCATTACTTAAGTGGAATTGTAGCATGTTGAAACCAAGACAATGAAATGAGTCCTAAAATGATGAGACCCAAATGTTACTTTACAGATTGTACCCATTAGCTTTAGCACCAGTTATGACTATGAAATGCCAGAGGAAAGAAAGAGGAGAAAAGAATAACCTGCTCGTTTGTGCTCATGAGCTCTCACTTAAATGTGGTCCATTTTTGGTAAAAGGCTGAAGAAGACCCCTCTGCCTTAAAGAGGTTTTTCATTCAAACTAACAAGTCCTTCATGATGTACTCACAGGTTTTAAAATGAGGCCCAAAGCAAATACTATAACCACAAGAAGATGGAACCCAGCACAAAATAAAGCCGCCATTTCCGATGGGAAAACTAGAAAGGGTACGTTCTGTTCTGAGTCCTGAAGCATTGGTGCATACGAGTCTCACCAGGCTTTGTTTGGATCTGAATGCCCTTCAACAGCAGTATGACATGATGCAAGAAAGGTCTTTCCTTTCTCCATGAAAACACGTTCACAAAAGCATGCAGTTACATGGACAAGGAAGTTGTCTCCTTGCGACAAAACCCAGGTAACGGTAACAGCAATAGCCTGTGCAAAGTGCAGAATTTTAATATGTTTAAACATAAAAATCTCAATATTAGAAACACAATATATGCTCCGACAGAATAACAGATGAACTGCTTGCAGAGAGCTTTCTTGCACTGTTGATTTCACAAATCATTCTGTCTGACGCTTTTAGGGACAAAAACAAAACAAAACAAACAAAAAAAAAACCCCAAAACAAAAATCATTTAATCTGAAGCTTTGCGTATAACCTTTACACAGGCTCGATTGGAAGGCGAGTGTTCACGGTGGCCGCCTTGGAGATCGGACCCTCGGTATAATTTAACAGTCTTCTCGAAACGCTGGAGAGGAGGCCAGAACATCTAGAGGACAGCGTCACCTGGAGATTACTGCATGTTCGTGAATTGTGGTAGAAAAGTTCTAAATTACACGTTTAACCCCCCCTCCCCCCAAAAAAACACAGTTAATTTAGAGTATGCTCTACATTACCACTGGACTTAAAAAGGGCTGGAAAACAGAAAGAAGACAGTAGCACTGAGCGACATTACAGTATCATCAGAAGTACAGCACACTAGGTTTCACTCTCCGGATCTCCCCATGTGTGCACGCCCGAGGTACTTTAAAGGGATTCAATCTTTGTTTGAGGGAGGAATAAGATCTTAATGCAAAAGGCAAGAGCCCAGCGATGATGCTGCTGCTCCTCGTCCTGTTCTGTAGTTCTAGTCGTGTCGTAGTTCTCTGCATAAGGGAGGGCAGGCCCAAACCTACAGAGCAATGGCCTTGCTGGAGTTTCCTCTCTTTCACACAGTCACACCTGCATACAGCTCTGCCACTCTACCTGGCCTCTTAAGTTAGTTTAATCGGCTGGAAGGAAGGTCAGCAATAGGATGCGAGTGCTGGGGCCACCCACCTCTGGCACATGGGGTTCAGATAAGCGTGTGCTTAAACATGACCCTAGTCCACCAGTGTGGAAACTGGTGACGCCTTTGTAGATACCACTCTCCCTCCTGTAAGCATGAAATCCACATCCATTGCACATAAGATACCTGTATAACATTGCACACAATGTAAGAAATGGCTACACTGTCTTGGTTCAATACATACAGGGGAAATCTCTGCATAAGAAAGAGAATAAACTATGCAAACTATGCACCTGAAAAACAAGGCAGCCTTTGCATAAAATACTGATTTTTTTTCTTTTTTGATAGACATAAGAAAAAGAAAAAAAAAAACCCCACTCATACTGAGGAGTGTACAATAACAGATCTGGTATAATGCCAGGAAAACGAAACAAAATAAATAAAAAATATTAAAGTACCTTCCATTTGATTGACAGGGAAACCGGTAATATCCTTTTGGTTTTTTTTCCATACTAAACAAAGAAAAAGTTGATGTCTCATTGTATCAGTGTTGCTTGCCCCTGTTCAGCAAGTGAGGAAAGAGTTGGTAGAGAGTTCCCCAAAGCTGAGGCTCCTTTACTGCTCGCTGGGGGAGGCCTGTGTGCTTTTGAGAAAGGGCAGCTGAGAACTGAGGCCCCATGAGGCTTTCCCATATGCAGTGTAGCTACACAGGCAGGCATGGCCACATATGCCAAAAAAAAACAAACCCACCCCACAAAAGAGAAGGGGGGGGGGGGAAGGAAAGTCTGTATTGCCCTCACTAGAGAACTTGGCCCCCTTCATGAGGGGAAATACTTCTTTACGTGGCATATTACATCAGGGCAACTTTATTTTAGAGCAAGCCAAAAAACTAAAAGAAAAAAAAAATATCCCACAAATCCAGAGTTTCTCTCTCGTTGTCTTGTTTCCAGAAGAGAAAGGGGGGAAACCCCCCCCCCAAAAAAAAACAACAACAACAACAACACGACATGGTTAGTGCCAGTTCTGAAGTTGCTTCTGATCATATTCTGCTATAAGTTTCTTTATATGTGCCAGTTTGTTGTGGAGATATTCACAGCGGTTCCTCTCTTGGCTATAGTCAGGGTTAGTCTGAGGAAAGAGGAGACAAATGATGAATATTTTTCCTAGATGTATATTTACTATGTCTGAGTAGAGAGGTGGGGCTTTACACCTTTACCTTTTTTATTTTGCGATACTCTTGAAGTATCTGATTGTGAATTGTCTGTGAAAAGATAAATATGTCAACAACATTTGTGAAAGATATGTAAACATTTGTTGACATTACACTCGCCTAAATACCTACATACACCTGCAAGTAAATAAAGCACCACTGAACTCAAGATTTCTGCCCATTAGACATTTGAATAATCTAGACGTCGATCCAGGAGTCGGATTCTTGTCCGACAAACATGCCCTTAAGCTGAGTAATACTTTATTATACTGTCCTACATGAAAGCAGAAACAAGCCTGCTGGGAACTGTGCCAAGTTGTCCTAAATTGGTAGTTCACAGTCTTTCTTTAGCGATCAGTGGCTCAGAAATGCTTCAAAAGTCACGCCATCTCGCACCGGCCAGGCTGCCATGGCGACCGCGAGCCTCCTCGCTTACCTTGTACTTATCTGTGCCCTGCTGGAGCTGCTTCAGCTCGGCATCCAGCACGGTGAACTGGCGCGTGATGCCCTCTATTCGCGCATGCAGGCCCCGGTACTCGCTGTACTCAGCGTTGAAGTCGTTCTTGTAGGTCTGGCGCTGCTCTTGGGAGCCAATCGCCGTGTACTTCCTGCTCGTACATGCAGGAGAGGGAGAGCCCAGGTCATGACAGTACCATGATCAAAAGCACAACTGGCGATCCTAAAGCCCATGTCCGACGAAAAACAAACACTACGTGAACACAGGACAGAAAGGCAAAGGACAAAAGAGCCCAAAACAAACACTTGTTTAGCAGGAAACCCGTGTCATTGACATCAAATTCTGCACGGTGTTTGATCAAAGATGCATCAGTGTCGTGTGGTGCTTACAGTAAATAGTCTGCCGTCTCGGACGAGGATGCAGGAACACTGGAGCTGTCGCACAATCCATTCAGATCTGAAGGAAAACACAAAGAGTACTAGAGTACAAGGCTGCGTTCCACAGACTGGACAAAGAAACCTGTAAGATGAACAAGGACTCCACAGATGATGCGAGCTTGGTACCCAACACCTGGAGGTGAAGACAGACATCAACTGAATGTTCGTTTAGTGCCAAATGCTTAGCTTTCTAATTAGGTACTTAACCCAGAATATAATGCCACATTAAGGAAGAATTTGAAACATTTCCACTGAACAGCTTTGGTAGATGTGCAGCATTCTGAGTCAGCCAATTGTCTTCCTCTTTTAATACGAAGGTTTGACACAATTGGGAAGTAAACTGGAGACAAAGGAGAAAAGTTCCTGCTGAGTGACTAAGATTATTCACTTTAAAACCCTTAAACAGGTCGAGTGACAACGTGTAAAAAGTACAGACGACGGGTAATACACTGGAGATGCGGTGAATTTCCAAGAACATCTGTAACATTTCCAAGAACATTTACTTTATTACACACATCAGTCATCTTCATCCCACAAAGTTTGTTTTGTCTCCTTTATGTGAAAAGGTTCGGTTTTCAATCAATGGTTTCAATTTCACTCAACAGCTGACAGTTTGAGTTTCTGAGATGCTTTTGTTCATCACACTGGGTAGGCCCAAGATGATCGAAATTTATTTGGATGGAAAAGGGGAATTGGATTTTGCATGATTTTTTTTTGCCTCATTTCTACCCTAATATTAAACAAATCGACGCGTCTGTACCGTTCTTTAAGACTTTCTTAAGTTCTTTTTGATATGTTCAAATGAAATTGAAATTGTTTTAAATAAAAAGCTGCAAGTTAAAAGTGAATATAAACATATAAATATAATAAACAAGGCTATATAAATGCAGTTAATACTATTGGGTGTGTAAACTGCCTTTCCATCTCCTCCTGCATGTGACGCTGCATTCTGTAAGGTGTGTACCTGTGCTTTTATGTGGAATACTGCTGCGGCTCAAGTCCGGACTTGTCGTGACCTCACATGCTTTCCTAGGCTCCGAGCCGCCGCCCTCCCCTCCGTTCCTGTCCCTCTTGAGTCCCCGTTCTCGGTCTCGCTCCTTGGACTTGTCCTTGTCCTTGTCCTTGTGTTTTTTGGACTTCTTCTTGGACTTGCCATGCGGGGAGGGCGAGCCGCTCTGGCCCCGGGTACCGGCCGGGCCCCCGCGGCGGGCCGGCGACGC
>JAOXYF010000025.1:2637040-2670378 GCA_028565775.1 Sternarchorhynchus goeldii
GCCGGCGACGCGCAGCCCGGGCCGGCCGGCGGCTGGGCCGAGTTCGCCGCGAACGGCGGCGGGTGGCTCAACCGCTCGGCCACCGCCGCCTCCTGGCCCTCGCAGTCCCGCCCGTTGTGGCTGGAGTCGTTGCTGACGTCCGACAGCGGGTCAAAGGGCCCAGGGAGGTCGGGGAGAGGCAGTGGCACGCTGGACGTGCTCTCCGCCGCTGCCGACGTGGCTTGAGAGCCGGACGAGTCCTTCCCGTTAGAGGAGCCCAGCTTTCCGTTGATGGGACCTGTGACCTTGCTGACGAGATGTGATATTCGGGGCTTCTTATTGGCAAGGGGGTCAATGAAGTCCACAGCAGACCTTTTCTGTAGAAATGAAATAAGGCCACCTTAAAAGTTGGTAGCAAGAACAATGTATCCAACCTGAAAAGGACCATATAGTGGAACTTCAAAGGTTGTCACAGCAGTCGTGCCGGAGCCTCAGGACACATTTAGGTTCACACATGCTCAGCGGCAGACATCGGTCAGTCTCGATTTTTATGTGAAGCATGTAGATGTTTCTACCATTTGCCACAACATTTCAAACAACCTTTGAAAATGACCCTTCACTTTCAATTTAACTATTTTTTGTAGACCTACATTTCACTGAATGTCAAAAGTCTTGGCTAAACATTGATCTGTATTCCTGAATATGGTGGGTCTAGGTCCAGGTCCAGATACATGGAACTGAAGTTTGTGGATTGAAAGAGTGCACTTGTTTGTGACTGAGCACCAGAACTTGGGGAGACAGTCACTACTCATCACTTGCTGCTTTTCACCCACCACTTAAAATGCGTGAGACAAACCAGACTCGCAAGCCGCAAAACGGCGCGGGGGTGGGTGAAGGTCAGGCCAGCGTCTGATTGGCTGTGGCCATTTCATGTGGGGAAGCGGCAGTGGTATTTACTGCAGAACAGCGGGGTCATGACACTGTTTCTACACCAAGCCGAGGATGCCATGACCCAGAAGCTGAGAAACACTGGGCTGGCAGTCAAAACAGCCGTCAGGAAAACAAGTATACATACGCACTTTGTAACCAAATCAGTATGACCCAGAAACAGCATTAGAACACGCGTGCAGACATGCTCAGACATACAAAAAAATTGTTTAAGACTGATCATACTGGTAAATCCATTTCAACTTAACAGGTGTTAATAGATTGTACATTTTAGAACATTATTACACTATTACGCTCCAACAGATCATTGAGATATAAAATACAAACAAAAACCAAATCAAAAGACTCTTATTTTCACAGCAGATTCCGGAAAACACCTCCAACCCTGCTCTCCTCCTGGCCCTTACGATGTCCGCCGCTGTGAGGCTCTGCGGTACAGCGTCTGAGCGCATGCACCACATCCGAGTTGCCGTGTGCAGCGCGAGAGCTGCGGGGAAGGGGAAGTGGACCAGGAGTGGCGGTGGCTGACCTGGGACGGAGAGCTGCTGGCCTGCTCCTTGTGTGGACTGCCCGTCCCGTCTCCGAGGGCTGGTGTGCTGCTCTGGGCCTTGCACAGTTTCCTGTGGAGACACGAAGCGCATCAGAGGAGGGGATGGTGCGGCCCACACCCCCCCCCCGCGGATATTCCTGTGTGCGCATCATCACGAGGACTGATATGGATTATAATGGATCAGACATCTCAACTCAATCGGCTATACAGGACATGGCTCAGTTATGTAAAATGTAGCAGAAACAGTTTGGAACAAGTGACTGCATTTAGTAGTGACAGATGATGCGGAGTAAGTCCAACTCGGATCAGTCTGGCACAAACAGAACTCCGAGCTCACCGATACTGGCAGGGAACGGCTTCACTGGACACAACTGATCACCTGCTAACTAAAAGGTTCTTGAGCGGATGACCATGTTAGCAGTCAGCTATGATCGAACTAGTCATCCAGGTCAACCTGTTTACACCTTGCAGCGCAGAACACAAGCAGAGCAAAGCTTTAAGCCAGTGCTGATCGAGGCCCCTGGATTTTTTTTTTTAAATTATTATTATTTATTTAATTTTACATCCGTGACTCACAGATGAATGGGGCGTCATCATGAAGTGACTGGCTGTCAGCAGGGGGCAGTGACACATAGGGACCCATAATGTCCTGGAGGCTCAGATGCTGGCGGGGGGGCTGAAGGGCCGTAAGGGCGGGGGGGTGGGGTGAGAGCGGTAGGAACAGGGTAGGTGAGCGATAGCTAGCGCGGTAGTCGTCGTCCGAGTGCCTGGCGCCAGGCGAAGGCCGGACCTTGGAGCCATGCCACACGCGCGCCCGGATCAGTGCGTGCACGGTTGCTTCACGGCCCTTCCGACTGCTCTCCTGTACCGCTCTCTCATGACTGGCTGCCTCACATTCAAATGTGTTTAGCTTGATATGAAAAGTGCCGTTAGCCGATAAGCGCCGGCCCAGGGCTCAAAGTGCAGCCCAGATGCTCAATTCAGATTCCTCCCGTAGAGTGACATTTACGATTCTTTCGCATCAGGAGGATGCCTCCGAGTAGTGTTTGGAAATGGCATCTGCAACACTGCACACTGCAACGTGCTCTAAATTTAGCTGCGAAGGAACAGCCTTTAACTAAGAACTAACAGCCCCTCTACTGAGACATAAACACAGCAGCAAGACGGAGAGAGAGAAAATAAAAACAAAGGGGACGGGAAAGAAGTGGTGTTGGGGCTGGAGAAAATCAAACCAGCCGTGTGAGAAACAACAACAAAACTATTCAAAACGAGAACAGTAACACCCCACGAGGCATGAAACCTACATGCGCTCCATGTAGGCATGCACTCTAGGGTGAGCACCAAGATGAAGGAGATCAGATCTGAGCAAAGCTTACCGTACAAGAATGCGTTTCAGTATCTGCTGGTCCACCTCATTGTAGCCAGGCCAGTCCTTCTGAACTTCCTTAAACAAACAGTCCTTCAGTATGTAGGTGTTGTCTTTGCTATTCAGGTTAGCCACCTAGGGCCAGGAAAAACAGTGTTTAAGTCAATGACGCCCTCAAAATAGAAATCAAAACAACATTTCAACACCAATGTACACTGAACTGTAGTACCAGGAAGCGCCGTTATGTTCCACCCATAGCCTGAGAGGGATACGTCTGTGGAAAGCTTATATAACCATAAACGCAGACATAATTTACCCTTTGTATGAAAGAATCTGTGTTGCGGATCACAACAATGAGAAGGTTAATTTTATGCTTACAAGGTTGGTTTAGCACACACGTATTGTAAGAGGCATTAAGGCGTCCTTGTGCAGGCAAGGCAACAAATTTCCTGGGTGTTCTCCACACAGTCAAGCCTGCCAAATGTGACTGGTCAAATGAACGAGTACAAGCACATAGTAACAGCTGGGCACAGAGACACTGAACAGCAGACGAGTGGACAACAGAACCTTCTTCTGCAACAAGACGCAAAGCACCAACAAGCCTAGTTAGCTAGCCACGCTCCGCTCGACGCCTTCCCGGACGGCTGTGGCGTCTAAAAAAAAAAAAAAAGCACGTGCGCCTGGACCGCTTTCCGAGCGAGCGACGGCAGGGCAGTGAGGGGCGGGACGCACCTGTTGCAGGAGGCCGTCCAGCGAGTCCTTGTCGTGGGCCGAGAGGCCGTCTTTGGTGAGGCGCACCAGCAGCTCGGGCTTGCGGTAGGGCTTGAGGGCCAACAGGTGGAGCAGGCGCTCGCGGAGCGGTCGGAGCGGCGCCGTGCTCTTCTTCATGCTGCTGGAGATGACGACGGGCCGCGAGTTGCGCCGCGAAGGCGCTACGTCCGGCCGTGCCGCGTCCGGCCGCGCGGGCGGAGGCTTCCGGATCTGCACGCGCTTGCCTGCGAGGGGGAGAGGGCGTCGGGTCAGCGCAGACTTCCCTGGCCCCCCACGAGGAGCTCGTCTGTTGCGGGGCTTTCAGTTAAAACTACCGTATAGTACAAGGCCATGGGTTTAAGTACGAAGGCCATTTTGAAGGGTGCCGAATTGGGATGCCAGCAACTTTGTTTTGACCTGGCTGCTCACAAACGTGTGCACTAATGCACAGCTGAGGTAGCAGAGAAGGCCTGGTGCTCCCAGTTGATAGGCTGTACTAGTTCTGCTGGCTGGTCCATATTTTTAGGCAGCAACCCTCACAGAGGGCTGAGTTTCACATCTTCATAAATAATACAGTGTGCACCCGAGTCATGTGGCGCTGGTGAGCTGTTCCTGATGCACCCCCGCCCACACGCCACCAGCCATATGTGCCCGAGCGCCAAGCCTTGGGTGCTGCGTTGCTTGGGCCGTCTCCCGTGGGTGATTATTCGCGCTTTTCATTCTGCCCGCATGTGGGGTAGGGAGAGGGCGAGCAACGCAGAGATCTAGTCCCGAGATCTAGTCCCGTTGTTCTGAAAGCACAGTGTGTGAAGCGCTTCCGCTCAACACTCAAACGTGACCCTGCCTTCCAGGCTGGGTTCGGCACCGAGCCGGTAAGGCTTGCGGGCGGGCTTACCCACGTATCGCCCGCCAGGCTTGATGACGATGGCGGAGCGGCTGCGGGTCTCCTCCTCGGCCTGGGCCATGCTCTGCCGGGCTTTCTGGTACGAGTCGTCCGTGGCACACACTGTGATCTTGTCCTGGATCCCTCCCAGGCAGTCCAGCTGTATGCTCCCTTCACTGGGATAAGGCAGGGGTGTACAGTTACACAAAATACAAAAGGCCTGTGAGGGTGAGAGGCCTGAGAGGCCCTGCACCAAGCCCTGCACAAGCACAAAATAACTTGCAGAATTGCTAATACAGGTAACATTACTATGGTACAAATAACCTTCAATTAATTTAATCCCATGCACACTGTGTATGATGATGGATTTCCTGAGTACGTTAAAACCACTTGGCTTGACCAATCAAGACACACAGCATAATATGCCAGGTTTAGACATGAATACAAAAGTGAGCACAGCAGAACTTTTGGGACTAGTTCTAGTACTTGGTAAGAGCATGTACTGACTCAGATTCTGTTCTCAGCTGTAAAAAGACCGCGATCTGAATTCCTATAGAGCGAGCTACAGAGCATGCTGATCAAGTTACTTTCCATGCACTGAGAAGCCCAACATGGATAAATGGGAAAAGCAAATTCCTCCATGGGGGGGGAAAAAAAAAAAGCACCATGCCTGCAATAAACTCTTTTCTGAACTGGATCAACGCATTCTAATCCAGCAATGTGCTTGAAACGCTCCTAACCCTCCACACCAGTGTCATGCAGACACAGCCAGGCTTCGATAGAGCTGGCAGAGAGAGAGAGAGAGAGAGAGAGAGAGAGGGGATTTAGGAGCCTCCCACCGCGCTCCGTAATTATCCTGTCAGAATTCCGAGTTCACGGGGACAATGAGACGCATGACCTCCGAGTAACCCCCTGCATCACGCCGAGAAAGACGCGAGCACCGGCAAGTCTGAGAACGGACGCCGCTCTTTCTGACAACTGGCCAAATACAAAGTGCTTCCTCAACACTGGTTTTCTGAAGGAGCCAAGCAGAAGAGGGAGCACAGAGGAGCAGATGGAGCTTTTACTCATAGTGCTGCCATTATTAATGTTGGTTTTTTTCCCCCCCGGATTACAAAATCCCCCATGCTAAGTGAGGTCATCTCCATCACCACCTACACTTCTACAGAACCTTTCAAATCCAAACTGCAAACAAGTAATCATGGCAGTAACTTTAACCTCAGGCTATGAGCAGTTGTTTTGTTGTGTTATTTTGGTTTTTTTTTTTTACAACTATTATTAATGTATGTGATCTTGCAGAAATGTGTGTTGAGCTTAGGGTTACAGTTACAGCCTCTGTGGGAAGGGATCAGTATGTCAAGTCAAAGAGAAAATGTGGCTTACCTTGTGATGTACTGCTGTATGCAGTTAAAGCTGCCCTGGGGGTTGTCTCTCCCCACATTGGACAAATAGAACGCAAACGATCGTAGCTCATTTGGATTCTCGGAGCGTGGTATGGAGATTTTCTGGTGACAGATAAGGAACAGCAGTCATGGTAAGTGTGTAAACATGCTCCTGGTGTCTAGAGCAGCTGCTCCATGGTGTGCATTCACAGTCAGGCAACAGTTCTCCCAACCGCACTTGGATTTCCCCAAAAGAAGCCTGTGGTCAACTTCAAGGCCAATCGGAACCGTGTTCCAAGAGGCCGGATCGATAAATGCTTGGCCCGAGCCCAAGCTAGACGCCTTTCTCTACACTGGGCATCATTCTACAAGCGATGGGTTGGTCACTAGTTTGCCTGGTATGATGATGCGGTAATTCAGGCCAAATGGACTTTTTTTTTTTGCCCTCCTCTATGTATGACAAATTACCCATCACTGCTGGAAC
The DNA here is from genome assembly GCA_028565775.1 of Sternarchorhynchus goeldii. Taxonomy (NCBI): domain Eukaryota; kingdom Metazoa; phylum Chordata; class Actinopteri; order Gymnotiformes; family Apteronotidae; genus Sternarchorhynchus; species Sternarchorhynchus goeldii. Next base: position 2,643,383 of record JAOXYF010000025.1, read on the forward strand.
TGAGATTGACGAGCATGGCCTGAGTGTGTGTGTGTGTGTGTGTGTGTGCACAACCGCGTTCCACTAGGGCTCCGCCCCCCTAGGGCCTCTTAATAAACTCTGCTAAACATTAAACACACCAGTCGGTTTCCAGTCGCCGCCTCTCCCTAAACTCGCTGCGTTCGCGGTGGCACACACCTGAGCGACCGGCGGCTCTTCGGTACCAGACGACGCCGGTCGTCCCGGTGACCTCCGCGCCCGTCCTATAGCCACTGCGCATCAGCAACAGTGCGCCGGTGGTTATCGAAGGCTCGGTGTAAGACACAGAAGTCTCGCTCCACAGCAACACCGAGAGTCTTGCCTGAGCAAGGACGAGGGTAGACACGCGAGCCGCTGGGCTTAAAGGTGTTACACAAGCTGCGAGTAATCTTCTTAAGGCAAAAGCGCACAATTCATGTTAAACTGGGCAATGCTGCGCAGGTTAATATTACGGCTCGGGCAGCAAGGACCTAAATTAACTGGCTTTACCTAACAGGGTGCATCAGTGACTGGTGAACTTAGGAGGCCTGCTCCATGGGGAGAGTGTGCCTACAGAACAGTAGAAAGTTTATGGCTCATCGGTGAAGGGGAGGGAATACAGAGAGCTCTAGCTGGAGAAGGGGAGGAAGGTGCTGGCAAGACCCTGGTTTAAAATGGAACATCCCAGCAGTAGTGGAGTGAGGAAAAAGAGGAAAGAAAAAAACCAAACAGTCAAAGCCCAAACAAGTCATACGAGCACACAGCCAGCCGCACGCACAGACACACGGGAACACACCCAGAAGTGTGCAGCGTGTTGCACCTCAGACAAGCTCTCAGCACAGGCTCTGTTTACCTAGAGCGGCTCACGCGCGTGTGGCCTGCAGGTGGCCGACTATAAATAAACAGGGTGTCTGCGGCTGGCGCTGAATGCAGAGTGGCTCTCCACCGGCTCATAGTCCCGCCTGGGAACGCGAGGAGCAGGTCAGCAGCCGGCAGGAGCCGCCATGTTCTGTTCACAAAAATCGCTGAATGGTGCAAAAATGGAGCAAGGCTTTAATATCCGCCTTGCTCTGCTCTGAGCAACGTCTCCTTCCTCTTCGACGAAAACAGTCGAAAGTCACTCCGAGAAGAAACACACATACACACACACACTTCTGAAGAATCCTCTTGAAGGAACAAGTGCGTCACAAAGCCCACAAACACAGATATCAGAAGAATGAATTTCAGGATGCATGACTGGCAGCTCAAACTCAGGCCACAACTATTCTGACAATCAATTACTACCCACTAGTAGCAAAACTAGTAAATCAACTTACAGAATGCTGGGAAATGCTTTCCCTGGAACGTTTGGTTTTCAAAAGGTAAACTGTCCCTCAGAGGTCTCTCCATCTCACAAGATCTCGCATCTCATTTTCCTGCATTTGTTCTTGCTGCTTAGAGCAGGTTGTATGGATGAACAGCACGTACACCACGCACTCTTAGAGACCTTCTCTTCAGGGTTCATCACTGTTATGCTCCTGCACCACAGGTCGCTACTTCCCACAAGTGTAGCCCTTTTCATCTTTTAAAACATCTACTCTCTCTCCATCTCTAATCAGCTGAGAAAGTCATTGATAAAGTACCCCCCAACCCCTCATCAATGCTATCGATGTGATCGAGGAGCTGTTGCAGCACTATTGCAAGAACATTGCTGGGCAGACAGACAGACAGCCTTCCTGCATGAGAACAAAGGAGCTTTTCAGTTCTCTGTCATTAGGCCTGTGAAGGGGCTCACGTGCTCTTCAACACAGTGCTGGAATTAATGAGGCGGCTGAAGGAGAAGCACTGATGCAGACAGGCACTGGGCTGCCCATCCTTACAGAGACAAAGGCACAGAGCAGCTCGTCCCTGCACAGCAACTCAGACAACGCCAAATAAAATATCTAAAAATAAAACAAAACAAAAAAATATGCTGTTTACTGACACAAATCAGGCGTGATTAAGTGACAAACCATGAAAAACAAACCATGAGAAAATATGGATCATAAACCAGAAAGAAATAAAACCATGTTCATTTGTAATGGGTGGAAACGCACAGGCTGATTAGCAGTATGGATTCTACCTTAACAGACACCACCGTTATGAGATCATCTAGTCATAAGAGGTAAATGTTATGGTAAAATGTTATTCAGTTCCAGGCTGCATGATCCTTGCATGAAGAACCCAAAACCAACATCAAAGAGAAATGTTCACCTGGTTTTTACTTTGACAGCCTTCCACAACTACTTATTCTTGGTACTTTATCTCAAATGGTCCCAGATGTGAACATATGTAAGAAAGTCAAATGGCAATATCAGGACCTTCCGGATAATTGTATAAAAAGCGAAATCACAATACGGGCCTGTGTAGTTATCTAATCGCAGAAGGCTGCAAAGTAACACACACACACACACGTGTAAATCTCATGCTAACACTGTCCAATTTGAACCCTGCCTTATCAGTTCATCGCTTTGAACTAGTTGGTGTGCAGGAGGTGTTGAAAGAAAAGTTTTCCGTTTTTGCGAATATCAACATGAATACCGCAAAAATGAGCGGCTGCCAACCCCCCCCCCAAAAAAGTAACTTGACGGTGACCCCGCTCACTGGGAGGTATCGTACACCCGTCACGTAGAAACACAACCAACCAACACGCATCTCAGGCACCACCTAGACCTAGTCTTCTAGACCTAGAAGGAGAAGTCTTCTGACGGCTAGGCCATCGTGAAAAACAACTACTGATGCGTTTGGCAAGGTCACGCCGTATGTGAAAATGTTGGGAGACACAAGGAAATTACTGATGCCTTCACCCATTACACAGCAGGGGACATGTGACGTTAGCAACAGGGGATTTCAGGAACTAGTCGACACGCTTCCACCCAAAACATAACCTGCGTTTGCGCAACTACGTTTCGCAAACCGTCGCCTCTGGACCACGTCACAAACGCAAAGGTGAAGCCGACGTGGCTTAAAGTAGAACGGAATACGGCCGCGACGGTGGGAAACCCGAGCTTCGGATCAGCTTAACTGTTCGTTTCATTAGTGATGATTGCTGGGTGGTGGGAGAGGAGCCCATACTGGGGAATTTTGGTTCACAAATGTGATGTTACTGTAAGTGTAATGGCAGATGCTGTCGCGATTTAGAAACGATACGTCCTGTACTTGTGTGGACCAAAAGGTGTCAAAACGCAAACCTTTATTTTGAAGACCAATTTGTTTGTTTCCTACAAAGAAATTTTTGCGCCCTGGCATTCAATTATTTTAGTATTTGTCCGTTTGCTTTTTTTATATAACAACTTTTCAGTTGCTAAATATTGGTAAATATTTAATGTAATCATGTGCGCCATTATTTGCTTTTAGCTTTAATACTAAATGGTACTTTTAATAGTTACGTCTCGCAGTTGAAATCAATATTAATTTTTTTTTTTTTTAAATCAATCATGCAGCACTCGGGACACAGAGCGGGGGAGGGATGGGGGAAGTAGTAGTTATTTGGACTTTACCCACCAAAGGTTTCAGTAACAAGTATTTTAGAAGTTGCGGGGCCAGAACGTGTGGCTGAGCCACAACAGTGCGATGAGAATGTGCTGATTCAACCGGAGGAAGGACGTAGGGCCTATGCAATCTGAGGGTTATTCACGTCTTAACTAGTGCGCGCGGCGAGCAGGAGGAAGAGGTTCCGGTACGAACGGCTGTGCAGGCGCACAGGACATGAGTCAGGGTAAACGCACTCGCGTGGCAGAATCGCTGTGACGAAACACTCGTCTAGCTCTCTTCCCCCCCACCGACAAATCTGCAGTTGCGTTCAAATCCCATGTAAAACGTGGGAGGGTCATGAGAAGTGAATCCAGGAGAGCTGGGTAATGCCAGCTAACGAGCCAGAAAGTCCCCGAGCTGGAAAGCGATGCCTAGTACGGTGCTACATCAGCCACTAATAAACCCTCACACCACCTTCATTTCATCAGTTTCATAAAGCAGAGACTGCCTGGAGGGGTGTTTCTCACAACACACTTTCAGGACTTTAAAACTACCAACTACTATAAAATCATTTTGGGGGGAAAAAAAAAGGTAGGACATGCAGACCGCATTTTTGTGCACGCCGCCACATTAAAGTTTCCTGAACTGCAGTGTTCAAACAGGTACCGCAGCCCAATGTACAAAAACGCAGCTGTTGGTGTGGGCAGCCAACGAGGAGCTGGCCGCTCGACCTGGACTGGCCCTGCCGCTTGGCACCAAGCCAGCCGCGTGAAAGCTAAACGTCCTCCAGTTTAAACGCTGAAGGAGACGGCGACGGCTCTCTGGGAGGTAAATCCATTCCGGCTGCTATGTACCGTGCGATTGCAGCCGACAGAACACACTGCTCGACCGATTCCGCTTCCTTGACCGTTTCGTCTCTCTGCGATGCTGAACTAGCTTTGTCATGACCAGGTCAAATCTGCACATCTTTAAATGATGGGGAACAGAATACCAGAGGAAAGTGAGGAGAAAATAAGAACACAATTAAAATCAATGTGAGATTTTGGTGGTAACGAGCAATGCTGTCAATCTTTATCCACCAACTGACTGGGCCCAGTTTGTACGGTTATCCCTCCAAGCTATTGCGCCAACTATGGTTGTTTATTCCAACAAAAAGTCCTCTCGGGATTCCTATTAATACCTACACACTATGATGACATCTCCAATCCCTAACCAAAAACATCAGTACACGACCAATAATGATGCTCAGCTCCTACAGCGAATCAAAAATTATCATTCATAAAAAAAATATATTTTTTTTTTAATAAATAAAAGCTAACGAGAAAAATCGGAACATGCAAATTATGCAGGATGCCACGTAAAACAAGAATGAGTAATTCACGTCGTCATCCAGGATACAGATCAGGAAGACTAAGTGCAAACTCACCCCTTGGTTTCCAGTGAATCGTATTAGTGGCTGAGCAGACAGGCCCTGGGGGGGAAAAAAAAAGAAAGATCATGGATGGCATTAAGAGCAGGTGGCCAGCAGGCAGATGGTAAGCTGTGGTCTTCATCCGCCAGCATCCACCTACAACATTATAAAAACACCCACAACTGCAAACAGGTGAAGGGCCCCATGAAATCAAGGAACTTACAGACAGTCATGAGAGTTAAGTGGAGGGTTCATCTGGGGTTTGAAATGTAATCTAAATACCAATAATGAAACATGCTGTTCTTAAATCATTACAACCCTTAGCGTCTGCAATATTAATATCTTAGCAGGCTACAATATGCTGTGGAGCCCTCAAACAAGGTACTTTCTCCCCCCTCCTTTTACATGTTGCCAAGCTTTCTAAACAATCAGATGTACCCGAGTGTTCTGTGGGCGTTCTGATGAATCACAAGTACACACAAACGTAAATAACTGGTCACGATAAACTCATTCACCAGGGTGTTCTTCACATAGCACAAGACTTTCCTCGGTAACAATATGGACGAAGGAAATCGGAGGGGTTTTGTTTTGTTTTTTTACCTTTTTTTAAACCTTAAACTCATTTTAAACCTTTTAGGGCCCGCAGTCCGTGTGGTCGTTTGTGGTTTCGCTTTTTTTCCATATCGTGCAACGCTGCTTCAACGCACATACCGGCAAATCAGGGTCAGCGGATCACTTAAAAGAGGACGGCAGCATTGGCGAGGCTGGAAATGCAGGAGATGTGCATCACCTGCCTCGCCACCCTCTGAATGAATATGATGATTCAGGGCAGGGGCCCGGTCCGCTTACCGCACCGTTTTAATGAGCCGGCAAAAAATGAATAAATAAAGGTGATGGCCCTTCCAACTGCACAGAGATGGGCGCGGTACTAACGGAGACGCAAACGCTCCATTTTAAAGTAGCACGATAGCACTGCTGTGGGGCGTGGGACTGAGGCGTTGCCAACGGCACTACGAAAGCCACCGTTGGGTTAGGAACTGAACACCACAGGGGAGATGGGCAGTGGAAGGACTGATGACGGAGCCTCAACAACTCTAGTCGCCAAGACCCTTACAGCAACACACACACACACACACGTAATGCGCCCACCCACCCCAAAATGGAAACACCGACACTGCATCATGAAAATGTGTTTTGTTTTTTTGTTGTTGTTGTTATTGACAAGGATTTCCTGCCAGCCCAAACAGTGTACAAAGCCCTTAATGAATAAAGAAAAACCGTTCTAGCAGAGAAAAAGAGAGAGAACATTTTATTTGTATTATTTTTCATCGCGTTTTCTCCAGGCTAATGGAGACGGCACTGAACTCAACAATATAAAGAGAAAACATCAAATGTGGCCAGTCTGACCCAATCAAGGTGTTACCACTCAGTCCATGTGAATGGGCTGCTGACCCGTCACTATTCTCCGGGACTGGAGCCCAGAATGTTCCATAGGGCCTCCTGTCCTCCACTCACTGGTGGCAGCCTGAGAGTAACAGAAGAACCAAGCCGAGCTCAAAAGGATCCCCCCCAAAAAAAACCCCACACAATTAAAAATGTATGTGTTCGCGGGAGGGAATGTCGCGGTTAAATAACTGGGTCAAAAAATGTTCATTATTCAAAATGACACGTGAGGAAATACAGAAAATCAGAGCATAAACACAGAACAAGAGATCCTCATCAGCAAGCGTTGATAGAGTTTCATAAGAGCACTGACATTCCGCTTTACTGCCAACCCCTCTCTAATAGCACTCCAAACTAAATATCCCAGTACTACTGCTACAATAGCCATCTCCCATTGAAATAAAAAAGGGCCTCGCTAGTTCACATGTATTACATAATCTCCAAAAACACACACACAAAAAAAACGTGACTGTCAAACTCTTTCGAGAAAATAAACACGGCTTATAACCTTCCTTGTTCAGTCGCGGGCCGAGTCTTCTTTCAGCCCTGCCACCCACGCAGCAGGTACAAGCTCCTGCGGCACTTTGCTTGGAGCAGCCTCGTGTATCCTAAAGAGAGGCACTGAAGCAGCAGCTGCTTTCACCGCGCCGTTAAGAGCGAGCGGCGCTGCCGAGGCTGGCCGAACACGGGCGCAGCCGATTTCCACGGACACGCTTATTTCCAGGTTTATTATGCAAACGGTGCGCATGCACGCTAGGGACACAACGTGCTCTTGTTCTTGAGTGATTGGGGGGGGGGGGGGTGCAGTGACAGACAGCGCACGGCCCATTCTCTGCATCCATCATCAGGGAGGGCCGCTCGCTCAGACCACCCTGCTACTTTCCCAAGAGCAGCCCTCTTTGAATGAAGATGAGCCTTCCCTTTACCTGCAGGGACCCCACTCTGTATAGCACTCAGTGCCTGTGACATGCTCCTCAGATAATAAACTATGTGGTAATGCAGCGCTATGAAGACACTGAAAAAAATAACACCTTTAGTTTCCGTATCATAAAGCTCTACCTTGGTATTTTTGGCACTAAACTGGTAGAACATCATCTACTTAAACTTATTTTGATTTCATTATTTCCCTTGAATCTACAAATAGACAGAAAACAACTGCTTCTGCTTACATTACATGTTTCATTAGCAATACCACCGTCCCCCATCTATGTATTTATTTAAAAGAAAAGGCCTTCAATTCCTCTCTGCAGCAGCTGTTAGCAACTTGCTAACCACGGCTGAGGGAGTTTGGCAGGTTAAGTATCCATCCAAGTACCCAGAGCAGTGCTTTGGAAAATTTGGCACATTTCATACGCATTATATGCAGGCAGTTTCTGGGCAGAGTGCAGAGTAGTGCAGTAAGTGCCACATTCAGTTGCCGGTTCGGAATGCACAGTCATGGTTTCAGAATGCGGAGAGATGGGTCCGAGAGGCGAGGCGAGGCCTGGGCCTGCACCAGCACCCCCTGGTGCCCAAATTCCTGCAGAGTGCTGAGTATGACCAGCAGCACGTTCTTCTTCTCAACAGGCTGTGAGGAATGCAACTTCAAAACTCTCACTGCCTGAATCCAAGAATAACCCGGCCAACACTTCATCCAGTAGCTGATTTGACAGCTAGGCCAGGGTGCGGAAAAGTGATCAGCTGATTCTTTCAGTTTCCCACCCGAAACTGTGAGAGAAAGCTCGTTAGTGTTTCCACAGGCACACTTCTCACAACACAGAACTGGCTGGATGCAACGCCCTTGTCCCACTAGTGCTGGAATCTTACCTTTGCCAATTTCAGCATAATGAAATTACAAACTAAAGTGTGTGACTTAACAGCTTGAAGCAATTGAATTCTGAATGCTAAAATGGACTATTCATATACAAAACTTGCCTACCGTCATGGAAACTATACATTTTAGAGTCACCTTCACTCCCAGATATAACAAATACATAATAAATAAGTAAATTCTCTTGGAGAGGAGGTCACTTCCTCTTCTATTGGTGTGTGTATGTATATATTTTATAAATATAGGCTGAAAATGTAAACAGAAAAAAAAAAGCTACCGATTAATAACGTGACTGTGCTGAGACATGGAACCAAGCTGCCTCTCAGGACGCCTGGACTCCCCACCCCCACTTCTTTCACCAGCATCTTGGGCTGCTTTTCTTCCTCCACCCTTTTCTGACTGTCCTAAATTTTCCAAATGTGATCACACTGAATAGCACGCATACCCTTAACAGACACGCGGCTTTAAGCCTGAAGAGAGGATTGATACCGAAAGACTGCGCGTCAATAACTGTTTCAATAATTAATCAAGGTTTTAATTCTTTCCGATTCTGCAACAGTTTCCATTTTGGACTGTGCTTGCAAATGCAGTTAAAGCCTTTAGATGTCACTGAAATGTTGACAGATGCGCCATTAAAAAACACTACACTTAATAGTAAATCAAGTAATTAAAACAATATGTATGTCAGAAATTACTCCACAAAGGCGGCTTACTGTTCAGATGATGATGTTTAGCAGAACTTATAAAAGACAAAATGCATAACATTCTGCAAAAAAGCCAAGAACAAACTTTATTGACTAAGTGGATGACGCATTACTATTTGCATAATGATGTAAACCCGCACAGTGACAACCACTTCCTCTTCTACTGGTAGTACTGGGCTGCAAATCATCTTTCATGCAGAATACTATATGAGTGACCCTTGGTCATAATACAGTAATCAACATAATTAAGCACTGGACTTCATCCTCTTCTTCTGTGTAAATTTAGACCCAACATCTGAACCTGATGCACCATGCGTGGGTGAAAGCAGAAAGCAATACATATAAATCCAGCCAGTGTGCTTATGTATTCCCATGGGCTCATCTTGAACAGCGCTAGATTGCAGAATAGAGTGCAAGACTATAGAAAGCACCTAATAATCATTAGCTGTACACTATTCAGGCATTCAAACAGACATGCTAAGCTTGGGGTGAGGTAGCAAAAGAGCCGCTAACAGCGATTCATCAGTCACGGCTTCTCACAAAAACCTCCACGAACCCTGCAATGTGATTTCAGCAAACGTTTTTAGCAAAGTCGCAGGGGAAGCTGAGGGTTGACGAACTGATAAAAACAAACAAACAAAGCACGGAAGCCTCAGATCATCCGTGATGCTGGTGGCAAGTCTGTCTGATTAATAAAGCTTCTCTGGGGTAGGGACAGAACCACAGGTGAGTTAAAGGTCTAATTCTGCAAGTCGTTTCATGAATGTAAGGAGGAGGGGGGGAAAGCACACACTCCCTTCAGAATTTCCCCTGGAAGAAACCTACAATATAGGTCTGAGTAATTGCTGAGAGGAAATTATTATTCAACACCTTTTCTAAAATCAAAAGAACTGCAAAGTAACAAACGCATTAAGTCGGTTGTCATAGTGCACTCTCCCCACTGTGTAAGGCAGCGTGGAGTTTCAGTAAACTCCCTATCGGTGACACCTCTCTCATTACAGCGGTGCTCGTTACAGCAAGCAAGTTCTTATCCATATTTAACCAAACCTGTCAATCACCTGTAAGGAAATGTAGACTGTTGCCTAACCACCTCATTCAGATCTTTCTAGTCATGGACAGCACTTTGCTGGCATGAAGTGAGCTCTACTTGCTGCACCAGTCAAAGTGTCTTCACATATGTATGAACGGAGCCTGTCTGCTGCCAGGCCGGTAGTTTTACTCCAGTACCCACTCCATTTACTGAACAAACCACCGTGATAAAGCTGCCTTTTGTGGGTCCATGTTTCACTGATGTAAACTCTTTTGAAACAAGACATTCGTTATGTACTCTCCCTTGGACATGTTTATGCTGTTTTGCACTATTTGAGGAAAAACAATCAGTGTCATAGGTGGTATTAAGAAACAGCAATTGTAACTTTAGATTATGTCGCGACAAGTGGTTATTTGAGTTCCTAACTATGGCCGACCTGATGGTTTCCATCATACTCATCCACAAACAAATTCCTGCCTTCAACTATATGCTTTCGGCCAAGGCCATGTTCAATATGTAAGGGCTCAGGTTAAACCGAATGCATATGCAAGTAAATTCAAATGTTATTTTAATGCAATAAAGTGCAATTAAAGTGTGCGGCTCTGAAGAACCATGCCTATTTAACAACACGCAATCTGTGAGTGGACTGTATGCATGAGCAAAACTAAAACATAACTTTCTTCGAACTTGGTGGTCAACATTTCTATGCTCTCCTCTCGCATCCTAAAAATACACACATGCTCACTTGCAAAGTCAAGTCACCCTCCTATGGTGTCATGTGCTCAACCTATGCCTCAGACACAATGAATCATAATCCGAGCAACAAATCACCCAGTTCTGAAAACATTTAAAATCTAAAACCAGATCCATAACTCAAAGCACTCCACTGGCACATGTGCATTTGCTATAGTGTGGCTTCCTGACTGTTAAAAGTGAGAGAATGGTGGACTGGAAATACTGTAATGATGGATAAAGAGAATTTCCTGCATTAATAAAATTCTACACATTGTTTTACAGTCAAATTACTTGCCTCTGATCAGTTTTGATTCCTTCATATTTCCACTGACAGATATAACCAAAGCATTAAACAAATGTGACCCCCACCCCCTCCCCACCCCACCCCACCCCCAAAAGCTTGCTCATTGCTTTTCACAGCAATGCAGCGCTGTTTGCAATCAACGAGTTACCATTATCCTCTTCCCTTACAAAAGGGGAAGGAAAGCTGCGACTATTACGTGTTGTGAGACCTTTATATCGTATGAATACAACAGGAAAACGTTGTATTGCGTGGGAATCGCAAACAAATGTAAATTACTTCAGCACGTGAGAAATAAAATAACATTAACAGCTACATATTCCAGTGCTTTAGGTCACCTGTCAGTATTACGGAAACACACGAAACAATAAACCCGGCCGCTTCAATATGGTTTGCTAAAATCAAATAACTTTATTGACCTTAAGTAGCCAGGTAGATAATGCAGGCCATTTTAAAGTGGCTTTTAACAACCTGGCATAGCTTTGGGACCCGGCGAAATAATAAGATAAACTATGCCTGTTGATGAAGAGATAATCAACTTAACTGTTTGAGAACAAGCACCCTCACAAAAAAGCAAAAGCACGGTCGACTAAAAAGTCTAAAAGTCAGTTTAGGAAAATGAGGCCAACTAGTTATCTTTACTGCAAGTTAGCCAGCGATAACTTTGCTGACCAACAAACTAGCTAGTTAGCTATCTTGCTCAGGTAAACCTAACTAGCTAGAAAAGCTACTTTGTAGTCTTTAGTTGGTATTCAACTATGTAGCGATATAGCTAGCTAGGCTAGATAGATAGTATTACTTAGCTAAAGTATTTTCTGCGTGATTCTGATATTTCCTCATATTGCGTTCAAATGGTTAGAATACAGAAAAGGACATGGCTGAGTAACTTCTCTAAACGACTGGATATGAAACATAAACCTTCAACCCAATCAAATTAGCAAATTGGTAGTTGATCTGTCAGCAGATACCTAGTCGCTTGCTAGAGCTGGCTGACGGATAATCCCAGCTAACCCCAGATAGCCAGCTAGCTAGGTAGCCAGCTACCTAACTAGCTGTGGTGACAAACTGTGAGCTAGCTACTGCAGTAGCAAGCAGTATTTACTTTAGAGCTACAAAATAGGTTATTATTTGTTATGATTCGAAATTAACTCTGGGCTTTACCTTGCTGCTCTGATAATCTTCAAACGCTCTCAAAGCGCTGTCAGTAAGTTTGACGTGAAAAACGGAGATATTACTGCCATTGCTCACTCTTCCACAGGACAGTCCGTAACACTGCTCCTCCTTCAACGCCGCCATCTTGCTACCATTTCAACCACGCTCACGCACTTCGTCGTAAACGCAACAAACCTCTGTCGATTTTTAATGAATATTCATAATACGTACGTTGCGTGATGGGCGTGACTTCGATGTAGCCTAATTCTGTACGCTGGGAAATGCCTTGATCAAAATAGTGAAAAAATACTTAAGACAATGAGAATTTGATTAAATTACTACTGACTTTTACACGCAGGTGGTCAACAGTCTCAGAATTTTCGAGGTACCACCACCCATGATCATTAATTAATAATGAGATACGATGAAAGGCGAACCATCTGGGATTGTCTCATCGGGACATTTGAGAAACTACGTAAGAAGGGAAAAACAGAAGGCCAGTCATAGGCTGCGTCAGAAAAACGTCAATGTTTGCCAGCCTATAGCTAGGGAATGCCCCATAAAATATACTAGAAAAGATACAGATCAGGTGGGATGTACGTTGGAAAGTGTTTAATCACAGATTTACCATCCATGTCATAAAGCATAAGCTTCTACATTTGTGTAAGCCTATCAGAAATAAATGTGCAAAAGTTTATTTAAATACATATAGGAACGCTGTTAAAACAGTGATTTCAAAACATCAAATGATCAACCATGTTCATATTACTCAAAAAAAAAAATCATATGAGCTCTGTTCAGATAAAATAAATACATACATTACATAAACAACATTCACAAAATCAGATTGTTTAGGACGAGAATAAAAAAAAAATTGGTCTTTTTGGGAAACCATTACAGTGTTTGGTCATAGATAAACAATGGTGAGGTATGCCCTCCTGAATGCAAAGCGGGCACAATAAAGTAAAAGGATTTCTTAACAGGGTAGGTTGTAATTGCAAATAAGAAAACTACTTATAATGAAGACATGGAGGACTAAAAGCTAGCAGCATACATATCTTGGTCTAAATTACAAAAAGAGTTGTGATGTTATAGAAACAGAACATACCAAATCAAACATAGTGTTAGAAGTAGTACTGTAATTTACAACCTTAGACATACAATCTTAGACATTGAAGTCTTTTCACATTACCAAGACAGAGATAACCTGGATAACCCTATGTAACCTGAACTGAAATGGCAAGTTCAGTTGTTGTCTTTCAAAAATTAAGCACTGGGCAATTGGCATCAGCAAATTGGTGTCCAGTCATCTATTAGATACATCAATCTGTACAAAGAAGAAATCTAGGCAATTATATATAGTACATAAATAGGAATCATATAACACTTCTCACATCTATATTTTCCAAATTCATCTTTCATGCATTGAAAGAAAAATATTGATAGCATTTCATACCTGTAGCCTGTGACAGAAACCAAAAGAGAAAAATAAATTCAAATGCTCCTACATTTACAAACAAAACCAGGTACTGTAACATCTTTCAGGTATTTTGGTACACCAGCACCCTTATTGTATAGATTACACTTAATTTCTAGCAGCAATGACAACTGACAAAGCTACACCGCCAATAGCAACAGCTGTAGCACCAAACAGCCATTTCCAGCTCAGACTCTGCAGAGAGAAAGACAAAGCAGGATCAATTAAGTTTAGAGGGCCTCCACTTTAATGGTAAAGTACAATGAATTTTGTGTTTTGTGTGCATTGCATAGTTATACATTGCACTACAGAAAGGTCAATCTCAATGGTGATGTATACATGGAGGGGAGGGGGGGGGTGGTTATGTATGCATATTCCCCAAAGCTATTGGTATCTCTATTGGACAGCTAGCATACTCACCCAGGAGGACTTGCCCCGGGGTTTCTGCACTGTGTTGATGTCAGGTGGGTTTCCAAGCATCTTCTTGTACATAGCCTGCTCAGCACCTTTCTGTTCAGAGTGCTTCTTCACCAGTTTAGACAGCTCTGCATGGATAGTCTGCGCAGGAGAAAGGAGTGTTGAAGCGCGTGTGTTCCCGCGTGTATGATAAGAGGAATGCTGATGCAACTGTTGCTCACACCATGACACACAGCAGCCCAGCACCTCTTCTGAACACCTTGCCCCGATGCGCACAGTGGCTGTGGCGTTTACTTAGCTTTCTTGTCACTGCATGGCCCGAAAAAACAGGTGGGCCCACCTCTAAACTCTAAACACGCGCACCGTTAACTGTGCATTTGTGCAAAGTACGTATATGCAAAGTGAAATGCACTCTCGCTCATGAGCAGAGCTAATGACACGAAAGTTTCAACCCAAGATCGGTATGCACAGAGAACCAATACTGGCCAAGCTCCCCTTTCCTAGTTTCCTAGTATGCATCACCCTTGCTGCTGTCCAAGCACAGCGTGGGCCATATAAAATAAAGTATTTTCAGGAACAGCCTTGCCCGAGTCCAAAACTACGTACTATTGGTCCCTCTTCTCCAGCTGCTTCCCTCATTAACACAAATCTCACGGCCAGTGTAAGGTTTCTAAGGTGCCCCTTGGTATTTCCAATTCCCATGCTCCCATCCAGGCAAACTCGCCTAGACCCTCTTCATTCAGATATTTAAACAACCGTGCTAAAGCAGAATATGACTTACTCATTGGTTTGCAGTTTGCCTAAGATAATAAAATTAATTAACGAATAATAACTGAAATGGAACACTGGACTAGTAATATACATGCCAACATTCTCAATTGGTGTGGGAGGCGAATACCAGGAAGAAAACTGGAATGTAAAGAATTGGATGTTACATAAGAATAAAAATGGAACACTATTCTTATCCACTCTGATCCCACTGGCCATTTCTACCAGTAGTTCACACAAATTAAAAGGGAGGAGTGCAAAACCAGTTCCAAGATATTGCCAACACCAAGGCATTATTAGTTAACTAACAATCTGCAAGAAGCCACACACACGTGAGGGGTGGAGAGTACAGGCGTAGGTGGGTTGGTGGCGACATGCTGTTCACAGGCACATAACACTGCACCGCTCTGAGCTGGCCCGCGCCATACTGCACAGATGGCGGAGAGCAGGGAACCTCATCCCCAAGCCTGTGTAAGCAGAGCAGGCCAACATCGCTTTCGATATGGCAACTGTATGGAGGGATCTGGCTATTTTTGGCCATAGGGAGAAATAAGATCCACGGAGGGGATGAGAGTGCATGCCTGCCTGCCCCGATGCTGGACTGCTGCAGGGATTTACAGCACCACCTTCTGGTGGTTAGAGAAATCAAACATTCTTTGGTCATTCCTTTGCTATTCTCATATTGTAAAAAAGTATCTCAAATGTATCTCAGCTGTAGAAATCAGAACTTCAAAGTGATCTTTTCATACATTCATTTGATGATTGTTTTACAGTGCTGCACATTTTAAGTACGACAACTTTGTTTAAGTTATCCAAGGGACCTTTTTCTTTCTAAGCACCGACATTTATACTGTGATTTGTTACACAAATCTCTGCATTACCTTGTTGCTTGGTTCCAACTTCAAAGCCCTTTTCAAAATTCTAATAGCATCGGCATACTCCCCTTGAAGTGCGAGTACCTGAAGATGTAAAATCAAGAAGCACATGTAATCAGCTCCTAATCTCAGCATAAATGCACTCACATATCAAGGGTACTGTTGTTTGCCAACTGGCAAAGTGAACAGAACAAAGGCCAAATGAGTGCGTATACTTGATGTCTGAGGCTTGGAGAAAGACAGAAAAAGCAGTTGTAAAAGAGCTAAATGAGAGGATGTATGTGCTGGAAGGTAGGGGACCTTGCCCTGGCGAAACAGAGCTTTGATGTTGTCTGGCTGGTGAGCGAGGACAGACACGCAGGAGCGCAACGCCGCATCGTGATGGTCCAGCTTAAGCTGAGCGGCAGCCATGTTGTTCAGGCATTTCACTTTGACGTCCAGCAGCTCTTCCTCCTCCTGTGGGCTTATGTCCACTGAAACGGCATTACCGATAATGACCAAAAGATCAATATTCTTCTAGCACTTTGTATCTTCAATGCCATTATATACACAACTGCCATTTAAGACAAGTGAAGCTCTTTCCTTCAAGCCAGTGTTAAGAGTTTTGGAGTTTATCTACAAACTGCCCAGTGAGACTTTCTGACTGCATAAGGACTACATTAAGGATAGACAGAGAAGCAAAGACATTGTAGCATCTTTCATGAGAAATACACATGCAAGGTATGCAAATAATCAAAGATGCAACTAGGCAGACGCTACATTTTGAGGCAACAGGCCTCTTCCTGTTTGCCAAGAGACAAATCAAGGGACCAATGTTGGTCCATCTACAAGATCAGAATAAAGATGAGGTAACCACACTTCCCATCATGCCAATGTACTAGGCCGTGCAAAAAATCCTCCAACAGAATTTTTAGGAGCTTAATGTTTAACGAAGAAAGCGTGAGTAAAGGTGAACCACAAACAAGGGTTAGCATCCATGTTGTCTTCAGACATCTTCACCTCACAACACATCAATCATGTAGGTAGATAACAGACCTCATACTGACATTAATATATGATACCTATTTATAGTCTTGGATCGACAACAAACTATTATAAATCGAGCAAGTCAGCTTTTCCCCTCATATTAAAATGTAACTGGAGACCACGATGCTCCAATAGCCATCCCTTGTTTCCAGACTAGGTCACAACAAAGCAACTTTTTCTTTTACCTCTTGAACTCGCTTCTGTAATCTGCAGCGCAATGCCATAGGAGTTGACGGCAAATGCATAGTTGCCGCGCTGGTAGTGGACGTTGCCACGCTCTCGTTTCTTGCCAGCCAGGCTGATCCTCTCCACAGGGGTCAATAGCTCCAGGTCTGGGGCATCAGCAGCAGACAGGAGCTGCACCTCCAGGATCAAATCAGCATTGGGAGGCACAGAAGGTGTAGAGCTGATGAACAGCAATGAGTAGCTTGTGAGAAATGCAAACCGAGGCAGCTTAAATAATCAAATAACTGCCTAACAATGTATTCTTGTCTTGTTACTGGTATACCTTGTCAGCAACAGATCTCACATAGCTTCACAGTTTATGGGTTTTCAATCTCACCTCCCCAAAGCTCCATATGCATATTTAGCACCTGCCTCAACCAATGCCTTTTCACCCATCTCCATCAGCTGTACAGTGAGATCCAAAGCCTGAGAAGAGCAGTGAAAGGTTATTACCAAACATTTCACATTAGAGATTCATTCCTCATTAAATCCAAAAGCATATACCTGAATAACATCACCATCACCAAGGGTGAAAGAGATGTTTGACTCCTCCTCTACTATGGTTCCATCTGTGAGAGTGGCCTTGATATTGATGCTGACCTCTTGGCCCTTCTGAGGTTTGCTCTCAGGACCACCCCCAGCCTCTAGAACCTTCTTTCTCAGCTGCCCATTCCCTGTGTACAAGTTTTATATTGTTTGTTTAATCATGAAAAGATAATGATTATGAAAGATTAAAGTTTTTTACTTTCACCAAGCCTTTCAAAGAGCTTGCTCACAATATGACGCTTTCATGAGCAAAAACAGGTTTGCGTACCTAAGACATCCAGCCATTCCTCTTGGGGTGGGGATGGACTGGAGTCTGTAGCAGATTCTGTGTTTATACTATTATTCGCCTGACTGCTTTGTTCCTTTCCATTTCTTGTGTCTTCTAAAGGTGGGAGGTCGCCTATTTCATCATCACCATCTTCCAGCATCTCAAAGTCTTCCGCACTGTCTAGCAGACAAGTTCTACCCGACTTTTTCTCTGATGATTCAATGATGTCACGAGAGCCATTCAGGAGTGTCTCGTCTTTGTCATCCATCTGGAAAAGCCACAACGATTAATTCAAGCAATTAGACTGAAAGACCCGTCATATTTCCTATCATCTACCGTCAGAACAATAAAATAGACTTATCGCACAGAGGCAAACTGAGCACTGATCGATTCGTCATTGTAAGCATTAATTCCAGCATCCTTTAAGCTTAAACAAAGTAAGTTCACCGATTAAACAGAATGTTATGCATATTTTATTTTGTGAATAGCTAGCTAGGACCCTGCCTAACTAGCATAGCTATCGCTAACTTCAATGACATTCGAATGACGTTAATTTGGTAAATTATCACTCTATGTATGAACTACAGTTAACCTGGTTTGGTTACCCATCTGTCCAGGTTAAGATTCACTTAGCAAGCAAGCTAGCTAGTTTAGCTGGCTAGATATCCTAACTGTAAACAAAATTCCTCTTGCTATCGTTGATGACAGTTGGTTTGCTAGTTTTGTTCAATGACAAACTAATTAGCTGGATGATATTCAGACATCTTTCGGAAACATCACAAGTACAGCCTTTTCTTTTAGATAAAAACCTTAATCACTCTCATAATACCGAGCAGAGCATTAACTAGCTAGCTAGCTAGCTAGCTAGCTAGCAAGTTGGCTATCGCTAGCTAGTAAGTTACACTCGAGGTAACAATCATTAGGATTGTACACATGTACGCGGATTTTGTAACTAACTATCCACGTCTGTCATGTGATAAAACCATGGATATCAAATGACAGTTTAATATCACAGTTTGGTAACTTAACCCAAAAAGGAAAATTGCATTTGATTTATTCATAGCTAGCTAGCTAAGTCTTTCGAGAACTTTCTGCAAACTTTGCCACAAGCTAGCTCGTTAGCTTCCATTCTAGCCTGGATACTAGAAAGCTAGCTAGCTAGCTAACCCGATTAGCCTGAGCAGCGAACTTTACTAGAACATATCAAAATACACTCATTGATAACTGAAATATTCAGTTTCCCCTTTAACAAACACCATATGCAAAAACTGCAAAAGACCTTTACACTTACCTCAGTGCAAAACAAGTCAGTAAACACAAGAAATCTGAGCTAAGGGACTGTGGACTTTGACAGCAAATCAGATTGATCGTACCCAAGAAACATGAGCTATCGTAGTCGTGTCAAAATAAAAGTTACTGACAAAACAAAATGTTTCCAGTACATTATACTTGTTGCGTCTTCAACACGTCTGGAACTACAGAGAGGCTTTGCCGCTCTCACATTCAAGGTTATAGTAATTGTAGAATTGTAATAAAGTTTTTAAACTGTAACGTTTTTCATGTGCCACGATAATACACTGAAGGAATACATTAATAAAAGTAACACATCAATATCCCCTAAAAGTCTCAATTTATACTGAGTACTAATTTGAAATATCCTGTATTCTTTTATTTTGTTAGATACTGCTTCTTTAAAACAAGATTTTATTAAATTGGTTTTTAATTGTCAAAATAAAAGTCCTTATTTAAGTTAAAGAACAAAGCTCAGACCCATGAAAATATCAAATTACATTTATTATTGACGCAGCCATTTGTTTGTTTGATAAGCAAATTGCCTTTTTTCTGTCAGTCTAAAGAAACTTTACAATATAAAGTAACATACAAAGGACATCTTTATTACCTACACAAGACACCTAAGTCCCTAAGACACAGATCCAAACTACCCTACTATAAAATACAAAGCAAACCCAATGAGACAGACTGCTTCATACTGAATACTGTCGTGTCGCCAGAAAGGACAATGAAAGGTACAGGAAATTTTCATTCTTCCCATCCCTCACCCTCCCTCCAAAATACACCCAAACCATTCCCCAGTTCTTCCTAATGTTACAGTATTATACATCACAATAGAAGTACAGAGATGGCCAACAATTGTACATTTAATGACTGAGATCAGTAAGAGTCAGTCTACACAGAGCCATTTTAAAATTGAAATCGGAAGCAGACACGTTTAAATCTACTAAAAAACCAATGTCATGTTTGTAATAATATCTTGGTTGATAGTTTTTTTAAATATCGTAAATATTCTTTTATTCTTGATTCAATGTCAAATGTCAAAGGTTTTTATTTGTTAGATGGGTTGCTCTGATGGTTGAAATTTTATATTGCTGTTAATAGGGACCATAACATTATGAAGTTGTCCTGCAGAAGGTGCAGTTGTTTTCATTAAAACTGGATTGCATACTGAGGTTAGACTTATCTGGATCTGCATAATTATTATTACAATTTATTAATTTGCTACCTCTGTCTTCTTGAAAATTATATACAACTCTGTCTTCAGACTCGCAAATGTTTTTCTTTTACAAATACTCTTCCGTATTCGCACCAACATTTAAAATGTTTACAGTAAATTTGAATTTGATTATTTTCAAGACATTAATTTAAAAAATATTTTCTAATATCCGTATTTTATCTGATAGGGGTCTCCCTCAAATTCGTACTTTACACCAAACCATCTCTTTAAAATACAAAAACACAAATTCTTTTATATCCTTTTTTTCAGCTGTACTTGTTGGTCGTGACTGACATATCAAAACATGTCAATGATATCAAAATGCATTTTACAGTATTTACAATAAAATCAAAGGTGGAGGAATTAAGAAAGGGTGTAGACTGAGATGGGGTTGGGGAGGAGGCTGCGCACCAGCCAGCTCGGGGAGCACCATCACCCTTCATAATCCAGAAAAGCATGTCTGCTTCTGTCAGACGGCAACCATTCATCACTACCACATAGTCATGGGGACAAAAAGCATTTCCTGTGAAGGCCCAATCAGATTACATGTCTTTGAGACATGGAGCAAGCATAAATTTTAAGACATCCCATAAAGCACAGCGATATGGGCCATCACAACAATTAACGAGTTTGCGTTATCATAATGACCACAGAGCAGAGATTCAATGATAAGTGACCAAAATCCCAAACTACACATTTTTTGAGTGCACATCTGACAAGAACATTTAAAATGGATGCTAAAGAAAAGATGGAACCACGCATAAGATTCACAGACAAGTAGTGTATTGAAAATACAAATGAGATCCAATGACCAATAAGAGAAATAGGTTGTATTTACAGGCATGGGACTAAAAACATGAGGAACTGCCATGGTGCCTGTAGGTGGAGTTACCATCATCATGACCCTCCTTCAGGCACTCAGGTAGGTTTCTAAATCATTTCAAAATCAATAACATGATGTCAAAGTCACAATAAACATTAATGACAGCTTACATTTAACTGCAAGGGATTTTGCAATGTATAGACAGAGGTGAGGTCTGCTTTGACAAGGCAAGTATAGAGCAACGTTTTTATAGCTAAGCTGTGAGTAAAGCCTACTGACCGTGACTGCAATAAGCTTTGTCATGCTACACAACAGAAACACAATAAAGAGAAATACAATAACACAAAGATCAGGGATCATGACAAAAAACAGTTAAAATGAACATTTGGGAGGATGCAAAATGTTCTACAGATGTTTCAGATCCAGTGCTGGACAGTGACAGAGTGACAGTGATTGTAACTGTGTGATAAACAGCTAATCTTCTGGACACAGACTACTGGGATAGCACATTGTACTGCGATATTCTCTTTGTAATGACATCCGTTCTACGTAGAACACAGGAAGAGGTATATGTAAGACACAACAAATAAACAAAACAAAGAAACAAACAAATACCTAAAATCATGTAAACAGAGGTGTCATTGTGCATTCTTGAGTGTGTGCTTATTCTGTTTTAGATGTCGTTGAGATACAAATGTGCCCTTTACAGGAAAATCCATAAAATCATGACTACATCATAGCAATATCAATTATGAAAATCATAACAATAATATAATCAATAATATACAAATATATCATAATGAGACCATTGCCGCCCCAATGCATCACCAGTTTAGCTTTTCCATTTCAGAATGTACACAGCAATCAAATATTAGGCTGAGTCCAACCTCTCCCTTCGATTGCCGATCAAAAGACACTGAAATAAAGAGGAGAGAATGAAACAGGTCTGAAATTAGGCCACCAGCCTTGGTGCTGTGCTGCAGCTTGCTGTGAGGTTTTCTGGCACAGTCCAACCCATACACACCTATACCCCCCCCACCCCCCACCCTCCCCCACACACACGCACACGCAAACGCAAACACACACGCACACACACACACACACATGCTATCGTTCTCTCTGGGCCTTCACTGTGCTGGGCCGGTGAGGATGGTGGGCAGGCAGGTGGAGGCTGGGTGGAGGTTCGGCCTGTGGCTCCAGGCCTGCTTCTTTCCCGTGGACGCCACCATGCCAGCGCGTGACCGAGCAGTTCGGCTGAGAGCTCTGGGCTCCGGGGGCCACGCCAACCGACGGAGGGGAGCCCCCCCACACGCCGGCCGCCCCCACCACCAGCCGGGAGTGTCAGAAGGGGATGAGGAGGAGATGGCAGAGAGTGGGGTGTAAACCCCGCCGGACGCAGCAGAGTGGAAGGGGAACAAAAGCCATAAGGGGGAATAAGGTAATAAAATAAAAAAAAGATCAATTAAAAAAGGTGAGGGGAAAAAATCAAACACTCATCGTCATGTTGGGTGAATACTGCAGAGAGGAGAGAGAAGAGGGGGAGGGGCGGGATAAAGAGAAAAGGTTAGCTACTCTATAACACACTCAAATATACTGTATTATGAAGCATTTATTTATTATTTTAGTACTACTTTATAAAAGCAGGGCATAGGGATGATAGTATTTCAGCAACAGTCCTTTTTTTCTTTAATTAGGTAAATTTGCTAGTAAGTCAGACTTGAAAATTCATCCCTTTCATCCCTTAATATTTGCTTTGAAAGAAAGCTCATAGCTTAAACTCTGCAAATATGCATTGTGTATAAAAGAGATACTGTTTATAAAATGTATTTAACACTGGATACACGGAAGCAGCGGCAGCTCAGTGGGTATATATTTAGATTCGTTGACATGATTAAACGGTGCAGCAGGGGTGGAGGGAGGCGGGGGGAAGGATGGTGTGTGTGAACACTCACACTTTCACTTTGGAATGGGTTTAAGAAGTTGCCTGCCATCTCTCCATCATCCCGCGGAGTCCCCGGCGGGTTGTTCATACCCGCCATGTTGTTTGGAGAGTTCTAGAAAGAAAGGCGGTCAAGGCTCAGTACGGTATGCGTGATGGCTGCTTAGACAGCTCAAGAGAAAAGTGGGCGGTGCCGACGGCGGCTGTGATTGCGGCGCCATCTCGGGAGAAGAACCTTACCTTGGGCAAGCCATCCATGTCCCCCGAGCCTGTGAAAACAGGAAGTGTCATAACCATGGCTACAGTGACTAAGAGGATTTGTGTAGCAACAGAGCGGACCTATGAAGTCACTGGATTGGCTTCTATTGGTTCAAATGGTACCTACAAGCATGCAGACGTCCATCAACGTTACAAATAAGACAGGGTGCCGAATGTGCTTTTAAGCCGGATACAGAAATATCAGAGTTTATACACAGACAAAGAAATAAGTCTCACCTAGTGACCCATTCATATGGTGCGGTTCCATTGACCCCATTCCACCCATTGGGCCGTCAGGGCCAGGGCCCATCGGGAACTACAGGCGCATCATATTTGCCGGGTTAAATCAACAGGACCATTAGAAATTACATTAGAAGTTAGGAATTACAAAGGCACATACAGACAAATGAATGTACAATCAGTTGAACTCACATTAGGTCTGTTGCCACCAGGACCAATTGGATTCATCATGGTGTAGATGTTTTCACTGGAATTTGTTGAGTCTGGGTGAGCACAAATACAGTGGTTACTATAAAAGCAATGTGTGAAGTAAGACCAGTCACAAGGCTTGAGTCCTGTTGGTCCTGTTGAGACCAACATTCTTGTTTTTTATTTCCCCCTCAGTTATGCCAGTTCGTGTTGGATACAACAGAATGATGCTGTACTCAAATCTCATCTTCCTTTTTTAATAGTTTGTCCAAAATAACCCCCAGAGACTGCAGGAGACATTCACATTGTGGGTCTGAATGGATGTGCCAAACTCGTACTGACCTCCTGGGCTCGGCATGATGGGTGTCCCTGGTGGTCCACCACCCCCTGGAGGGCCCTGGGAGACAAGACATGAGAAAACAAACAACAGCATGAAAAACAAGAACATTCTTGTTGGAAAGCACCCAGTAATAGACAGCTTGAAAACTAGAATACACGGGATGCCATGACACTTACCACATAGTTTCCAGGTGATGAAGATGAGTATGCTATCTGTGGGGAGGAACAAACACAGTGTAAGTGACTAAGTGACTGGCTTTCTGTACGTAACACCAATCAACTGAATGACTTTGTAATACTTATGGAGCAAACGTTACCAGCAGATTTTTAAAAAATGAAATACTTACCGAGTTTGCATTAGGATTTGGCCAAGGACCTCGTCCTCCGGGACCCCTTAGGGAGAGGCACAGAGAATCATCTGATAAGTGGCTTGCTACGTGTGGGCATGTGTGGGTGGGGTATTGGGTATCGGATTTTGGGTATTGGGTGTCCCCCACCCCCCTGAGAAAAACCCCATATCAACGCGGACATCACAGGGTGTACAGGAACATTCCCACTGGGACTCACATGTTCATTCCTGACATTGCTGGCCCACCGAGAGAATTCGGCGGAGGCCTCATCCCGCCACCGTAGCTCTGTGCAGAGAGGAGAGGAGAAGAAGCCTTGGTCAGCAAAGGACATGTGAAGCACAGCACACAGCCTGTACTAACGACATGGCACAGCAAGCCCACACTGCCCCTGTGTGTGTGTGTGTGTGTGTCATGCCTGTACTTCAGCTCTTTAGTAATGAAGACTTCCAATCTCAAAATCAAATATGTAAATCAAAAGGGATGAGTTATTTGCATATTCAAGCAGTTCAAGGTTCAGACTGACCTGTGGGCCCATGCCTCCCATTCCCCTGGGAGGGTTCATCCTCATCGGCCCGCCCATGTTTGGATGTCCTGGATGGGGTGGAGGGGTGTCATAAAGACGTCCGTGAGCCTTAAACATGTTTTATTTTAATGTGTAGCACGGCAGCTGTGGCAGTTAACCTACCCTGCGGTCTTGTAGGGTCCAAACTGTTTGGCAGGAGTGGTTGTGACCCTGGGACGCCCACAGGGGGCTGAGAGAAAACGGAAAGGAAAGAATCTTAAGGAAACAAGGGATGTGGTGAAGAGCTGAAGGTGTGTGGCCATGTATAAAGGGGGTGTGTCCAAACCTGATTTGGCATGCGGAGTGATGGGCGGGGTCCACCTGGGTACCGTGGAGACATGAATGGCTGACAGGAGAGAGCAAAACGGCCTCAGTTAAAAAAAAAAAAATGTAATGTGAAGTATTATGAAAAGTTACTAAACAGAAAATGTAACACAAAATAAAAAAAACAAAAATAATTCAATAGTGTTATATTCAAATCAAAGATAATAAGGAATAAGGAATAATTGGACATGAAAAAGAAAAATAAGGTGAAAATATTAAAACAAACCAGTAGAGGGAGCAATAACACCATATGAAGAGTTTGTGCAGGATGAGCCCTAGAACAGTGTGGCTACAGAACATATAGGGAAGGTGATGTTGCAAGCTTCCAAGCAAGATGTTGCAAGCCATTCCACACAGTTAACAAAGAACAGAATAGTCAGAATTGAGAAGAGAGGAAAAGTACCTACTGCAGAGTTACACATGGCAACACACACCCACGCGGCCACCCATCTCACCCACACACACTCACACTCACATACACACTCACTCACACACACTCACAGGGACGAGGGCCAAACCACTCAGGTACAGTGGCCCTCTTGTTACCCTCTTGAATTACACACATCAAATTGGATACTCCCACAGCGACGTGTTCAGAGAACAGACACGCCAGGCCACAACAACAAACAACCTGGCCTTCACAAACAATTAAACACGCGCCAGAGCTGGAGCCGTGGGTCAGCTGGAGAGAAGCTTTACGTAATGGCCACGTCCTTGTGGGACGTTCTTTTGCCTTCTCCCATTGAAGTTTGGAGCGAGCCGTGGAGATCCTGGGTTTGTGCCAAAGGCGTGGATGTGCCTGTCCATGTGAGCACGTGGGCTAGAGGATGTCCCGGTGCATCTGGGCAAGCATGTGAATGTGTGTGTGTGTGTGTGTGTGTGTGTGTGTGTGTGTGTGTGTGTGAGTGCTGCATTATTAATGGGATATTGATGGGAGATGGGATAGTGCGTGTAGGGCTTAAGGAAGGAGTGGCTATGGAGCTCTGGCCAGATGAACCTCTCCTCCACACAGGCTGGGCAACAGCCTACATTATTTATCCTGCATCACTGCTGCCGTCCGGAAGCAGGGTGTGTGTGTGTGTGTGTGTGTGTGTGTGTGTGTCTCTCTCTCTTTCTCCATTTGTGTATGTGTGTGTCTCTGTACGTGTGTGTGTGTGTCTGTGTGTGTCTCTGTATGCGTGCGTGGCTCTGTGTGTGTGTGAGAGAGCTTTTCTAAAGGAAACCGAATGAGGTAATGTACTACAGTGCGCAGGAGAGAGTGCACATGCAACTAATCGAGCACAAGTGTAAAAGGGGTAAAAGAGACGGAGAGAAAGGCTACGATGAAGCGAAGAACAGCTAAACGGGGCACGCAGGGCCTCGCTGCTGGAAGAGCTCCAATCCTGCAATCCACCACACTTCAACCAGGCAGACTTTGATCCCACAGAACACATCGCTACTGCCCGTCTGTAGCTCTTCTCCTTCAGAAGCTGTTTCACTAGCAGACATGTTGTTAAATATAACCGCCTAAGCTCACGAGTGGGGCTGTCTGCGTGTGGTCGTACGCGCAGGAGCCAAAATAAAGAGGTGCGAAAGAGGAGTTGGGGAGGAGGTGCGGTGGTCAAGAGGAGAGCGCCTTACCTGACCGTGGGGTCCCATCATCGGGTTGTTGGGGTTGTGTGGGGGCGGTTGGGAGTGGGGAGAAGGCTGTGAACCAGGGGGGCCCTGGAAGACAGAGAGAGAGAGAGAGAGAGAGAGAGAGAGAGAGAGAGAGAGAGAGAGAGAGAGAGAGAGAGAGAGAGAG